>NQII01004727.1:0-44641 GCA_002778355.1 Clitarchus hookeri | reverse complement strand
AACCCCGTATGTGTAAAGGGCGGCAGCGCGCGCACCCAGCACACATCGTGCACGCCGTCAGAGCGCAGAGCCCTGGAATCACGCCAGCTGGTATAAATAAGCACGTGTCGCAAGGAGCGCTCTCCGCGTGTTGGCGTCTCCCGCCAAGAAGCTGCTAGAAAGCCGCTGCGGGCTGCATACCGCAGTTGTTTACCTCTTCAGCGTCGCAGTGTGTAATCAGCTACGTTTCATTGTGTGCCGCTTGAGCGAGGAGTATTCCTGAACCCGGAACCGAGATGGTCCGTCACGGAAAAAATACCCGAAGTAGGCAAGTGACAAGCTGCCTGTTTCGGTGTCTGTCCTCGCCGAGTGAAGTCGTGGGAGGGTGACACGTGGCGAACGTACGGAAATATGAAGTTTGCTGATACAATTCCTTGCCATTAAGAATGCCACACTCTAGTCAATGGTGAAGATATAAGGAAAAGCACATGCGTTCGAGAAATTGTGGACAGCATTTATGCCTATGTAAATGCACAGCTGTCCTTTTCGACTCGTGCAACAGTTACAGACTAAATAAAATATCCTAATCAGATTTTTAATTTTTTTTTTTTTACGATGTTATAACTGCTTTCATAATATGAACCCGTAGTCACTAACATGACATCGCTGAGGTCCGCGGTTCCATCTCAGGCCTACGAGCGTCGGAAAATTTGAGGAAGAAAATTCTCACGCGGGTAATGTGGAGGAGCCCGATACGCCCAACATCCTATTATCAATAAAATGTAAAAATAATAATAATATACACATGTTCAAGATATACTTTTATTGTTTCCATTTGCAAAAATCACTAGCACTTTAGTTGAACCCTTAGGTTGGCATTCCAAATATTGTCAACAGCGTAAATATGAGCGCAAAACTGTATGCTTAGCATGGCATTAATTTGTTTATATCGTTAGACTACTTTTGATTTTACGTCTTTCGGTTGCAAAGTTTTTTTTTTTTGCGAATGCAATATTGATTTGAATTATGTTTTGAATACACGCCTATTACAATTTTTATAGTCTGTCATCGGCTGTGTTATGTAAGCGTCACAAAACGTCGAGGTGCTGCTTCCTTTGTATAGGCAGTTTGCGATAAAATGAGCACTCTCGAAATCAACCTTTGAAAAAGAAAAATCACCGCCCCGTAACTGCAAACATTTTAACGTAAGAAATGACTGCAACACTCACAGTAAAGATGGCAGTGAATTAGGATAAGTAGTTCCATATCTTAACTCCTTATTAGACACAATAATATTAAACATTAACATTAACATTCTTTGCTTTCTTTTTAATTTATGCACATAAGAATAAAAATGGTGCAACGATAACACATATTTATTTCTAACAAATTCATAATCTCACATGGCTGGTGCAACGTTTCAAGTTATTGGGTGCGTTGTTTTGTTTGTTCTCTTTTTTTTTTTACCTGTTTTCATTCCACTGTTAAAATTCTCTGATTTTAGCGAATTTACGTTTCTGCCTGTTCCGTTCCTTGGTTAGTTTTCGTTACGTGCTTTGAACAATGTGATTTGTGTGGTAGGTCGTAACACCAAATATAAAATATTTAATTACATAATAAATAAAACATTTAGGCCAATTTATCTGTTGTCAATAAAGTGGTACATTTTAAAATAGCTTCTTTTATTTATACGTTGTTTCTGGCCGCGGGAAGTCTTTAACATTTCACATGATATACCGACCTGTTTAGCGTGTGTACATGTAATTAAAACTGGCTATAATAATATAAAAACTTGAAGAAACTTATGTCGAGTCCATTTAATTAAATTTGCAATATTGTTTGGCAGTACTGGAGTTTCAGTGGATGTGTGTTGAATTTACGTGACCGATAATACTAGTCGATACCTCAGAACGTATTTAATTAGTTACTAGCAAATAACGCTACTAAACTGCTTCATATTACACGTGAAACATTCCTCCTGTACTTTTAATATGCTTGCACAGTTCCTCGACATTTTGTTGAACTATTAAATGTGCCTCGGCCAACATAAAGAGTGATTTAATCATATTACAGATAATTATGCAATTATATAATGTTAGTGTTATGTAAGAAATTAATTTTTATTTTTTATTAGGCATGCTTATGTGCAGATAAAAATTTAACAAACTTTGTCTCGTTTAAATTTTATCGAAACATAAACAAAGAGTTTGAATAGCATTACTAGCCACCGCATGTATTTAAAATTTCAGTTTAGAATTTTTTCTTTCTTGTTAGAAATCCTAATTAATATTGACCCGAGAAATTAGTATTTTGTTATGTTGTTGATTGGAAAGGTTTCGAAACAAACAAAGATATTTGTACAAGGTAAATTTATTAAGCTGTAACGGAAAGTTTTAACTCAATTCTGATTCTAGACACGTTTTTAATATTGCTAATTTCTCGATGCTGTTAAATATCGAGACATTAGCGAAAGGTACCAGATTGTATAATAAGTTAGGAATTCATATGTTAATAAGGACGTGTTGGAATTTACGCCGCACTTGGTGGTTTATCATTATACCAACCATCAAACTTATGTCTGGCAATACTACCTATACGAGCAGATGTACAAGCCCGCAGATAAGTCGTAATTTAGCAGTAGCTTGTATTGATTTAATTGCTCTAGAGACGCTGCCAAAATAATCATACACCGCATCCCTTTGAGAGACATGCATTTCTAAAATTTAATTAGTATATATATAAAAAGAAGAAACGTTCTGGATGTGGAAAATAGTTACGAAAATTTATTTTGTTAATAAGGGGGCTTGTAGTCTTTTCAACTCAAAGTTAATAAATTATAATTTGATTAATAACAGCACATAACCAACAATTTTGGGTATTATTATAATTAGTAATTTCATTTAATCAAATATTATAATGTTACGAATTTATTTTGTTTTACATTATTTTAATTTTAACTGCAATGACAAACCGACTCTCCAAATACACAATTGCTCATGTATTTTAAATACCTACTGCATTAATTTGGTTTTGATTTATTTATCACGCCTAGTTTCTCTCTGTCTTTTCACAGAACAAATATTTAAAACTGACATACATTTCTATTTTTATAAATCCTGAGCTAGCCGAATTCTGTTTAGGAAGAAATAAACACTAATGGAAAGAGAGAATGCTAGTAGTTATAGAAAGGCCAATGGCCAAAGTAGCATTGAGAGCTGCCACGAATAACCTCAATTTCTGTAATGGAGATTGTTTTATGCATTAAATGCGTGAATGCAATTTCGTGAAATGCGTTGTCATCGAGTAGGGTTTTTTTTTTTTTTAGTATTCAGGTGAAATGCGTTTACATCGCTGTAGTCATTCCTATTTTATAAGCTAAAAATATTTTTCTGTCGTTAGAAAGTTAGGACAATCTTTCGTGTAGTTGTCGTTAGGCCGTGTAAAAACACAATTCCTAGGACGCATTTTCATGAAACTTGCATTTAGTGATAAATACCATCGTAGAAGTGTGATGTAAAATGGAACCTAAAATTTTGGATCAGTTTGGTTTAGCCACCGGGGTTTTATGTACACTATATTTCATATTCGTAACATTGTAGCAAAACCGGCCATTTGCTTTTACTTAATGATTTTATACAACTATTAATGCCTTAAATTGCATACCGTTGTAATTAGGAATTTTGATAGTCTGCAGTTAGTGTCACGATTGTTATGTATGCAGTGAGAGAAGATTTATTTTGTACCATTCTACGTAAATAAAATAACATGTCATTTAAAAGCGTTTGTACGCCGTTTTCCTTAGTTCTGCCCGTACATGTTATTAAGGATAGTTCTCAACACAATATAAATATGATTTAACACACGTTTGCCGTATATGATGGACTAAATATTCAGTGTTAACTCGGGGGGTTTCATTCCTATGATACTTAAATTTTAACCTTTCATATGTTTAACGAGAATTGTTCTAAATAGCATGGCGCTGATATAATGAGGGGAAATAACCCAAGTGTTCGACTCTTCTGAGACTCAAGGCAGAATAAAGAAAAATAATTTCCTAGGATTAGACCATTTATTTTTAGATAGTAAGAACCGCCTCACCTGTATTTACAAAGAGATACAGGTATTATTTACTGAAATTAACGTATGTGTATTTGCAGTGTGCACTACAGTAGATATTCACTTGTTACGTTGCTATGCAAATAAAAACAGTGGACTTCTGAACAGCTGACTGAACAAACACTACATGGCAATATTTGCACTGTTATACGGCGCAAGGATACGCAACGGGGTGAAAGTAGAAAAGAAGCAGGGTTTTCAAAAGTGCTCACTTTATCGTGAACAGCCTTTATCTTCCGTCTTCAGTCCACCACTGTTTCACCCCATGCACGTCATATTTACCTCGGCCAGTCTTCAGGCAGTCAACAATACTGTCCCTCGGCTCTAGTTAGCATCAGTCCCCTCTCATTGTATCAATGTTATGCGGGCACAAACGTAAGAACAAGTCTTCAAATTATGGCCCAGTTTTCATCCTGTGAACTATTGGATGCCTCCAGGCAGTGTTTACAAAGCGAACGCGAATTTCACACCGCAACTAAGGCGTTCGTTACTTCGTAAAAGAGAATTTACACCACACACCGCCATCTGGCAATGTAAATATCTCGCTGGGAGAAAACCGCGAAAATTCAGAGTGCCGATAGTTGTAACGAATGTATTTTTCCGTCGGAAGGAGAGATTTAGAATAACCCCCCTGGCGTAGTAGGAATGTTCCATATTCGTAGCCGCTTCCGGGTGATGTATTTTCTCTTCGACGCTTCGCACTCCGTTGCCGATAACTTACATTCAGTCAGGGACCGGAGTGGTGTAGTGGTCAGACCACTCTCCTCCCACCACGGCGAACCGGGCTCGAGTCCCTGCGGGGCCACTACCGATATTCGCGAGAGGAAAACGTGTCGGACGTTATCGTTGACCAATGGGATTTCTCAGGCGGCTGCCGTCCCCGCCAACCTTTCGCCCAGTCTCTGCGAAGAAGATTCCAGTTCTCAAGCGCCTCCAAAACCTTTCACTCTTTAGTTTATTTCAAATATTCATTTTCAGTCCTTTTCAGTACGTCTGCTTCGACGTTTAGAAACTAACGTGGTTCCAGATCAAAGGTTTATAGTGATTCGCAGTAAATATTGCAGCAAAAAATAATTCTAGGGAACTAGCAGTTGATGCCGTTTTATGCCTGTTGACCAGGTGGTCGTTATTTTAGAGCCTCGCCGTTGGCATGACTGCATGTGACATTCGTAGAATGCTTTTATCGGAAAGACGAGAAGTTCAAGTTTAAATTTTACACCGTACGGTAATGCAGAGAGAGGCCAAAGACGACGGGACATCCACAAATGTAGTAATTCCCGAACCATGTGGTTATACTTATACCAGCTTGTAAACCGCATTCACGCCGGAGGTTGAGCGCGAACCATTTACCCGCCCAGCCTCCTTGTCAGTTACGCGAGTGTGACGCCGTAGCTTGACGTGACCTTGAAGACTATGTAAGCTAGGCAGCCTTACGCAACTCTGAAGCTATCTCTCTGCGAATTACACGTATTCATAAATGTCTACATCTCCTGTCCTAGTGTAACTTATAAATCATTTTACCAGTTTCCACTGAACTTGGTGCTAAATTATATTCGTAAATAATACAGACGAAAACGGCCTCAGTTTTCAAAAACTAATAACGCTACTGTGCTTTCAAAAAGTTTAAAATTATACACTATTTTTTTCTGGTTCCATCTGCAATTTGAAGTTAACCTGGTAAATGGACAGAAATTAGATTTACACACATATCAGACATTTATCATATCTAATCTGGCACTCGAGTGCTTGAAAAGAGCACAATTCTTTTATCTGTTAAATAAACTTAAATTTTTTAATAGATAAACTGATTAAAGCAAAACCTGATATGCAAAAACAGTCCTGTTGAGGAAATTGCACTTATTAATGTACGTATATAGCCGTACTGTCAGAAAACTGATTCCCCTAAAAATGTTTTTATTCTTATTTTATCAGGCTTATTAACCCAGTATTTATGCTGGAAGTCGAATCAAGAGACGGATTAGAAACTTGACTGTTAAAAAAAGAACAATCAATGGAATGTTTGGGATTCTACCCTTAAGGTTCTTGGCCACGGTGGTTTTTCCTTCAAACAATACTCTTTGCAATGTGTCTCTTAGGGATGGCTGCACAGTTTACTTTAAAATTCGATATGAAATATTTGTTTCAGGAGGGCAATAAAACTGTATTAGGGACTTATAATAACGTTTTACAAATTTTTAAAGGGGTAAATATTTCCGGAACAAGTTGCCTACTTTTAATGAAATTTGGTATGCAAGTTTTAAGGAATGATGTAGATATATTTTCTATCACAAGATACAAGCAACTTAAATTCGTTATTTGAAAATCCATTACATTAGGATTAGTTAAGCAGATAACCACACAGTTAATTCTACAGGTAGAATATATATCTGCTTATAAATTAAGTTGATAAGCATACCAATACCCTGTCAAATTAATTTAAACAGTATATAACTATATTTTAATACTTACATTAATTTTTTTAATTGGCGGTTGTGGATATGTTAGATTTTAAATACGCACAAAGTTTTTTTTTTCTTTTTTTGTAGATTGCGATATACATAATGGGGCTGAATTTACCAATAAACTTTGTGTGGTGACTTCTAATCAAAAATCAAGTGGCAGTGATACACTTCCAGGCGCGTAGGCAATACTAACACTTCGTGCAGAGAATCACATACCGACTGTCGCCAGAAACAAGCAGGCAGCTTCAGTACTGTAAGCGTATTAATGTATGGTGCATGTTGACAGTAGTTACTAGAAATGTCACCCACTATCGCCTGTGCAGAGAGCACAGCAGTATACAATAGACGCACGCTGGGCATTGTATCCTTGTAGCCGAACTTTTTAGTGCGTTCTACACGGAAAAGGTGGATCCTAGGAATTTGTGACAAGAGTGCCATTTTTATTAATTAGATCATACACCCGTGTTATTTTCATTACGGTGGGAGGTATTAATGAAAGTTTGCTCTTAATTAGACGATCCCGATAATACAAAACCAGGTTTAGAGAATTGTAATTTAATTTCACTTAGTTCTATATATTTCGAAAAAGTACAACAATTTTCCTTAGTATTCAGTTAAGGTAGAAAGTTTCTCATATATTTCCCACTTGAATTTGCATAAGGAATCACGTCACTAAGAGTTCGTCGGTCAATTTCAGCCCCAACCTGAGAGTCTTAAATTTTCATATTTAAATAATAATTGGCAATTTTTGTTACAGTACACAATGTAATGTCATGATCATCCAATCGTATTAAAAATTTATGCTGGGAAATGCATTATCCCCCTCCCTCCCCAAACCCATTTTCATCACTCTGGTGAATGCTTGCTTTACGTGTGAATTTTATTTTGTAATGAAAAAAGCCAGATTTAATTATTAAGTCTTCAAGGAAAGTTAATATCTAGACCGTACAAAGATTTGAATGGTGTGTCGAAGCGGGGCGTGGAAAGCAGGGACCGGCACTAAAATTGAACTGGATATGAAAATTATGTATCCGGAATTAAATTTAATTCCGAAGTTGCTGAACTGAAATGGGAAAATTCCGTTCGTGTGAAAATGAATTCAGAAAAGTATTTCAGTTCAGTTCTCTTCGGACTTAAATTGACATCAGAACAGCAGCTATATCCGGACATGGAATTGAACTGGAATATGCGAAAGGCGTTCCGCAGGACTGAAATTCCTACATTAATTTAATTTAGATTCAAGTACGGATTGAAATGAGATAATATTCCCTCAATAGTCCGAACTGAAATTAAATATTCCGTGTGGCTATAATTAATGCGAACACCAAAATTGAACTGATTTTAGCGAAAATCCCACTATCCGGAATATAATTCAAGAGGTGGTTTCATTTCGGAATAAATCCGAACTAAAATTAGGCAGCAAGCCCTAAATTTTCCGAACTGAAAATAAATATTCTATGTATAAGTACTTAATATTAGCACTATATCTGAACTGATTTTACTGAAAATACTGCCTTCCGGGCTGTAATTCGCAAGATGGCATCGTTTAGGTTCAAATCCGAACTGAAAATAGACAATGGCCCACAAATTTTCCGAACTAAAAATAAATTTTCTATGAGGAACTAATTTATATAAAAGCGAAACTTGAACTTATTTAATTGAAAGTCCGTCTTTCCGGGCCGTAATTCACAAAATGGCTTCATTTCGGTTCGAGAACAAGCTGAAACTAGGTAATGACCTTCAAGTATTCCGAACTGAAATTACATTTTCTATGTGAATGTAGTTAGTAAAATAACGAAAAATTAACTGATTTTACTTAGCTTTCTGGGCTGTAATTCACAAGGTGGCTTAATATAAGTTCAGGACCAATCTGAAATTAAACAATAATTCCCTAATTTTAAACAGAAAATAAATATTCTGTGTGGAAATGTTTAATATTATGCCTGCATTTTTTAGACGGGTTTAGCCAGTTTCAGCAAAGTGTTTGGGGAATGTGATTTGGTGGCGTGCACAATATCCGATAATACCATGTGGCTGTTATATTGCGGCCATCGCACATGTCTTTGACGTTGGATTTTCGGCCATTTTCTTTTCGTTCGCCATCTTATTTTTTGTTGCTATTTTGTTTATGCTCTACTGTCATGTTTACAAGATGTTACGAGTTGTAGTCAGGCCCTTAGCTGAGCGGCCTGCCTTATTTATCAAGGACACGGGCCGTTATCGCTGAAATTAGTTATGAAATCGCAAACCACAGAAATTCCCTCCACCGGCCAGTAAACGGGGACAACACAGCCGATATAGGACACTGTAGTTCGTGGGCGGTGTATTTTGTCGTCGGCCCATTGGAACGAGACCACTGAAGATGGATGTGTCCGGCCGTCGACTTGCGCCATCTTAATCAGCCTCCGGAATCATGAACAAGGTGGGGACTCTCCAATTAGGCTTTACTCAGAACGTGGCTGGTTAAATCTTTATAAAATAATATTATTTAATATTTTAGTATATTTGTATAGCTCCCCCGTTCATATTCAATCATATTTATATTGAAATAATATTGTACATTGCACAACCTTAATGTTAAATAAACCTCTTTTATATAGTGTTCATTACATAAATATTATCAATAACTTGTTACGCCCCTATATCCCCGTTAAGGATAAATATCAACAAAATGACAAAATCATAACAATGAGCTGTCAATGTGGTGATGCACCCATATGATTCGCCACCTTTGTTTACGACCTCTAGAGTGTTCTGATGTCGTTCATTTTCTTTTATAACTACCAGTGTGTGCCACTGATATCAGCCATGTTTGTTTCTCTCATCATCCACCAGGATGCACCACTTGTGGCTGCCATGTTAGTTTCTCTTCTCGTCCACTAGGCGGCATGTTTCCTCAATCATCATAGGTAAGGTTGGTTAGTGATGTATATAATAGTGAGGACTCGCCCTTACGAGCGCATTTATGCAAATACTACTCAAAAACACTTTCTTGGAGGTATGGAGCAGTAAACCGCCGACACATAAGTCACGGAGCAGATATTCAGTCAGTTGAGCTATTGAAACAAGTGACAATATAAAGGATGTAGATGATGTACACACAATAATACGATCAGCGAGGTCATGCCGAAGGTGGGATAAATAAAATTACACATTTAATTTGTAATTTTATGTGTTCTTATTTAACTTTTAAAACTTGAAGACTTAAGTACATCGAGCAACATGTCTCCGAACCCATATTTTCAAGGCGAATTCGAATATTATGTCACAACCATCGATTATGTACAAGTATGTTATTACATTCAAAGTTTGAATCTTCATTTACTTTTTAAAACTTAAACACATAAGTATATCGAGCGACATGTCTACGGGCTCGTATTTTCGAGGCAGAATCGAATATTACATCAGAAAATGTCATTGTGTGTGTATGTATAGCACCATATTGGATTTTGTTAGCACATATGTACTTACATATCAAATGTTTATATATTTTCTTATACATGTTTTCAAGTCTAAAGCTAACATAGCAACCTGAAATTTAATTATGTTAACATATTTAACACAATTTAGAATTTAGCACACATAGGTGCTCCATTCGGACTTTTAAAAAATAATTAGGTAACCAGCCCAAGCTGCAAATACAGGACCAGTGGTTGTCTTACCAATAGTCATGTTTAAGCATAGTATGGCCATCGGATCTACACCAACTTAAAGGCATAATTGATCATTATTCAGTGACTGCTGGAGTAAGGAACATTGAACTAGGAACATATAAGACCAGTAAAAGTCTGTCCAAAAAGAAAACGTACACTATACCCGAAGCCCTCCGATAAGCATTGTTGGCTGCCATTTTGGATTAGTTGATGTTATAACCACTGAATACATATATGCACTAGTTTTGACCTCTATCAAGGCAATATGGTCCACCATGCCTTAGAATTCTTGTATGAATAGTTGTATGACATTTTCGATCCACTGAATTTATAGCTGCCAAATTTGCCTTAAGTCTTCTGATAGGCACAGTTGCCTGCAATTTTCAATATGGCGAAGTTATAGCTGCCATATTCATTTGTAGCACTTGTGATACCGATCAAGGCGATTTGGACTATTATACCACAAGCCAGACCTTTTACTGATGCCAGAATAGTTGGCTACACTATAAGTTGCTTTGTTGATCGGTAAGTATTAACACTTGTATTTAGCTTCGCAGTCACATACTCATATTTCTTTACTACTTCCTTTTTACTTCTATAAATAACCATTTAATATATTCCTAAATTTCCACTCGCATCCATCGTAAACGAATTCTGCAGTTAATGTGCGTGTGATGGGATAATGTTTTCAGGTCGGATGCCACAAAGCCGGAACTGCATACATAGTTGTTTCCCCTCTCCCCAGCAAACCCCAGCACCCACACTCATATAAGGGCCACAGTGTCTGGCGCAGACAGTATCTTGCCAAAGTAATGTTTTGGGCTATTATTGTATACTATTTTCATCAGTTGCATTGTTTTTATTTATGTTAATAATACATTCTTTACATGAGCGCTTTTGGACAGACATAGTAATTTAAAACATAGCGTTAATATTAATCTACGTAAGTATGGCGTGAAATACGGGTTTTGTACATGCCTTACGAAAGATTCCCTATCATGTTTCAACTTGCCACTTGAATTGTGATTTTTTTTGGAACCATAAACCTCTGTGAGGAAATTTTTTTTTATGAAACTCACAAATCTTCAGCTTAGGGTGACTTTGTGGTCTGCCACACAGAGGCTCTAGTTCCCTTGCTATCGTTAATACTTTCAGCCCCAAAATAAAATATTTGGCGAGGAAATAAAAACAAATAGCAAAAATGCAAAAGAGAACATGTATGACGTGCAAAGTAAGTATATAGGAAACAATATAATGTAATTGCAGTCGAACTATATTGTTATTCAGCTATTCTATTCATGTAACTAAATACGAATAATTTTTTCCCAGATTTCAGCCTGGCATATTTAAAACAGTCTTAACATGTTTGCACCCTAACTTTGCTGTAAATGATTCCAAACATATTTTTGCAAGAAAAATAATGAAGTCGATTGGTCTGAGAGAGTAAGCCAAGTTAATGGTTTTTTTTCCTTAATAAGACGCGCCTTGTGCCGAGACAAAACGAACCGGCAGTCAGGTGGTTTCTCGCATTCAACCGCTTCGTAGTCTGCATAGCTGTGCGAGGTTGCCACTACTTGCAGCTGTCACTACTGTTCGCGCCAGACGTCGTGTCCCTTGAGCTCCCTCGTCCTTCAGTAATGGACTGGACACGGACGGGTGCTGTAGCGGGCGGAAAATATTAACGTTAATGTTGTCTATACTTTCAACTAAATATGTACATTTTCCAAGGTTTCCGTTTGATGATTTCACACTAAAGCCTAATTCAGTTTACATTTACACAGATCACGAAGCTGTCCAAATGTAAGTAGATGCTCTGCATTACCGTTTTGGTTCATGGTTGGAAGCTCAGTTTATGACTACAGTAGTTTTTTATTTTTTTTTAAAGAGGATTACAACGTAAATACACGACAAGAAACTAGAAGCTAAAAATTTTTACTTTATTTTTGGTAATCAGACGATATTACAAATATTTAATTAAATAATTGTAAAGTTTTGTCAGAGGCAAGTTTTTGAAGGAAAGAATGCACACTTGTTCAGTGCCTTGCACATAGGCACGATGAGGCACGTGATACACGTGCCTGAGTCGTCCTCAGCGCTCCCGCACTTCTGGGCCACGGACACCCAAAATACATCCTGACAGGCGGAAATTTAAGCATTTTTTAGATTACAGTTCATTCAGATTTGCAGTTTGATGGCCATAATTTTTTAGAGTTTTGTTTGGGGAGTCATATGAAAACCAGTAGTATTTGAAAATATGTGAATTTTTTTGTG
The DNA here is from genome assembly GCA_002778355.1 of Clitarchus hookeri. Taxonomy (NCBI): domain Eukaryota; kingdom Metazoa; phylum Arthropoda; class Insecta; order Phasmatodea; family Phasmatidae; genus Clitarchus; species Clitarchus hookeri. Next base: position 32,160 of record NQII01004727.1, on the reverse strand, counting down.
GTATACTCATTTTTGTCTTCAGTAACAACAGAAATTCTGTGTTAACTGCATTCCAGTGTTTGACTGCTTACAAATGTACCAGGGTTGTGAAGATTCCCGGTAACTTTAAATGTCCTTTCCGTGATTTGGGCAGTTAAAGACATGGCACATCACATTATACTTTCAACAAAACCATCAGAATTGTTTTGTTTGGAAATGAAGGGCTGAATGTTATTTTACGTAATTCTAATGGTAATCACAGAAATCGCCACGCGAGTCGTAATGAGTAACAATGAAGACACTCTAATAACATTGTAATATTTATCAAGAAGTTAGCCTACTTTCCTCTAAATATGCATACGAGTAAATTTGATGAAGTAAGTCTTAATCTAAAACTGAAACAAAAGTAACATATATGTTAAAATAATATATGTGCCATCGTTTTGAAAATAAGTACCTGACTTACTCAAAAGACATAGTTTACATGGAATACCGTAAAAATACTTGTTTTCCAAAATTTTATGAGATTTGGCTGATTGATTCCCGATGTATGGCGTAAAAGTAGAGCTGAGCTATCGTAAAACATTGTAGTAAAAAAGAGGCTCTGTGTAGACACTTTTGATGGTTGTAATATCCGCAAACGCCAGCATATTGAGTTAAACTTGGTTGCATGGTTTTGTGGGTATGGAATAGTAATCAAAATGTTTATGTGGCCGCCATTTTAAAAATAAGTGTTTGACCCATTTAAAACATATAATTTTATTTGGAGCTCCGTAGTGTATCTACATTTTTTTTTTTGCCAAATTAGGTAGTAATCGGTTTTTTGTTTCCCGAAATATGAAACAATTATATTTTTCCTTGTAGAGCTGTGTTTCAAAATGGCAAACAAAAGAAGCAGTGTATTAGCCTGTTTAATAATCGTAGTTTTTTTCTTTCAGCACACCACGTTTAATTGAAATTGGTCAAACAGTATTTTACAGCAGTACATGCTGCATACCAAATGAACCTAAAGTATATAGTCACCATTTTGAAAATAATATGTTTACCGATTTAAATCGCATGTTAACATGACACGCATAAGTATTAGATACCTGACAGCATGCAAAGTTTGGATACAACCTTAATAGATATAGCATAGTTATAAAAATGTTTAGATGGCGATAAATTGAAAAATTTATCTGTGACAAATTAATACATATCTGCTTACTGGGTGCACTGTAATACTGATTGTTTGTCAAATTTGGTAGAATCAGTTGAATGTTTTTCGAGTTACGAAGCAAAATTTTTTATTGATCATGTAAGGCTATCTTACAAAATGGTGGACAAAATAATATATGTATTAGTATATTTAATGCTTGTAGTTGATACTTTCAGCATACCAGTTTTGGTCGAAGTTGGGTACACGCCAAGGCACATGTACCAAATTAATATAAAATATTTAAATTGCCGCCATATTGAAAGTAAATATCATCTATTTAAATTGCAAATCGCCTACCGTAGTACCAGCTAACTTACAAAGTTTGGTTGAGTCTACATAGTTTCGTAGCTATAGCATAGTAATAAAAATGTCTATGTGGCGACCAACTTGCAAATTAATGCCTGACACATGTAAAAATGTTGGTTTACACGGCGTACCATAGTATTTCTTGTTTGACAAATTTGGTAGACATCTGTCTATCGCTTTCCCGAGATATGTTAAAAATGTTGGACAAAATATGTCATATATTGGCAGATTTAATGCTTTTTGTGGATACTTTCTGCATTGCAAGTTTGCTAGAAATAAGTTAAACACGGTATTCGTATCAAATTAACCTAAAATATACAGTACATATACACTGAAGAGCCAAAAAAACTGGTAGACCTTCCTAATATCGTGTAGGNTACACCTGCCTAATATCGTGTAGGGCCCCGCGAGCACGCAGAAGTGCAGCAAGACGACGTGGCATGGACTCGACTAATGTCTGAAGGTATGCAGGAGGAATTTCACACCATGAAACCTGCAGGGCAGTCCACAAATCCATAGGAGTGCGAGGCGGTGGAGATCTCTTCTGAACAGCACGTTGCAAGGCATCCCAGATATGCTCAATAATTTTCATGTCTGGTGATTTAGGTGGCCAATGGAAGTGTCTAAAGTCAGAAGAGTGTTCCTGGAGTCACTCGGTAACAACTCTCGACGTGTGGGATGTCGCATTGTCCTGCTGGAATTGTCCATGTCCATCGGAATGCACAATTAACATGAATGGGTGCAGGTGATCGGACAGGATGCTTACGTATCTGTCACCTATCAGAGTCGTATCTAGACGTATCAGGGGTCCCATTTTACGCCAACTGCACACGCCCCATGCCATGACAGAGCCTCCACCAGCTTGAACAGTCCCCTGTTGACATGAAGGGTCCATGGATTCATGAGGATGTCTCCATACCCGTACACGTCCACCCACCCGATACAATTGGAAACGGGACTCGTCAGACCAGGCAACATGTTTCCAGTCATCAACAGTCCAATGGCGGTGTTGGTGGGCTAAGGCGAGGCGTAAAGCTTTGTGTCGTGCAGTCAACAACGGTACACGAGTGGGCCTTCAGCTCCGAAAGCCCATATCAATGATGGTCCGTTGAATAGTTCGCACGCTGGCACTTTGATGCCCCAGCATTGAAATCTGCGCCAATTTTAAAAAGGTTTGCACGTCTGTCACGTTTAATGATTCTTGTCAGTCGTAGTTTGTCCCGTCCGTTCACTATCTTTTTCCGGCCGCAGCGATGTCAAAGATTTGATGTTTTACCGGATTCCCGATATTCACGGTACACTCGTGAAATGGTCGTACGCGAAAATCCGAATTTTATCGCTACCTCGGAGATGCTATGTCCCATCTCTCGTGCGCGGACTATAACAACACGTTAAAACTCACTTAAATTTTGATAACCTGTCATGGTAGCAGCAGTAACCGTTCTAGCAACTTTGCCAGACGCGTGTTGTCTTATATAGGCGCTGGCGACCGCATCGCGTTACTCTGATTGGTTCCATATCTCTGTTATTTGCATACGCACACCTATACCAGTTTTTTTTTTGGGCTCTCCAGTTATATGACCACCATTTTGAAAATAAAGATATTTGTTAATTTCTGTAGTATTTTGCATCATGGCTTACCATAGTATTNTATATGACCACCATTTTGAAAATAAAGATATTTGTTAATTTCTGTAGTATTTTGCATCATGGCTTACCATAGTATTAATACTCTGCACCATTTGGCGGGAATCTATTGTGTAATTTCTGATATGTAAAGTAAAAGCTTAATTTTTTTTTAATGAATTGTTATCTTCCAAAATAGCGATCCAAAAATAATAACATACTTTCCTAAATTAAATACCTACATGATGAACTGTCAAAATACTAAATTTGGTTTTACTTAGTAAAAAGATTCCCGATATATGAAATGGCACCTTAAGTATTACAATAGCTACCGTTTTAAAAATAAACAAACTCCTTTGCAAAAAATTATAAAAATTGGATGGCCTTATTAAGTTATACAATCGCCATTTTGGGTATAAGGAGGCATTCCCGGACATGAATACCTTAATAAAATATATTCCATTATATTTCATGTGTCCCTATTGATTTGTATATAGGTTAATAATTTCATTTGTAATTTCCAGTGAAGAATGAATTGGGATATAGAGTCCATTTCAGCTGTACAGTAACAATCTTTGTGTCGCAACGTTCCCTTGATTTCGTGGAAACAGAACTGCCAGAGATGTAAACGACTAATATACAACCAAAAATTGAAGTTTAAAAATGTTGACGAGCGCATAGGTCTATCCCTTAACACGATTCTCAAAATACTACACATTGTAAAATATGTAAGTCATTGCAGCTGAATTGACGCCATGAGCTTGGAGAGCGTAGCGACGATAGAGAGGGAGGTGTGCAGAGAGCGAGTCTCTCACATATCCGTGTGAGAGACAACCCATTACTTCACGCTACGAGGCGCGTGGCGAGTGACAAGGCATTTTTAATTGCCCCTGACCACGCGGAAAAAGAGATCAAGCAAAAATATGTCATTATAACCACGGCGGAAATACGTTTAAAGTGAAGTGGCTGGATTTTGCGTTGTAAAAAAAAGAGGGAAATCAGTTCAAGAATCATTTCTTTCTTTCATACACGTCGACTTACGTACCTATTTGCCACAATGGAGGGAGCCACCCCGCAAATAGACACACGCCAACTTACAATATAAAGGCTCTCGGCAAGGGTGTTTGTTTATTAAACTTAATACACAATGCGTGTGATGTGGTAGATAGAAAATACAACAAACAGTGTATGTATATGAAATGACATTTAGTTAGGGCCAGAGTAATTTGCAATTGCATTCCGTGGTATTCCTTAAAAACAAGAACGATTTAGTTACATTTGTAATTTGGCCCTACTTTATCTCTCACAACGTGAACAACTTTACGCCAGTAAAGACTAGTGATATCACCTTGAAGATGGATCTGCCCATCGCCCCTCCCCCCCTCCAAACCCATTTAGTTTGCACAAAAACCAAGTTATTAGAGAATTTTTACTATACTGTCACACAAAGAATGTCTAAGGACAGAGGTAGAGAACAATTAGTTCACATTCGTAGATGAACTTAGCCTATGGGGAAAAAATAGGAAATCAGCTATGTTTACTTCTTCTCAGTGAGGTAAAGAACACACAAAACATGTAAGGCGCCGTTCACACTAGGGCGATATAAGATAAGCGATATATCGTAAGGAATATATTGTGACGATATATTGCCAGGAAGGTTCATGACAGCGGGCGATAAATCGGCGCAACCTGGGCGATAAAAATGTGGTGGGAACACAATTCTCACTACTTCAGTTACAAAAATGAGCTCAAGTGAGGAAGACGTTATAGTGGCTTATTGGTTCAGGCGTAGAATGAGAAGAAAAAGAAAATACTGGGTACATCCCTACAATCTTACCAACGTGCACCATAGCTCGGCTGTTGTTTCTCGAGAGCTGTCTCAACATGAATCAAAATTCAGGGAGTTTTATCGAATGAATCCTGAAAACTTTCATATTCTGAAAAGCCTAGTGTCACGAACCCTTGAAAAAAAAAGATACACACTTCAGGAAGGCTATTTCTCCAGATGAAAAACTTCTGATTACTATAAGGCAAGTAGATATGAATATAAACAGCAGTATTAATAAAATTTTACAGGTTTATTTTCATAATTTGTTACAAAATGGCCCCATCAGTTTCACTTTCTTGCGGCTGTGGGATAATCTAATTGAATTCCGAAATCGTTGCAATATTGCTCATGTGAGACTGAGTTTGTAAGGTGTCATGATGGGATGACGAACTCCATACAGAAGGGCTGGAAGCAACTGAAATACTGGATTCCACTTTCTCTCGTTCGTCCTCCTCCAACAACTTATGTAAGAGAGACAATGTTTGTATTTTGAAAGTCCTCTTACGACGCAAGCTAATGTTTTCCAGATCAGGTAAAAGAGAAAGAAAGAAATGCTGTTCAGCATCTTGGTGACTTTTATTGACGTGAAGATTGCCGGACGTATCTCCTCCTTTCAAATATTGTTGCAGAAAACCTAAATGCTCAGTCAGATAATAACTTTTCTTTGAATTCTGACTAGCCCCAGACTTTGGTGGTTTCAGCGATCGCACATATGCTGTTCTGATGTTCTTCCACCGTTCTCGACAGTTCTTTTCTGAAACAAAATTTAAAAAAGTAGACATCAATAGGATTTATTTAAAACTGTTGCGTATTAAAATGAAAACACATGTATTACACAACTAAATTAAGTAAAAAATAAATTTTAAATAAATTTACGATTTAAAACCCTCAATTTATTTAATGTGTTATTTTTCAGGTATCTAGTTAATGGAAGCAGTTTTCAAGATCTTTCCTTGCAATTTTATACAGGTAAACCAACTATCAGTTCTGTTGTTTATTCGACTTGTGCTGCTATATGGTCCCACTTACAACCGCTGCATATGCCACAACCAACGGAGGTAACTTGGAAGCAAATATCAAAACGTTATTATGAGTTATGGAATTTACCTAACTGTATTGGTTCTCTTGACGGCAAACATTTCCGCATTCAGTGTTCCCCTAATACAGAGTCCACAGATTATAATTATAAAGTGTTCTTTTCAATAGTTCTAATGGCTTTGTCTGACGCAGATGGAATGTTCACCTCAATAGATGTTGGAGACTATGAACGGGATAGTGACGGTGCTGTGTTTCGCAAATCAACAATTGGCAAATTATTGCAGGATAATAAATTGAAAATACCAGAAGCAACTCCCTTGCCAGGCGAGGCAAATGACAATCCTTTTCCGTTCTACTTTGTGGCAGATGAGGCATTCCCTCTTCAGAATCATATAATGCGGCCCTTTCCAAAAAGAGTATTAAATGATGCCAGAAGAATATTCAATTTTCGACTTTCAAGAGGCAGAAAAAGTGTGGAATGCATTTTGGAATGCTCACGTCAAAATTTCGTATATTTGACCGACCAATTTATACCAACAAAAGTAATGCTTTGCAGACTATTAAGACAGCAAGCGTGCTTCATAATTTTATACGCAGAGGAGAGCCTTATGTTCCACAACATTTTAATAAGTGTTCTGTGGTACCAACATTATCAGATAACAGTACATTCAGTAAAAACAACAATATGAACGCAGCAAACCGCTTAAGAAATAAACTAGGTGAATACTTTCTGAANAGTACATTCAGTAAAAACAACAATATGAACGCAGCAAACCGCTTAAGAAATAAACTAGGTGAATACTTTCTGAAACTAACTGGTGCAATCCCTACACAATGGAGATGTGTCAATATAACACTTTGATTACTATAATATATTTGATTAATATANGGCTGGAAGCAACTGAAATACTGGATTCCACTTTCTCTCGTTCGTCCTCCTCTAACAACTTATGTAAGAGAGACATGTTTGTATTTTGAAAGTCCTCTTACGACGCAAGCTAATGTTTTCCAGATCAGGTAAAAGAGAAAGAAGGAAATGCTGTTCAGCATCTTGGTGACTTTTATTGACGTGAAGATTGCCGGACAAATATGATTGCAGAAAAGCTAAATGCTCAGTCAGATAATAACTTTTCTTTGAATTCTGACTACCCCCAGACTTTGGTGGTTTCAGCGATCGCACATATGCTGTTCTGATGTTCTTCCACCGTTCTCGACAGTTCTTTTCTGAAACAAAATTTAAAAAAGTAGACATCAATAGGATTTATTTAAAACTGTTGCGTATTAAAATGAAAACACATGTATTACACAACTAAATTAAGTAAAAAATAAATTTAAAATAAATTTACGATTTAAAACCCTCAATTTATTTAATGTATTATTTTTTCAGGTATCTAGTTACTGGAAGCAGTTTTCAAGATCTTTCCTTGCAATTTTACAGAGGTAAATCAACTATCAGTTCTATTGTTCATTCGACTTGTGCTGCTATATGGTCCCACTTACAACCGCTGTATATGCCACAACCAACGGAGGAAACTTGGAAGCAAATATCAAAACGTTATTATGAGTTATGGAATTTACCTAACTGTATTGGTTCTCTTGACGGCAAACATTTCCGCATTCAGTGTTCCCCTAATACAGGGTCCACAGATTATAATTATAAAGTGTTCTTTTCAATAGTTCTAATGGCTTTGTCTGACGCAGATGGAATGTTCACCTCAATATATGTTGGAGACTATGAACGGAATAGTGACGGTGCTGTGTTTCGCAAATCAACAATCGGCAAATTATTGCAGGATAATAAATTGAAAATACCAGAAGCAACTCCCTTGCCAGGCGAGGCAAATGACAATCCTTTTCCGTTCTACTTTGTGGCAGTTGAGGCATTCCCTCTTCAGAATCATATAATGCGGCCCTTTCCAAAAAGAGCATTAAATGATGCCAGAAGAATATTCAATTTTCGACTTTCAAGAGGCAGAAAAAGTGTGGAATGCATTTTTGGAATGCCAACGTCAAAATTTCGTCTATTTGACCGACCAATTTATATCAACAAAAGTAATGCTGTGCAGAGCATTAAGACAGCATGCGTGCTTCATAATTTTATACGCAGACGAGGAGAGCCTTATGTTCCACAACATTTAAATAAGTGATCTGTGGTGCCAGCATTATCAGATATCAGTACATTCAGTAAAAACAACAATATGAACGCAGCAAACCGCTTAAGAAATAAACTAGGTGAATACTTTCTGAAACCAACTGGTGCAATCCCTACACAATGGAGATGTGTCAATATAACACTTTGATTACTATAATATATTTGATTAATATAACACTTTGGTTACTTATTGTCTTACATAATAAATAAATAATGTATTTACCTGTGTCTTTCATTTCTGATGCAATTTTCCTCCATGCGGAGCTCGTCACATCTGTCTTACTGTATGCGGCAATGGAATAGTTCCAGATGCACTGGTGAGCTTTCACTAATTCAATGAAAGGAAGACAAAGAGACTTGTCTTCTCTTCTTCTCGTCATGTTCACAGCCCGAAATATCGTACGATACTAATCGCTGAAGCGACCAGCCTGTGGTACTTCGTGAGATATGTCACTTGGNGATACTAATCGCTGAAGCGACCAGCCTGTGGTACTTCGAGAGATATGTCACTTGCGATATGTTGTGCAATCGCGCAAATGTGAACCTATTTTATCGCCTCCCTTTAGATTTCAAGTATCTGTCAGTGCCTGTCGTGTATCGTATCGTTTACGATATATCGCTTATCTTATATCGCCCTACTGTGAACGATGCCTAACTTAAACCACGTTATCGCTGCATAAGACTGTCTCCAGTTCTTACAAATTGTGGACATAACTATAGGATCATCAGAGTATTGTAGCAAATTATTGCTAAGTGTTCATTTCGCAGTACTTTGTTGGCTTCCCTTTTCTGCGAATAACTACCATTAGTATATTTGGCTTTGAATTAAATAATTTCCTCGTAATGTCTAGTTCAATGCCATTCCACTCTGGTTGATGCATGCCATTTAATTATGTTTTGCCGGAAATATTGTATTTTCCCTATCTTCTGTCAAATTCCTCCAGAAGATGCTCAGTGTGATAAAGGTCATGTGATAGATGTGGGGTATTTAATGTATGGAGTGTGTTGTAGACGATCCACAGACCAACTATTTTTGCAAAGTGCTTGGGGTAAGTGTCGTGTTGGAGATAAAAGTCGTCGGCTAGGCTCAGTTATTCTGCAGTTTTCTGAGATTTTGTTGCAGAATATATTCGTAGACAAATTTATGCGTAATACCGTCAATGAATACAAGTTCTCCCATAACGAGAAGCTGTTATGCACCCTTATACCATAATATCACTACCTCCATGTTTTACAGTAAGTTGAGTATTTTCCAGACCTTTCTGTATTCTGTTTTCGCTATACCAGTAACCGCTCATTACTCCGCAGTATTCGCCCATCACTCTGAAATATGTTGAACTTAGTTTGACCGAAAATATTACCTTTNTCCGCTCATTACTCCGCAGTATTCGCCCATCACTCTGAAATATGTTGAACTTAGTTTGACCGAAAATATTACCTTTCTCCAGGACTCAGTGTCCTTGGATACTTACGAATTGGCAAACTGAAGATATATCTGTATGTTAACCTTACTTACATGTGGCTTCTTTATTAGCATATGTGCACGGTATCCATTGTTAATAACTCTCCGAATGGTCCGGGGATGTTCTTCTTTTCCACAGTGTTCTTACAATTCGGCAGATTTTTGTATTGCCGTAATCCTGGAATTCCCTTTTATGACTCCGGTTATTTTTATTTGGTCCCTACTGTCCGTAGTTCAGATGGTCGCCCAGTTATCACCATTTTGAGCAATGATTTGCTCTTTTCATTGTACGTAATAATATTCAGAACCATTTATCGACTTCTTTTGGCAATTTTCGAAATCTCATTTTAAGATTCTTTTTTNCATTGTACGTAATAATATTCAGAACCATTTATCGACTTCTTTTGGCAATTTTCGAAATCTCATTTTAAGATTCTTTTTTACTATGAGGCCACGGTGGTGAAGTGGTTTAGACTACTCGCCTCCCACCAAGGCATACCTGGTTCGATTCCTGGTGAGGTCATTCTCGCATTTTTCCATATGGGAATCCTGCCGGACGATGTGCTGGTCGGCGAGTTTTCTCGGGGATTTCCCGTTTCCCCCGCCCTTGCATCCCGGCAATGCTCTATACTCACCTCGCTCCATCCTCGCTGGCTCTCAAGACCTTGATGTTAAGAGCCGCCCAATTCTCTTCACTCACTCATTTTTTGACAAGTAGATCGCTGATGATTTGTATTGCTGCGAGTGCACTTCCTTTCTTGTATGCCCCATGGTAATCACCAGAGGGAATTTGGATGAGAATATGTGAGATCACTGCTGGTTGCTGCTGTTCATGAACGTGCGGTACCGTTGTTCTGAAACAATATATACCTTCTCACATCAGCTTTAGCAGTCTCCGCATCCACTTCAGGACTGGTGTGCAATTCAGCACATCCGAAAGCCCCGGGTAACGGGCTAAGTCTGTGAATCACAATAATGCGTGAAACTAACATAATTAATTCTGCCAGGTGTCCGTATGGCAATGGATTGTGGGAAGTGTATGATAAATATTGGGAGTATGGGAAACTTAAAACTAGATCAATACAAGTAAAGTTTAAAGTGGGCAAAGGGAAACATTTGCGTGGCGCGTGCTGGCACGCGTTTTCGCCACACAGCGGCGCTCGAGCCGCGGGGAAGTGCTGACACGGGGATGTGTCATCTCGGCACCTTGCGACTGGGTCGCGTCGCCTGGCATGTAGCTGCGACTACTCGTCCTTCCATATGGCAACGTATAACATAATACGGCCTTTCTATCAGCGTACAAAAATGTCATAATTAACTGGCATATCTTATTTCTATGCATTTTTCTTAAAGATATGTTGACTGATGGGAAAGCATTATTATGTCTTGTATGGAATTTATTCAATTAGCATGAGTTGAAAGTTAATTTAATGGAAATTGTCACTTTATTATGAATTACTATCACAGTAATAGATAGTTTCNTTAGCAGTCTGCGCATCCACTTCAGGACTGGTGTGCAATTCAGCACATCCGAAAGCCCCGGGTAATGGGCTAAGTCTGTGAATCACAATAGTGCGTGAAACTAACATAATTAATTCTGCCAGGTGTCCGTATGGCAATGGATTGTGGGAAGTATATGATATATATTGGGAGTATGGGGAACTTAAAACTAGATCAATACAAGTAAAGTTTAAAGTGGACAGGAGGAAACATTTGCATGGCGCGTGCTGGCACGCGTTTTCGCCACACAGCGGCGCTCGAGCTGCGGGGAAGTACTGACACGGGGATGTGTCGTCTCGGCACCTTGCGACTGGGTCGCGTCGCCTGGCTGTAGCTGCGACTACTCGTCCTTCAATATGGCCACTTATAACATAATACGGCCTTTCTATCAGCGTACGAAAATGTCATAATTAACTGGCATATCTTATTTCTATGCATTTTTCTTAAAGATATGTTGACTGATGGGAAAGCATTATAAAATCCTGTACCTTTATCCGAGCACAATAATATCTTACCACATTATTATGTATTGTATGGGATTTATTCAAATAGCATGAGTTGAAAGTTAATTTAATGGAAATTGTCACTTTATTATGAATTACTATCACAGTAATAGATAGTTTCANTAGCATGAGTTGAAAGTTAATTTAATGGAAATTGTCACTTTATTATGAATTACTATCACAGTAATAGATAGTTTCATTTCAAATAACTACATCCAGCGCACGCAGGTGATCTATATCTTAATTTAAATAACTAGAATGGTGTTGCTGAGGTAAATATACGCAACTAGGAACTTGCAGTTAATACTGAAATTCTTTAAATTTTAATAACGTTTGTTACTTAGGTTTTAAAAATTGCTTTGTGAGTTTAGATATTGGGCTCTAAAAAGTAATTTATTATTTAAACCTAAATTTTAAAAGTAGATATTATGAAATTATTTTAATTATAAGTGAACGTGACTGAAATTTTGTTATTATTAATACGGAAATTAGCGTGGGTGGGGAATTTATTGAAATGGGGATGGGTGGTAGAGAAGCTGATGCAAGGCTGCGAGATGGTAGGGAGGAACCAAGCCTTCACCATTAATATGTTTTTGATATTTTGTTGATATTTATCCATAGTAAGGATATAGGGGCATAACAAGTTATTGATAAGAGTTATGTAATGAACACTTTATAAAAGAGGTTTATTTAACATTAAGGTTGTGAAATTTATATAAATATAAATATGATTGAATATGAACGGGGAAGCTATACAAATATACTAAAATATTAAATGATTTTATTATAAAGATTTAACCAGCCACGTTCTGAGTAAAGCCTATTTTGTGAGTTCTCGCCTTGTTCATGATTCCGGAGGGTGGATTAAGATGGCGCAAGTCGACTGCCGGACACCCATCTTCAGTGGTCTTCTCGTTCCAATGGCCAGACAAAAAAATACACCGCCCACGGACTGCACCGCCCTATATCGGCTGCGTTGTCCCCGTTTACTGGCCGGTGGAGGGGATTTCCGTGGTTTACGATTTCATAACTAATTTCAGCGATCATGGCCTGTGTCCTGGATAAATAAGTGAATGTGTGATCAGGCAGGCCGCTCAGCTAAGGGCCTGACCACAACTCGTAACAGCTGGAACACGCACGCTGTATGCAGCCGCAATGGCATTCTACCTCTTAGGGCACAGAGGTGCAGCCCACTGAGGGCCATGAACTCTGAATGAACCGTACACGCAACCTAGTTGCATTTAAATTTACAGTTGTCCTTTGGTTCTCCATTTATGTTATCGCCAAAGTACTGCAATAACACTGGGCTCCAAGTGAAAACTTGGCAAAAATATGTAAACGAACCATAGTCTTCACTGGATGTGCATGGGGGAATAAGGTTTCATAATGAGCATACCCTTTATTTAATCAGAGTACCCTATCGAACTTACGAGACTAAACTTCCTCCTCTAAGGCAGTGCCATGCCAAACAGCATTATGCGACAGAAGTACAGCTATAGATACCTCCAGTGGTTAGCGGTCTTTAGCTTCGTACAAGACTAAGCCAGGGTCATCTCAATTGTTTGGGATTATGTACTTTCCTGGAATTCTGGTTTTTTTTTTNCTTCGTACAAGACTAAGCCAGGGTCATCTCAATTGTTTGGGATTATGTACTTTCCTGGAATTCTGGTTTTTTTTTTTTCCATGTTCAGAGCAGGATCCAAGCTCTTGGTGACCGAAATTAGTGTATCTTGTTAGAGAAATATCNGTTTTTTTTTTCCATGTTCAGAGCAGGATCCAAGCTCTTGGTGACCGAAATTAGTGTATCTTGTTAGAGAAATATCTGCCAGTTTTCGAATGCCTACTATTACTATGAAAGAAGAAACCTATTTGTGCTGGGATGTGGAGGTCTATAACTTTGTGTAATGTGTTATACTAAAGTGTATTTTATTATAAAATCTAATAGTAGAACCATTCAGTAGTCTGAAAGAGTCTTGTGACATTCTTTGGACATTAGGAAAACCAGAGTGCCACAACAACATCGACCATGCATATGACAAAAGGATATATGTATAGAGACCTCGTATGGTCCATTCGCAATATGACTCGCAGTATGATTCTTTATGTGCGACTTAAACCCACACTGCCTACAATTAAGGAGAATTTTAATTTTTTATAAGGGATTTGTATGTTTTTAAAATATTTTGTCAGTGCGTGATTAGATCCCGTTCTCAGGGCTTAATGTATACGTCGTGTGTGTATATATGTAGTACCTTAGAGCTTTCAGTTCTCAGGAGACACGACTGACCCACAGCAACATACCTAAGCGCGGGATTCAAACCTGTCATCCGTCTTCGGGAATGGCTATACACACAATAACACTTTACACAACTCCAACAACTTGACTCACTGCATCATACTTTTAGGGCTATGGAAAGGCCTCGCAGTGCACGAATTCCAGAAACACAAAATCAAGAAGCGCATTTGATATACTTATATATTTTGATGTTTTTATATTTGCTCATATATGTTTTCTAATAAGAAGTTGCAGACTGTTTTACTATTAACATATAAAGACGACAAAATCAGTAAAAATGTAATAACAATTTTTTAAAATTTGGAAAATATTATTTTGCAGAAATCTATAACAACATTTTAAAGAACTAAATTTTAACCATATTTAATTTGTTTCTTAGTTTCTGCTACAAACTTTGTTAAATCAAAGTATTTTTTTCGTTATGCTATACAATTTAGTATCATATAGTTATATATAATAATATTTTGTTAGTTTTAAGACAATTATTTAGATTTTTTTTACCATCTATGAAAAAAAGTTGGCATTTTTTACATTGAAAAGTATGTATCAACTATTTTAATAGATCGAAAATCATTTATTGTAATAGATAAATTTGGCCGATTTGAGGGCAAGGGGTGAGGGTTGCTGATCTGCCATCTTGGATGATGTTACTACCACCAGATTCTCGTTGCTAGGGGGCATGTCATTCGTTCGACCACCATATTTGTTTATGGAGATGGCAGCCAGAAAGAACATGCTGGTGTCGCTCTCGCTTGGTCGCTAGAGTTGGCTGCCAGGGACACTGCTTGTTTTTATTTTTATTTCGTAGCTCAAATTATCGTCTGGAGGAGGGCGGGATCGAACTCCCTAACCTTGGGTTGGCATGCAGACGCCTTAGACCCTTCGACTATCGGGACATGTGCTGGGAGAAGGGTTTAAAAGTAATAGTGTTTGAGTGAGAGGGACGAATAAATATTTTTTCGTTATTAATCTAATGCATAGTAATGACTTTAATAGGCCAGCAATAGGTATTTTTTTCATATACTCATAATTCTGTTTTAAGTATGTACTTTCTTTTTAAGATATTTCTTTTTAAGTATATTTTTCTTTAAAGTATTTTTAACTTTTCCTTTTTAAAAATGTTTTTTTATTACATTTTTATAATTCAGTTTTTATTTACATATCATTTTTTTTCATTAAATATATTTCTTTTTCTTGTGCCAGTCATTCATCGGTTTTGGAACTGGTCATCCATCCTCCCCCCGCCCCAACATGCCCACTCACTAATTCCCCACCCCAAACCCTTTTTCATCTCATCCTCCTTCACAATCCATACCTATTTTCCTATTGGCTAGTTTGTCAAAACCAATCAAGCACCTTTGCCAACCCCCTCCATTGCACTCATATACCAGCTTATAAAAGGCCTCGGGACCCAGTATCTTGCCTGCTGCTGCCGTCTTCGTCACCTGCTCGCCTTAAAGTATACTGTTTACTTCTCGTCTGGAATTTTCTCATCTCCAAGCAGCAGATGTTTGCATGCTGTCCCAGCGTGCAGAAAATAATTTCGGCGATCGTCGCATACGGGAGGCTATAGTCACTTGCGGCCTGCGGCCCTAGATCCAGATAACGAACTGGCCTTTCTACCGAAAGAGTTCCTGCTGACATATACACACCACGAAGTTACGTGCATGTACAAGAGACTTCCAGCCGACCTGCAACAAGACTAAGATATTCGCAACTTCCTGCCCTGCAAGGAGTGTTTCAAAGGCTCCACCACTTACTTTCCAGACACTTCTCATTCCTACAACTGGTGCAAGGCACTACGCTACAAAGCAGCAGTAGCCACCACCAACACCACCTCATCCATCGACAGTGAAAAACATGAACGGCTTTGCAGACCAAGCGAATGCCGACCTCGTGCAGCTGATCACATCAGATCTCCGACCCAGCACCATCTTCACCTCAACTACAGCTTCCAGCACATGAGGGCTCCATGCAGACCACTATCGCCACCAGCAGCAGTTGGTTGACGCCCGCCACAGCTACTCCCATCACATAACCACCACGATCTTCAATGCACGAGGTGATGTAAACCAGCTCATTCGAGTCAGGTATGATGAAGTGTTATCTCAACGCCATCCCCGAATTCCAGCGATTGGAGTACTGGCTAGGCGACTCACAGTGTAAGGATACCGTGAAAAACACAGAAGACTGTGATAGTGTGAATCATTCCCGCCTCTACTACACCCTGGTGCCTGTGTACAACCCGAGCATCTGAATGCCGAAGACAAGTCAAAAGTGTATTTTATGGACAGAATCCAGTACGATGACGAAACCTGCGCAGTGTACAACATGAAGCCGGATGTAACCCTAGCATGCAACACCAACGCGTTTTGAAAATTGAAGGGTGGGGACATACGCGCAAACACGCACACACCCGCACAGACACACGCACACACACACACAGACACACACGCATACACACACAGAGACAGGAAAGTGATCTTATGAGCCTTTCTTTCCTTCCGGTTCAGAGAAGGAGAAATGAAATAGAACTTTATCTCTAACTATATGTCATACTTCGTTAATTCATTGGAGTCACTCATTCCAAATACAGGACTCCTCGAATTAAAAGAGGAGATATGAAAGAAATGTAATCAAGAACTTAATTTCCTTGATACTCGGATAAAAAACTTAGTAATTAAATAAAATAAGGAAGTACCTAATACGGTTCGAGATGTATTTCGTTAGTGTTTGCTCATTACTGAACTGGAAATACATCTGAAACTTGATTTCAGTTCGAGGAAAGTAGTAATCATATATTGGAATTTTTCACGTAGAATTAAAAATTTCGGACTAGAATGAAATATGAAAGTACGATATATATTTAGAGATACAGTTCTTTCGTATTTCTTCTTTAATGGACCAGAAAAGTAATCAAGAACTTAATTTCAGTTCATGGCAGTTCGTGAACATGTATTTTATTTTTCTACCTCGAATTTAAAATGTTGGACTCCAATGAATTAACGAAATACGACATATAGTTAGAGATAAAGTTCTGTTTCATTTCTCCTCTGAACTATAAGTGAAATTGCAAACTTAATGTCAGTTCAAGGCAGGTAGTGAACATATATTTTAATTTTCCACGTCGAATTTAAAAGGCCAGACTATAATGAGATAAGGAAGTACGAAATACAGTTCGAGATACAGTTCTTCCGTATTTTATTTTCAATGAACTGAAAATATAACCTGAAACTTAATTTCGGTTCAAGACAGGTTGTGAACAGATGTTAAAATTTTCCACCTCGAATTAAAAATGTCGGATTAGAACTAAATAAGGAAATAGGAGATACAGTTCTTTAATATTTCCTCTTCAAATAACTGGAAATGAAATCGCAAATTTACTTTCAGTTCAAGGCAATTCGTGAACTGTAATTAGAACTTTATTCGTCGGAATGAAAATACCGGACTCAAGTGAAATGAGCAGGAAAGAATAACAGTTGGAGAAATAGTTAAATGATATTTCCATTCACCTGGAATTAAATACAGAATTGGACAAACGAATATCAGTTTGGGCTGGACTTGAACTTGAACCGGAATTGTATCATTTTGACAGTCCCTGGTGGAAAGTACGCATCAGAAAAAAAATCTGTATGCACATATACGTCTTAGGTTGGATGGTTCCCAAGTTACGGACCCATGCCACTGTGTCTGCTGTTGGAATTTGGTATACCCCTGTTTGTGTACAGTATGTGCTAGATACGAAAGTGAAGTGTGTGTCGCTAGGCCCATTTCACTGCTTATATGCAACGGATGTCGAATACCAAGCACTTAACAGGGCAACCGTACTGAAACTTTCTGCAACAACAGTTACACGTGCTTCTAGAGGATATTCCTTTGAATCTGATACACCACATTTGTTTCGTACATGATGGGGCGCTATAATTTCAGTATAGTGACCAAATTCTACCTGTATGAACTGTTTCCGCACAAGTTTATGGGTCGTGCAAGGCCAATCGCCTGGCCTGCACATTCCCCTGATCGGAATCCAGTGGATTATTACCTCTGGGGATATCTCACTTATACTGTTTACACACCACCTGTTACTGGCACTGCAATGCCTTGCCAGTGTGTGGAACAATGTTGCTGGATCCATGGCACACCTGGGGACGATGTCATGGCACACATGTCAGACGATCAGATACGACGTGTGCTGGTGTGCATTAAGATGCAATATGGACATTTCGAACACCTCTTGTAAGAGTGAATCATTGTTGGTACACAGGCAGGACTACAGTGACACGAACAGGGGTGCATCCAGTATGACTATTAACAATCCAGCAGAACCTTGGAAAGCCTTACCTCGGGAACCATCGAACCTAGGACATATCTGTAACTCATAGGTAATGTGTCGTACCTCCAAAATTGGGCTTTTTTAGTTATGTGTATTCAGTATTAAAATCTCCATACAGTGTTGTACTGAATTAAGTTCTGTGTTGTATAATTTAAGAATTAGTGTTGAACTTGCCATTCAATATTTGTTTTCTTAGGGGTATTGTGCAGTAAGTCCCATCCAATAAATACCCTTTACCTCTAGTGACATATATTTCGCTTCCTGTGGTATATAGTACAGTAACTCCATGTATACATGAAGTTACAGCTTTACCACTGTGTGTTTGTTCCTATCTCTATGGATTGTAACATGAAATCACTCAGTCTGTGGCTCTTTGCTGCAGCTGGTTTTGTTTGGTTTTTACTGGCAGTATTTATATTGAGTTGGCTTGCTGAAGAATATAATTGTCTACATTCGGTATTATGCATTAGAGGAGTAAAATTGCTATGCAACTTGCATAATAAAGCAAAGGAAACTTCAGTAATACAACAAAAGTTATGTTATTTGTTTATCTGATTGTAAAATTTAAATCATTATGTATTTGTTATATTAAAACTATACCTCATCTAGTAGTCACTCGTAGTTATTTTCACACTATTACAGCAATTAACATTTTAAAAAGTTAAACTTTAAAACGAATAGCCAACAAGTATTTCATTTAGTACAATTTGCTTCGGCAAATCAGAATCATATTAATTCACTAATAAGCAAATAAATAGACTTTAGTGCCTATTTTAAGTTAATGGACTTCAAAAAACTGCTAGTAATGGTGATAGCGGGCATGCATTTCAGAACGAATACCAATAAAGTAGTTGCATGTGCCACTTAACAACAATTAGGCTAATTTCGTTGGGTATTTCCGCAGGTAATTCCGTACGCATTGCGTGATTTGTAGATAAATTAGAATTCACGTATTTACAATAATTTGTGTGTACTGAAATAGCATCCCTTGCATGTTTTAGGGAATCTCAGTGGCTCACTACAAACTAGTCCAGCCTGTGAGTACACCAGCGCTACCACTGTGGGTGAACTTGTAGGCAAAAGTAACGCAGTACTCGCCGACGGAGACCATCTGAACCAAGTAATCGTGAGT
Source organism: Clitarchus hookeri (assembly GCA_002778355.1). Taxonomy (NCBI): domain Eukaryota; kingdom Metazoa; phylum Arthropoda; class Insecta; order Phasmatodea; family Phasmatidae; genus Clitarchus; species Clitarchus hookeri. Next base: position 12,807 of record NQII01004727.1, on the reverse strand, counting down.
GGTGTCACATCATTCATCATCAGATTATGTTCAGCTTAAGAATTTCACCGAAGACACAGGTAATGATGTGTGCAGTAATTAAGGACCTCATTCAGAGGCTTGTGCCACAATACAATCTTCACAGTCTACACCAGTGCCCAGTTTTGACAGTACCACTGCTAGACCACTCCTAGGTAGCAATCTTAAAATTCAGACACTATGTACATCAAGCTATTTACAGGTGGTTGCTTCAAAAACTTCTTTATATTAAATAATAAATGGACATGATGATGTTAATGAGTGAGTGAATAGATTTGAGCGGCTCGTAACAGTGAGATATTGAGAGCCGAGGAGGGTGATTGAGGTGAGCATGGAGCAGGGCCAGAATGAAAGGGTGGGGGAAACGGGAAATCCCCGAGAAATCCCACCGATCAGCGGCATCGTCTGGCAAGATTCCCATATGCGAAAATCCGGTGACCCGGCTGGGGATTGAGCCCGGTTCGCCTTGGTGGGAGGCGAGCAGGCCAACCGCTCAGCCACCGCGGCCCCGACGATGTTAACGATGACGATGATTTATACGGAGATGATAGTGATAGATATTCTGATTTTGTGCCAGAGACTAGTTCTGAAAATGACTTGGATCACAGTATGGTAGCTCTATCATAAAAAAAGGTAGGAAACGTATACTAGATGAAACATCAGTTGAAGAAAGTGATATCCAAGAACTTACAAAAGTCAGAAGAAGAAAACGTACAAGAATGATTTAACGATGGAAAATTAACCTTCGTAAATTAAATGCAATTTCAGGGAAAGTGTATGTTTTAAAAAAAAAAAGCTAGTTACAGCAAAACTAATGAAGTCGCCATGTAATAGTTGCAGAATGAAATGCACAAAGAATATTTCAGGAGAATATCGCTTAAGAATATTTAATAATTACTCGAGAAAAGCAACGTCATGGGACATGAAAAGGCAATTTCTGGTTTCATGTATTAAAGAGAAAGATGTTCAACGAAAACGACCAGTTAATAGTAGTAGATCATCAAACAAAACTCTTGAATATAGTTTCGACATTCAAATTAAATCTGTAAAGTTTTGCAAAAAAATTTTTGGCTACTCTTGCAATCTCAGACACAACAGTCACGGCACCATTAAAGAAAAAAGAAGAAGGTAGCAGTGTTAAAACTGATGAAAGAGTAAGATATAAATGCTGTTTAATTAGTTATGTAGTACTTACACTTAATGTAACTGCTTTAATTTAACATTAAATATTATCATATTATGTAGAATTTGTATAAATTTAATATTCTATTTCGTAGTTTCAGTAGAATACATATATGTGGTTAGGTGTAAGCTACCATAACTCAATTTGCTATAACAAATATTTATGGTTTTTAATTTGCAATGCCATAGACTTAAAAACAATACGTGCACATCACGTGTAAATAGTGTTCACAGTTAAACATGTAAAAATGTATTGTATAAAAAATATAAGTAAATTTAAGAAACGTTTTCTTCTCCTACTCAGAAAGTAAGGAAATTAAGTCGTGGCACCTTACCTCTGAGATACAGATATGTTCCTATTGAATTTTTGTTTTGAGATTTACTCGCCACACTCTGCTTACTTCCCACGTAAACCGACGCATCTTGTATTTGACTTTGCAGGATGGCTTTCCCAAAGTCGGCTCATAAACCGTCGTCCGTACTACCTTCGATTACTAAGTGTGAGGGAACAAGAGCAATCAATCGTAATACGCCGGAGACATATTTTGGGGGCGTGATTTGTAAAATACGGCCTCGTTGCTTTAACGATGATCGACACGCTGTTACACAAGAACAGAACTGATGGAAATTACATCGCAGGAAGTCTTCTTTGCGAGATAGTAACAAACGCTGCATGCGTTTTATCGCTCTTGCGGCAGGGTCGACATTGCGAGGACGGGAAGAGTAGCGCCTCCAAGCGGAGCTGGCTGACTTGCCAGAGGAAAAGACCTGTCGTTCCCGGCCAATCTAAGTAATGGGTCATTGAGGTGAGCAGAGTACCCTGAAATTAAACCCAGAGGCTAAAGGTCGTTCACGATAAAGTGAGCATTTTTTAAAATCATCCTTAGAAAAAGTCACTGCTCGTTCCTACATAATATTTTAACGGGCCCACTGAGTGCCGTGCGCCCAGTAAAGTTGATAACGAAGGAGGGTAGCGTCGAATTAGAAGTGTTAAGTAAACATTTGTGATAACTTAAATTATTTATTTAGCTTTCTGTTTTTTTAATGCATCATAAATGTAAGAATGATCAGATTTGGAAAATATTTACTTTCCTAATCATTTCACAATTTTGCAGTGTTAATGGTACATATGGCGGAATAATACACAACCAGCATACAAGTATATCTTCAGCAGGGCTTTCAAAAGTGCTCAGTTTACCGTGAACAGACTATATCAATATCGCTTATCATTTACGAAAAATCCCAGCTCGTATCTGCAGCGACCGACCCGATACAGTGGCGAGAAGCGAACGTGCCAGTTTTCAGGGTCGTCGAGACTTCAGAACTGTTAAATTAAGACGTCTTGGTTGGCGTTTAATAACGAGGTCTTGAGCGCTGGCGGAGATAACGCCAGGTGACGTAACGTGAATGCAGCGGCGGAATGCAAGGGTGGGGAAGACGGGAGTGCTCCGAGAAAACTCCCTGGCCAACGGCAGCATTCGCCACGTTTTTCAGTGACCCCACCCAGAATGGAACCCGGTTCACCTTGGTGGGAGGCGAGTGATCTGACCAATATACTACCGCGGCCCCCTCGACGGCCACTGAAATCGCTGATGGTTTATCAGTGTTGGTCCGAAGTAAAAGGAATTTCTGCAGCAAACAATTAATATTTTTGTTGCCCAGGAAGCTGGTAGTTTCTGAACGATCGCAGTGTTATTTATTTAAATTAAAGAAACGGGGTAACCATAGGAATTTCAGCTTCAAATTTGATTCCTTTGATTATTTAAAATAACAACTTACGCGTTGAAAAATATACTGACACTTGTGGAACTGAAGAGAATATATGTTCCTAACTACACATATTATTTTTTGAGATTATTTTTTATTGATTTTTTTTTTAACTTCCGTTGCGATTATTTCATATTTAATGACGCACCCTTGTGGGTTTCTGTAAATGTCTTTAGAGAACACACTACTTGTACCGCCCGCCAGCATCTCGTTTCATTGGCGTTGCACTACCTCTGCGAGTTCCAATAAACTTCAGTTTTTTTCAGTATTAAGTATGGTCTCGCGCAAGGTGCCACCGGCAAGCGAGCGAAAAGGACTGTCAGTGATCATCTGTCCTCGTCAGCAGTATCGGAACAAACGTTGCCATTACTGAAATAACTGACTAGAGAAATATGTGAGTATAGGAACCTGGCTCAAGTGCCTCCCATAAACGTAATTTCCACACGAGTGGTGACGTCTATCTTGCTTTTCGTGCGCTTGCAACAAATAAAGATAACGTATCGGTTCGTGTTTTTCTATAGGAATATGTACTGCATTGTTACTATGAGATAATTTTTAGCAGGTACAAAGGTGAAGTGCGTTAGCCTTGAGATAACGGTAGAACAAAGGTTACGCTTTTAAAATACGCGTAAAATTTCATCGTGACACAGCAAATTGTTAGTTTTAACCGGAGTGATTTCGAAAATGGTTCGCTTGCTGATATCACAGAAATGTTCCCCGAGTGATTTACAAAACCAAGAAATTTAAATAAAAATACGAAGTATGAGCAACATAATGAATACTCTCAAAATACGTATGCAAAAATAAAAATAAATTATAATAAAAGTTTTTGAAAAACGACAATTGCTCGGAAAAAACGGAATATGCCAGTAAAAATTCAATTTTTCGTGCACCTACATTTTTATTTTCTGCCTAAAAGAGCATGATAGTACTAAGTGAAATAAAATCAAATAAATTAACAAAGTTTATATTCACGAAAATTTAGATATTGTAAAACGTTTCAGTTGATCACAAATAGGCATGGGGTGCTATTACCAGGGGAGGACAGCAACTGAGTAGCATGTTATTCTTCGTTCGGGCACAGTGGATCATTAAGGTGGAGCGCGGAGCGGGTCACAGCTTAGGCGACAGCCAAGTTGTTGGTATAATCCGCATTTAAAGCTCAAAATATCCCGTTTTTCACTAAAAACTAAACAAAATAGCAGTGTATTTCAATGGAGCAAACTGTTTGGTAACCCGAAGACTCAAGACCTATAAAGGATCTCAAAAAACAAGTAAACTGAGCCTTGCGAACTGCGATGTCACAGCTCGTGACGGCCAACTTGTGGTGACGTCAGGATAGTAAGTATTCCCAGATTTACTACAAAATCACTTCAGAAATCGATTATTTAACAATAAAATCACTTCCCCCACAAAACGAACACTAAATGAAAAAAAAAATTCAGATCGATATTTTTTCACAAGTGTACAAGTCAGCAAGTTGGACACAAGACTCTTTGAGAAAGTTCACAAATCAGTGAGGTAGACTCGAGACTCTTTGAAAAAATTTACAAATTAGAAATGTGGATTCAAGAATCTTTGATAAGCGAGCCAAGCCCAGTGGGTCAACAGCCATGTTTGTTTACATTGTTGACCAAGAGCACCATCTTAAATTTATATGACCTTGACCTAGACCCATGAAAACATCGAGACAAACTTAAACTCAAAAATTAAGAGAAAATTAGCAAAAATTCTTAAAAAGGGGAATTATTAAAATATATAAACACTAAAAAATTCGAGAAAATTAATTTTGAAAAATGTTAACATTATAACAAATTAATACCAATAAATTAACAAAAATACAAAAATTAAACTTTAAAATTAATGAAANTCAAATATATAAACACTAAAAAATTCGAGAAAATTAATTTTGAAAATGTTAACATTATAACAAATTAATACCAATAAATTAACAAAAATACAAAAATTAAACTTTAAAATTAATGAAAATTTGAGAAAAACAAAACATGATCGGAAAAAATATTTAAATATTATTTCAAAGTCCTACATATGTGATGTAAAGGGTTATATTGTTGTAAAAATTGCAAAGCACACACTCTCCCAGTATGGCGACTAGCAGACGACTGAAAACCACCACTATAGTTCATTGGGTATTTGGTTATTTAGTCGGCTCCCACCCAACTACACCCCTTCAATTAATCATTGGTTTTAGGTGATAATTTGGCTCACAAACACCCTCTGTACTCCCCACCCTATTTACTCACTATAGATGGACCCCCACCACTACCCGTATAGATGATGCTAGTGTTTAAATTATGTCACATTGCTCGCTCGTGATTGGCTGTTGGTCACATCACATTCGACCTCCGCAGATAAATAATGTGGTCAAAACCGTACGTCACAGTTATTAGTCTTATGCGAGTGGCGACATATCGCTTTATCTTACTTGATCATTTGTTAGCATTCAGTCTTGTAAGTTATTTTATGTTCGACTCATCAGTCACATTTCCTGGGATATTGCCTGTCTCATATAAGTTGGCGAGATTATGACAGTCAGTGAGTGGTAACTTGATGTAAACGAAACAAATAAAGTACCATTTACAAAATCCTGTATCAGCTGATGCGCAAACGAACAAAAGTAGATATTACATTGGCTATTCTGAGTGCACTGCCGACGCACATTATACAAGCAGAAAATACGCGATAAGAAAGAGTTCCTAGATTAATTAATACATATTATTTTACGTGGTCACAAAGCAGTGGTTGTTAGTGTTAGAAACTAAATTTCATGATAAAGTAGTAATGTGTAGGTGTTCAAAATAAATTCCATAACGAAACGATCCATATCCAAATGAAACGCAACTTCGAAACCTTTAACCTTTTTCATGTCACAGGCCCAGTGCTGCCATCTGTTGAGAAACTCATTCGGCTCACAAAAGCGTAGCGCCATTCTATGTGCACTATTTGTCTATTTCTGAAGCACCAACCAGCCAAATCTCCCAAAGCATTAACCAGTCAAAAAATTGAGATTTCTTTGTATAAAATAACAAATTTACGAACATACACCAATGGTTTTATTTTCCCACGAGGTCTGTATAATTTTTAAAGTGACATGTATTTTCGTGCACAGCGATTTTGTTTACTGGTAATTTCCTTTGGGCCGGTAATCGTTAGGTCTACCACACCATGTTGTTCTGCCGCCCTCTTTGCAAAGTCGTTGGTGAGTGGGCGAATGAAAGTTCGTTGTCAAGCAAATCCCCAAAATTATTTTTATTTCAATTCTTAATGTATTAGCTGTAACGTCAAGTGTGTGATAATAACTACAATTACCGTCTTGCAAATGTTAACCCAAATTCGCTGTCTCGGATAAATTAAAAAAAGAGTTGGCAAGTATTTTTACTTTTATAACCTACCAATTTTTTAGACAGATGTCAGTATATAAATACATTAAAGTTTTTTTACCATTACAGTACAATGGCAAGTGGATTAGCTGACAGCGTGTTGATAAAAAAATACAGCCTCCACTTGACACACCAGCTGATGGCAAAAGGATACATAACTGAAAAGTAAACATTGGCACTGCTTTCTTCGAACTGCCAAAATCTCACCAACTTACATGAGCCGTGCCTATAATATCACACACACACTATTTTCCCAACAAACCAAAAATTCTGATAAAATTTCAAGTACCTCTTGTGAACCAGCGAGTTATTGAAGAGTAGAAATCAAGACGAAGCATTCTTTAAATGGAGTGCCTGCTACCGGTGTACCCACTTCGTGTTTGATGATACCATCGCTGACAATAGATGAAATGCTTATGTTCTCGATAATGCCAAACGTAAACCTTTAGGGTTAGGGCCTTGGAAATTGGAATGCGCAAGGATATCACAAGCCGAATCAGATCGATATCTCTCNGTAAACCTTTAGGGTTAGGGCCTTGGAAATTGGAATGCGCAAGGATATCACAAGCCGAATCAGATCGATATCTCTCACTATTATCTAGGTCCTTTTCTGGGAATACTTGGCAACCATTAATAAGCTACTGGCGATAGATCAGAGAACTCAGATAGTGGGTAATACTTCAGACACAGATATGCAACATAAAGCGAAAAGTTCGGTGATTGTTCCGTAATGCGTACCCTTATGGTAAACCCATAGTAAAACTGTGAGTGCAGTATCGAGTATGCCTTCAAATTATTTCCTTTACAAGTCAGTGTACTATTGTGTATCCTGCCGAATTCCATTTAACGTATCCAAGTTCAAGTCAATTATTACATTTAGCATATCCAAGTGTAGTTTTACTTAAAAAAACTACAAGCTTTCAATTGGAAAACATATAATGGTGTGTGCGGGGTGTAAAATCACTGTGTTGAACGCTCGGAAATTGATTTATTTCTCACCGGATGTAAACACATTCCTCATCGAGCATGGCATCCTTAAACCGTCAATACAGTGTGGACGATGCAGAAAATGCGAAGCCAATCTCGTGGACAATCGAGGTTTGTTTTACTGGTGTCGACAGCGCACGGAGAAAGGCACGAAATGCAATTTCAAAATGTCGGCAAGACAGGGCAGTTTCATGGGAGATTCAAATTTGTCGCCTGGCAAGATCATCGAGTTGTGTTTATTATTATGCTTGAGTGGCACGTCTGCGGTTGGGCATGAGTAAACCCACGAGTGCTATGGAAAATAAGTGGGAGCACGGGATAATCGTATTAACCCCACCAGTGGTTCTCACTGTCTTGCCGCAGGGGGAGGATCGTACGGTCACCCCGGTGGGGGGAGTGTAGGTTGGACATTTGAGGCGGCGTGGCAGTACTAGGCTATGGTAACCGAGCCCGACTTACTAACCGGTTTCCGGAAAGGATGGGTGATGCGTCTCTTATAGCCTCTCAACATCCATGGCAACCCAAGGCTTCCCGTGCCACCCCTGTTTAAACGTATTGGGCTCTGCCGCCCGTGCCCTATGGGAAACAGTTTTCTAGCGACTGTTCAGGGGTATCTGCTGTGATGGCTTGGGCCGATAGATAGTACCAAGGCCCGACCACATGGTGGGGTGTGGTACCTCTTAGCACTCAGGCCATTGGGGCCCAAAACATGAATTTCACTGTGAAGAAATTCTAGGATGGGAATGGACGAGCGCTTGATGATGGCGGGCTAGTTTTGCGGGCGGTGGAGGTGATTACGGTGCTTGGTGAAGAGAACAAGGGAATAAAACCACATGGTTATGACGGATCCCATATGGTCTGAGGGACTCCGCACTGCTGCTGTCTGTGAGCTGGGGACGCAGTCAGGCGCGGGAAAACCCATACGTGCCACGAAAATTAAGAGGGAGCACGGGATGATCCGCTTGGCCCACCCAGGGGTTTTCCTTGGACATCGGATCTGTGAGGTTGGACTCGTGCTGGCAGTGGTTAACTCTGTAAGCTGGAGGAGGCTCCGGAGAGATCCCCCCTCTTGCAAATGGAGCCGGACGTTGAACTGGACGGTTCCGGGGACGTGCCCGAGATCACGTCAGGAGCTTGGATAGTGCTCCGGCCAAACCATACGCTTGGTAAATTTGAGTGCTAGAGTCTCAGGCCTTATGGAAGGGCATGCCATGTGCGATCTGTAATATCAGATCGGGGCTTGCTTGGTACGACCTGTGTACAGGTTGGGGCAGAGGGGTCTGATCAATTGTGGTGAGTGCTGTCATGTCTGCGTCGAGAGGGCGTGATCCCTCTTCCCCGCCTACTGGGAGGCCGGGGTGCGGCAGGGCCTTTACATGCTAAGAGCGCCCCGTTAACAAATAAGAGCCCACCTAACGGTGTGTACTACTTTATTATGTCTTGCCGCATGTCTTGTCGTGTGTCTTGTCACGTGTCTTGCCGACATTTTGAAATTTGTCCAACTTATTGTTAAGAAGTTGCAGTAAAATTTAAGATCCATTGTAATACTCCATTAAAGATGCTGTAATTATTAAAATTCGGAAGTTTTGAAGTTTAATTTTAAATATCATCAATACTACAGTGTTATGTTTTAGTTAGTTGATAAATAAATAAAATAAATAAACTAAATTATTATGTAACGAATTCATACTGTAATGCTATTTTTCACAACAATATATTCAATGTTGAGCCCAAAGGGAACCTTCCTTTTGGCTATATTTTCAATCTACAGGTTCAGGCGGGGTGTTTGTTCTTGTTGTAATAACAATTGTAGTGTCAACAACAACTGAATTCGACATACAAATTCATTACAGATTTTAAAAGTTATAGTACTGAATTATTTACCACCGTATAAATAATGTAACAGTGCTTGTTTATATATTTCCAGAAAAATATGATATTGCATGTAAGGATGTGTGTGTGTGTTTGGGTGTGTGTGGACACAGGTAGTACACAACAGTGTATTGTAATTGCGTACATTTTATTTTACATACTTTAATAGCTGTTAAATCTTGCCTAATTGGTTTTCTATGAAAACCATTTTATTCCTGGTGAGGTCGCCCTGGATGTTCGCATGTGGGAAACATGGTGGATGTCGCTATGTGCTGGTTAGTTTTCTCAGGGTTCTATGGTTTCATTCACCATTCATTTCATTGCTGCTCAATAGCCATCTCACCTCACCACCATCAACACTGAAATTCTTGGCTGTTAAGCTACTCCCAAATCTGTCACTATTAATAAAAACAAGTCTCACGTTTGTTCAGACGACAGAAAATAGCAGGGTAACAGCATTATATTTAGAGCTGAATAATGTCATTTTCTAATTTTTTCTCCCCATTTTCATAAAAGCAGCTAAATTGCATAATTTGAAATATAAATTTTTTGAAATCAAATTTCATTTTTACTTATACAAAATGTGTGGTAGAAGCGCTGTCACAGCACTAACCCTTACTGCTGCAAGCAGTGTTGCAGGTTAAACTGAATAAACTACTGTTAACAACAATGCTTTCTTTTAGAAGGACATTTATTTGGCAAATTTCTGAAACATGGTTCTGATATATTGAAAATGAATACTTTATCATGTATTCAGGAGAGAATCGCATGACATGATAGGAAACAACAATGAAATGTTGTCACAAGTGTGTCTGTGGATCCCTTTGGTAGTAGTTAATACATGCGTGCTTGTTACCAAAATCATTACGGTGCATGTGACTTTAACCTAATCTAGTTCAACAAGTATCCTAATCTAATTACACTACTAACACTAATCTAAAAAGTAGGTGAACATGTTTTCATAGAGTTTAAACTTACCTAGATCTATGACGGGCTATCGAGGTCTCAGGATTGGGGAGAATGTTGGGTAAAATTACTGTACTAGATTTTCAGAGGATATTAGATAATTATAATGCATGCCAGAGCAGAGACTCTTTCTAAGGTGTGGGCCGTTCGCACACATGGCTGCCAAGACCATCCCCGCGACGGGGTGATGTCGTAATGATACAACAATCCAGTTATGCCTACCTGAATGAGAAAATGGGACCACTCAGTGTTGAGTGTGACTGTTCGCCATCCCACACACACGAAACACATCAGTTCGGTATACCATTTTTAGGTTGCAGTAACACAGTGGTTGGAGCACCCATAATTATGTGGGCGTGAAGCGGGCTACACTGAAATAAAAACATACAGTTTCTAATGCATCGAATTGACTCACTGTAAAAATCCTCCTTGGAAGCACTAACACATGTCTAGCAGCTGTGAAACACCAGCAACCAACATTGATAAAGCAGCACGTGGCCGACAAAAGAAAATCAAAGGTGTAAAATCTCTGGCGCGATTTCAGCCGGTGACTTTGGGGGTGGCCTGGCCTCCGGGCTAAACGAAAAGAGAAATTAAAATCCAGTCAAAATTCTATTATAGGAAGCTAAATGGTTGTCAAAATGATTTTGAAGGCTCGGTGTTGCAGTGTTTTGTCCATGGAAATATGCTGGCAACACCTGACACTGCTGCACATGAAACTCCATGGTGACAGCTGAGAAAAGTGTCGTGATGTGTGGCTGGAACTCCTATGTCGACTGTGTGTCAAACTGTATGTAAACAAATACAACCATTCTGATTAAAGACAGTGCTACCTATGAGTGTGTAATTTCATTCACAAAAATTACACGCCAAGGCCTGTGCTCAATTAGGCAGCTAGGCGTATTACTGCAAACTGGGCATTATAACTCTTCACCACATAATATGAACATGCCATTCCTTTGTTAACATCGTACCTGGTCATCACCTCGCTTGCACCTCTAATACTCTGGCTCCACTTGTCGTCGTCTAGTCTTGGGAGCACTTGTGGGTAGCCTGTGTGTGTGACCTGTCACCCAAAGTGTAACCAAGTCCTACTCAGCATTACCGTTGAGTAAAGATATATGCTAGAGTGGCCATGGGGTAGAAAAAAGTCTGACCAGTTTTGTTGTTAGTTCTTGGGCTGATGCAGAGGAGCACTAGAGTTCTCAACTGGGAGGTAGCAGTCGAAATACCTCGGCACCCACGTGGTGTTGCCAGTGCTACAGCCGGCAAAAGTAGGTTAATACCCTTTCCTTGGCTTATCCATGTGTTCGTTCAAGTTCTGCTGAAAGCCAGACCGTCTCTCAAGATTTATCAGGTTGTTGCAGTTGTGGATACCCAACTCGTGATTTACTAGTGGCGACCATGACATGTGTTTCGTTTCTTTCGTAGAATCCTGTATTTGCTGAAATTTGCAGCGATATAAACTATTATTTGGTTTTATTTACCAATGCTAAAACGAATTATCATAAATATATAACTGTCATTGTTTTTTATTCTAATTTATTATTTTACTATAGTTTAGGTGTTTATTATAAAATACGAGAACTGTTAGCACTTACAATTACAAAATTGACATTAATCATTAATGATGTCATGCATTATAGTAGCATTTTCATTCTGTTCTTATGTAAAAGGAAATTGACAGAACATGATTGTTCACTAGTCGAGAAATATATGCTATGTGTACGCAGGTCCACAATGCGATTCAGTGTATACAGTTCGGGGATGTGATCTACTACAGAGGTGATTGTTTGTACAAGTAATCAGAACGTTAAATTTGTGTATTCAAGTGTCATTAAAACCTTGTCTGAAACTACGAATGTACTTATGTATTTAAGCATACTCCACCCTGCTCGATACTTGACACATCCCGACATGCATACTTATTTGCATCCGTTACAGCAACTAGCCAGTTGATAAGATTCCAAATATGCATTTCGACAGGAAACAAATACTGCATCTCTGCTGGAATATAGGTACATATATTTAAAATTATCTACCTATTCGGAGTTGTAGCTGGAAAGCGCATGGACACCCCCGGAAGTTGTCTTGACACTGTCGACATTGTTGCAGGAGCTGCCGGGGTGTCACCTGTAGTGGGCGTGATGAGGGGAATGGAGACCACCATCGAGGTGGGTACCTCGAGCCAGATATCGTGACACGGGCAGCCTATGGTGCTCCCTCCTCTTGCTCATGCTTGTGGTACACCTGGGATGGATTTGGTGTGGGAATGACGACACCAGGTGGCACCGCGCGACCGCCACAACACCGACTGCGATGATGGGGCTCCTGCCTCGACGATCCCTGAGGGGCGCCTGGCTGCCAAACATCGTCGGGATTGCGAACCCTTTTGGCTGCTCCTCCGAGGGAGGTCCTGACATACCTTCCTCCTGTATGGTTGGTCGGCTGACCACGATATTGGGGTCACCATCATTGGGCACCTGGTGCGTCATCGCCGTCGACACCATGTGGTGTTATGCACAGGTCATCCTGTTTTACCTTGTCAGTCTTTCTGTAAAGCCGGACCATGTAGATGGTGGATCCTATGGCTCGTACAATCTCATATGGCCCA
>NQII01004726.1:137758-187647 GCA_002778355.1 Clitarchus hookeri | reverse complement strand
TAAAAGGGGGGGGGGGGTTGAAAAGGGCCAAAGGGAGAAGCCTCTCCCTCGCAGCTCCTTATCTGCGCCGTAACCGGAACCTCACGAGCACCTCTGCCACCCTCCATCGACGCCTTTGACGCAGTTGCCCTTGGGGGTGGCAGGGCTTGAGAAGGGTGGTAGGGAAATAAACCCTGAGCGAAGCGGTTGGAATGCGTCGGTCCCGCTTAACCAGCGAAGAGGTTCGGAGCCGAGATAAATCGTGGTGGAAGTCTGGCAAGGATGAAGAAAATTACGATTTGTGGGGTGGGAGGTAGGGTAAATCACGCACACACCTAGATGGCCAGGGCGTCTGCATACTAAGACTTGTGTGTGTTCGTTGGCACTCCGCTTGGAAATTTTATGAAAACTTATTTATAGAACATTTAAGTACACTTATTGGCTGCACAAGACGCTTAACACATGCAACTTTTGTTATCGGCTACTGCGTTCTGTGGTTGAACCATCTTATAGCAAGTTCGAGTCCATCCAAATAAATGTCTTTTCCGCAATACAAACGTTTCGCTGGCGTGTTAAACTGGAGTTCGCAATACACGTGGCAGCTTCCATTTTGTATTGTTTGGGATATCATGACTCGCAGTTTCTCTGAATCATCCGGTATATGGTTTGAAACACTTCGTTGGGTTTACTAGTGAATCATCGGTATACATTTGAAGAGTGGCGTCCTTGTAACATGTAAGTTACAAAAATTTGTTTAATTGTAAATTTTGCTAGGACACCATACTATTGCAGGAAACTGATATTCTACGAAACACTTGTATTGTTATAGAATTAACTATTATTTCGTACATACGCGATTACATATATTTTTTGTGTTGCTGAATATCCTGGAATGAGTGGAAAAAAAATTCTGTCTGAGAAAATAAAAAAAAATAAATATTGCCAAATTAGACTTTTGTTAGCATATGTGTATATTATACAGAGAGAAAACTGTATGTATTATTTATTATAAACTGTTTGTGAAGTAAAAATTGTTTTGCAGTGGCACAATTTTTAAATGAGCTCATTATATCTATTTAACATCAATGCGGGAATAAATCGAAGATATTTGCACGTGGGATAATATTACACATGCTAAGAAGTTCGGAGTTAGTTTGATACAGAATATTTAAGAATATAGGAGAGCAACAGTCCCTTCTACAAGGAACTCCAACCACACACGTAAGAATAATGGTGTCAGTGGCCAGTAAAATGTCGAAACGCCCGTTCGCCAAATGTCATGTGACAACTTATTTGTCAGACAACAGCTCAGTTAAGAGGGAATCTTCTGCAACACTCAGAAGCCTATCAATCATAGCTGGTTGCAGTATCTCGGGCAGTCGACCAGCGAATATGTATGCTACGTCAAAAAACCACTTCCGTGTACCAACTTATTCCATGTATCTGGAGTTGTTCTCACAACACAGTGGTTTCTGCCACCGAAACTGCTTGCCATTACTAAGGTTACTTCTACTCAGGTAGGAAAGATTATTGTTAAAAGTTTCGCAACCAAACATTTTCGTGACCAGGTAAGCGCTTGTGTCGCATGTGAACCAGATTTTTCCCTATTAACTACGTTGACAACAGGATACTTGTAATAATCACTAATAAAATATCAAATATATTCGTAATAAAATAATTTTTTTTTATTATTCACTTCGCTTAAATTTTTTATAAAAAGACCTGATTGGAACACAACGTATCTAGTGGCGTAAATTTTCCCTATGCCAAACATTCCCATAAGAATACTCGTTTTGTTCCTAACCTGAGTAGAATTAACATTACCATTATTAACTCCGTGGCTTAAGGTGGCTTCAGAATAAGTGGAAGGGAAAAGTGATGTTGCTGTTCACTACACGTTTAGTTACCAATTTTAAATTACAAAAATTATTTCTTAATTTTCATGTATACTTTCTTATATTAGAATTTAAAGACCACATTGATACAATAACAGCAAGTATACCTCTACTATCCAATGTTATAAATTAATATTATATTATAAGTAACTTAGCTGACAAAATTAACTTAACTATTTTGTATGTTTATTGAAGAACTTAAAAAATTAATGCTCTTATGAATTTAAATGTTTGGTTCTAATAATTAAAAATGTATTTTGGACATAACTTCCACTCATATAGTTTTCTCATAAGGGAAAAACAGCTTATATTTTAGTAAGCTCATATTTAGCTTGCCTTTGTAACGTCAGTCATTGATAGCATGCTTTCGCTAAAAGGTGAATTAGCTAAATCACTTATATTGAAGCTTCGTTGAGAAACTATATTCTCGCTTGAAACCAGCAACAATTCTGCACAATAATATTACTAGGCAGTTAGTAAACTCTCATGTTTATTGTTGAATATGGTTTTCCACTTTAACCCTCACTGAGTACAATGATTTTTAGTAATTTCTTTATATTATACAGGAGTGTATCTTTAAATATAATTTTTTAACAATTGTTAGTATTTTTATCTCATCACAGTTTTTCTTAA
Organism: Clitarchus hookeri; assembly: GCA_002778355.1. Taxonomy (NCBI): domain Eukaryota; kingdom Metazoa; phylum Arthropoda; class Insecta; order Phasmatodea; family Phasmatidae; genus Clitarchus; species Clitarchus hookeri. The sequence continues at coordinate 185,140 of NQII01004726.1, read as the reverse complement.
CATATTTTATTCGGTTGTTTCATCTTCTTTCGGATCATAACCCCTCTTACATGGCCCATAAATTTCAGTTAAAATATTCTGCTTCTCCTTTATCCCCAGGAGCAATTTCACAGTTTAATATTTATTTCTGTAAACTAGCGCCCAATAACATTTTTATAAGTTTTCGTACACCTTAACATTTCCCTTATACATTCAATTCTATTTCTGACCTACCTGCAATTTCTTTTCAAGTGGAATTAATGGTCTTTCCTTTGATATTTTACTATCTAGGCTGCCGTCTATAAAAATGCAATCCAGTTGCAAGGGTTTAATTTTTATTCTTTTTGTACACTGATAGTACGTTTACTGTTGCAGTAAAATAAAACAGTTTGAACAAGAGCACGAGGCACACAATATGTTACAATCTCTGTATCTAGCCCGGTTTGGAAGCAAATTTTTATGTTTATTTAAATAAAGTAATGGTGATTTATAATATTTTATTTCTCTTAAAAAAATTGTTTTATTATTATGTATTAATACATTTTAAAGCCCCCATACAACTGATGCAATGTATCAAACATTCTCGGTATCCCAATGCTTAGTATGATAAATTGTTCGACCACATTTGCACATATTTATATATACAAACACTAAAGAGCCAAAAAAAAAAAACTGGTGTAGGCCTGCGTATGCAAATAACCGAGGTAAGTAACCATTCCGAGAAACGTGTTGCAGTCGGCAGCTAGATTGGTTACTGTTGCTACAATGGCAGGTTATCAAGATTTAAGTGAGTTTGAACATGGTGTTATAGTCGGCGCACGAGAGATGGGACATAGCATCTCCGAGGTAGCGATAACATTTGGATGTTTTCGTACCACCATTTCACGAGTGTACCGTGAATATCGGGAATCCGGTAAAACATCAAATCTTCGCCATCGCTGCGGCCAGAAAAATATCGTGAAATAACGGGACAAACGACGAATGACGAGAATCATTAAATGTGACAAACGTACAACCCTTTCTCAAATTGGCGTAAATTTCAATGCTGGGGCATCAACAAGTGCCAGCGTGTGAACTATTAAACGGACCATCATTGATATGAGCTTTCGGAGCCGAAAGCCCACTTGTGTACCGTTGTTGACTGCATGACACAAAGCTTTACGCCTCACCTGGGACCGCCAACACCACCATTGGACTGTTGATGACTGGAAACACGTTGCCTGGTCTGACGAGTATCGTTTACAATTGTATCGGGCGGATGGACGTGTATATGTATGGAGACATCCTCATGAATCCATGGACCCTACATGTCAACAGGGGACTGTTCAAGCTGGTGGAGGCTCTGTCGTGGTATGGGGCGTGTGCAGTTGGCGTGAAATGGGACCGTGATACGTCTAGATACAACTCTGGCAGGTGACAGTTACTTTATCATCCTGTCCGATAACCTGTACTCATTCATGTCCATTGTACATTCCGGTGGACGTGGACAATTCCAGCAACCCAATGCGACATCCCACACATCGAGAGTTACTACTGAGTGGCTCCAGGAACACTCTTTTGACTTTAGATACTTCCATTGGCCCCCTAAATCACCAGGCATGAATATTATTGAGCGTATCTGAGATGCCTTGAAACGTGCTGTTCAGAAGAGATCTCCACCGCCTCGCACTCCTATGTATTTGTGGACTGCCCTGCAGGATTTATGTTGTGAATCGCCTCTTGCGTACCTTCAGACATAAGTCGAGTCTATGACACGTTGTCTTGCGGCACTTCTGCGTGCTCGCGGGGACCCTACACGATATTAGGCAAGTGTACCGGTTTTTTTGGCTCTTCAGTGTATATCAATAATCGTGAAAGTCACGGAAATTAGACATACACTCACAAATTTTGTGTAATATTTCATGAGTTACCTTTATACTTGGTACTGAAAGTTGTCCATCTTTGGTATTAATAATTAAAATTTTCTATGAGAATATACTAACTAGACTTTGATTGTCAAGATTTCGAAACATTTATGTAAACGGTGTTTAAATTACGTTGTACCTTTTTGTACCCTTGTTTTAATACAAGATTAATTATTGCTTTGAAGATGTAATCTTTGCAATAAAAAATTTTCTATGTATTGAATAAATAGTTTAAACCCATTATTATTTTTCGAAAACTTAATCCTATTTTTAATTATTAAGACGTACGTAACATAAATATTAAAATATTATTTTTAAAAACATACGCCTATAATAACTGGTGGTAATTTAAAATATTTAATTGTTTTTTTTTTTTGTAATCAAAATAAAATTTGCGACAATTTTATGTGTTATATAACATAGTAGACTGACTTTTGTAACATAATCAAGAACTGTTTTATATTCACGTTAAAATAATTTTGTTTTCATTAAAGATATTGTTAATGTGGAATAAAACAATGATTTTGCTTGTGTATAAGATGAATAAATCAGGAATCCCCATGCTTAACTTCACTGAACTTTAATACAATATTGAAAGAGATAATACAATTACAGTTCTGCTGAAAAACCATCCATCAAAATGGACTGTCACGTATCTAGCACAGTAATAAATTACTGCCAGGTCTCTATGTCAGATTTTTTATTATTGGAGGCAATGTTAGAAGAGGGGTCTAGTTTGGTTCTTCTACCGGTTAATGAATTCGCCGAGTGAGAGTCACTGACTGCTAGGAGCTATCAGCAAATACATCAGTCGCACAGACACGCACATGTATCTGCAAACATCAGCATAATTTTCAGTTTCAAGAAACAGCGCTTAGTTTTTCGCTTTTCAGTTAAGCACAACTGAACGGTAGATCGTATATTTCGTTAATTTCCAACGACAAGCGCCCTGACTACGGCATTCGTGTCGATTTTGTTTAAGCGAACGGTTGTTATTATCCGTTGTTGGAGAAAATATAGCTACGTTTTTAAAAAGTGAATATCTGAGTATGTAAATGTAGAAATGAACAGTTAAACCAGTTGAGTGATGTTACATTACAAAATAAATTTTATGCAATGATTGACAAAGTGTGGACCATTTTTTCTGGGTACTGTTTACCAAAATAAAAGTGTGATCAATGTAAGAGTCCTATGAAATGTATTGAGTGTTATATCTTTATCTATGTGAGCGTTGGTTTAACTTTAAAAATAATTTAACATTGCTGTATAAGATACCCTTATTACTTTTGATTTGTCAGGTTCAATTTCATGAAAAGGTTAATAATTAACCCCACTTTAACTACAAGAAAAGCTAAAAATGTCACTTTTTTTCGAGTGTACTTTGTGAGTGCATCCGTCTGGGTGACTTCAACGATTGGTGTCATCGCAGGCAGTTGCGCTTCGTCAATTCAGCTGAGCTGAAGCTTCGAAGTAAGCAAAACCTCGGAAACGACTGCTATCTACTTTCCCACGTCACAGTTCCGGCGCGATTGCGTTGTACCCTGCTAAACCGAGCACACAGCTCATGGAAATCTCGGGCGAACACTGTGGTCACTCCTTCGAAATTAAAGTCGCCGAAGGGGAGGAAGATGCTGCCAGAGCGTTTGAGACATGCGCCTGTGACGAAGTACCCCGCTAGATGGTTGTGCTTTGTTGGAATAACAGACTGTTCACGGTTTCTTCCGAATTTCTGAAGCAATGCTTAAGTTATAATTCCATGTTATTCCTCCGCTTCATGCAAGCAAAGCTTAATTAACCAAGCCTAGAGAATTACACGAAAGGGATAACGCACTTGATTCGTGCCCACACAATGTCAAATTATTTTGCATAAGAACTATTTCTTAATAGGCATTACCAACATGCCTATTTTCTCTGTGTTTTATTCGTTCTAATAAAAATACAAATATAATTTTAAGATAGAATATTTTTCAAATTTTATATCTACTTAAAGTAAGGTACTTTTATGTTAACAGAAGTATAAAACGCATGTAATATGTGACATATTTATGAAACAAACCAAAACGTCATACATGGGGTGATTATTTTAAGGTTTGATTCAAAAAGTGTGAATAAGCTGTGGATATATAAAACTTGAATTCTATCAAAGCGTCCACAGTATTCTGATACATCTTTCCTGACCACCTGGGAGGATTAAGTGATAATCATGAGATACTGGAAGCACGCATTAAATATGGCGAGTTGCAAATTTTGGCGTCAATACTTCTTGGTTGGCGACTTTATCCTTTAATTTAAAGAAACTCGCTTTCCCTTTTTAAATTCTACTATATCGACAATTACTAGTAATGCTTTGCGTGTTTTTTTTAAGACGTCTCTATAAATGCAATTGTGATGGCGCATATGTTTGGCAACGCTGTCGGTTTTGTTCCGAAATCAACAATCTGTTTTTTCTCACTTATAATATCTCGGCTATTTCCAGTTGCCTGCTATTACAAATTAAATAACTTAGGTTAATCATCAATTAAAATGCATTAATTACCTTGTGCGATCACGAACGGCACTCATGGAATTAACTTAACGTACTGATTACCTGCCGCACACACTTTCAGAAGGGCATTGCTAATTAAAACTAGATGGCAGAACCATGCTCTTGGATGACTTTTCAATAAAGAGGTTATTCTAAGGGTGGACACTTGTGAAACAACACGCAGTTATTAAAAACACATTTTTTTTTAAATCAATATATAAAATTTTTATTATTATTCTTCCCAGCTTATTGATTTCATGTGTGTTCTTCTTCCAGTGTATTTGCCTAAATTAACATCAATACGAAGACAATTTTTGCTACACACTTGTTTATAGCGATATCTTAATGATACTCAACACACATGGGAAAGAGAGTCATTAAGGCATATTACAGAAAAACATTCTGCATTCTTAAATACAGGTACAGTCTACTCACCATTATTTCCAACTTTTCTGAAGCCCTGCTCAATCTATACTTTTAGGATATTCCTCCGTCTCATGCAAACAAAGCTTAACAAAGTCTAGAAAATGACACCAAGGGGCAACGCACTGCATTATTACGTAGTCACTTTAATAATACTTTTATATAATAACTATTTCTTACTAGGCATTCTAAAGCTCATATTTCATCCTTGTTTATATTTATATTAAATATCATATAAATTATATTAATTACAGTTAAAATATAAATAGATGTTTAAGTTAACTAAAAATTAAATGTGTACTTTTACGTTAATAACAGAATAAAATGATTACGATACATGAGATATTTAGTAAGAACCAACCACTTCGTTCATGGGGTGATTTTTCAAAGGTTTGATTCACAATGTGTGAAAAAGCGGCGAATATACAATACGCGGGGTTTGTCTTCGAACACAATAAATAAAGGTTTCAGAACAAGTCCCCAAATTACAACGGGGTAAGAAGATTGAGAGATAAGAAAGAGCAATTTTGCATTGCGGAATGAGTAATTATGAGAATGTCTCAGTCTCTTATATTTTAAAATGAATAGTTAATTCTGATGGAAGGGATTAAGATGGTACATATACCTGCTGATGTATCCGCAAGAGGGTACGCCATCTGATTCTGAAGGCGGGCCCATGAGATTTCCTCTGCGAAACTAGTGCCGAGCACTGGACCAGGGACAGTAGAACAGAGCAGACGAGTTGGAGGGAATGTATATCGGTGTGGTATAGAAAATTTCCTCAGCCGACAGGATTGGATAAAGGTGTTTTTTTTGCAGTTTGGCAAGTAACATACGACAGTGGAGCGTCCCAAGTTGTGGTCACTTAACTTTGATTGAAATCAGACCTAAGTCGAATATATAGCCTTTATTTAGAAAATTCATACTGGTCAAGCAACAACAGATATAACTATATTGTAAATAATACGTTTTGATGACAAAAGAAAATAGTAACACAAATGCTGTTTCCGCTCTCCTGGACTTAGCAATCATAATTTGCAATTTGTTATGTTTTCCGGTTGTAATTAATTTTTAATTTGGAAAGAAAATTTATTGCTCACCTTTCTCCAGTTTTTCATAAGGAAAATTCTGGTAATTCTCTAAGTGCTTGTTTGCCCCCCTCCCCCCTCCTTTTCCGCAACACTCTAAGAAAAAGTTCAGAAATTTACCACATCAGTGTAAAGTAATGATAAAAAAATTGTTTTGATGAATTTTTTCCTAATGCAAACAAGGAAGCGCTCCTGGACAGGTATTTGAAACAGCCAAATGGGCACTGTCGTTGTCAAATCAACATAGTAGCCGTGCTATGCACTTCCGTTTGTATTCTAATGTATGGTAACTATAACACAGTACGGATAGGTTAAAAACTTTCATTACATGTTGGGAAGTTTACAAGAAAATTTCTTAAAGTGTGACATAACCTAACTGAAACCAACCTAATTCAACCGAAACCAACCCAACCGACCTTACCAAAAATTAACTTATTTCATCTTAACTGCCATAACCGAGCCTACTCTAACCTATAATACATAACCTTACATATCCTAACCCAGCCACTCTATCTTCATCTAACATAAACTTGCTTAAATAAAAGTAGCATCGCCCAAAATAACAGAACTTGTCTTGCGTAGCGTAAGTTAAGCCGACAGAACGAAAGCTAACCTAGTTAACCTTACCTAACGCACCCCAGCCCAACTAACCTAACATTGCCTAATATATACAAAGCTAATCATAACCTAAGTTAATCTTTATGTGAGTCAAACTGAGCTAATGAAACTTAAACAATGCTAACCTACCCTAATCTTTATACCCTGCAAATATGATGAGTTCAAAATAAAAGCGAATCTGAGTTGACACTGCTTGACCCATGATGCCTGAGTTTCTTGCACGAAGAAGCGAAGCAACGCAGCTACGTAGAGAAAACCGCGCGTCAAAGCTTTCCTTTGAAGCGTAATTACTTGCTGACAGCTCAATGTTGTTGTCCTTGATTGGTTGTGCAGTGTGTCCTAATAGGTTTATCGTGATATGACAGGTTTTCTTTTGGTTTCTATGTGAATATGTCAGTTTGTTGCTGTCACCGACCATTTTACGACTGATTAAATGCTAAGTGAATATTGGAGGATGTCTGACGCAGTGTTTTCATTTAATTGGGCGATTTTTTGCGGGTGTGCAACCAGTGTTTACGAAACTAACCAATTCCACTTCTTCATACTTAGTTGTTCTGTTGCGCAACCTTCATCGTGTGATTCACAATCACAAATTGCTTTCGGGAGGCGAGCAGTGAACATGAGCTCTAAATGACGGCACTTCGATACAGTAGAAAATTGCAGTAACTTTGGAAACGACTAAAACGAGAGAAAGGTAAAAGAGAAAACGTTTTGAAGCTTGATTTGCCAAATAGATTCTTAGGACTGCATTCTGTAAGCGGATAAATTATGACATCGAAAATCAACTTAACTGTAAGCAATACATGGTTCTTCTGTTTTCCCCCATACATTCAAAGGTACATTTACCTTTCACACTGGGAAATTGTTTACCGTTCCACATCATTTCAGGTTTTCTGAGGAACAGGCCCTGTTTGCGGATAAATTAAAACCCGATGTCAAGGTCGACGTTGAAAAAAAAAAAGAGATAAAAATTCATTCGTCTTTTTTTCTGGCTAAGCTTAAAAGCTCATGCAATTTTCAATAACGGCTTCCAGGGTGTCATTAACCGTTATTGGAATATATATTTTAATCGAAAACGTATTTCTCAATTAGGACTTATTAATGGAAGAGCGTTACGTGGTAAGTCTAGGCCCCTGGTGCGGATGCTGCAAAGACGCGCCGTATTAACGAACGGAAGTGTGTTTCGGTCCATTAGAAGCTGTAAATTCAATTAATTATATTTAATTCCGATACGTACTGTACATCACTTTTTACTGAAATGGAGGCCAAGATAGCTTAGCGGTTAGACTGCTCGCCTCCCACCAAGGCTAACCGGGCTCAATCACTGGACGGGCCACTCACGGATTTTTGCAAGTGGGAATCGTGCTGGACGATGCCGCTGGTTGGCCGGTATTCTCGGGGATATTCCGTTTCCCTCGCCCTTTCATTCTGGGGTTGCTCAATTCTCACGTCATTTCACCCTCATCGGTTCTAAGAGCCACCCAAATATCTCAACTCAACTCATTTTATACTTAATTCCTTACTCACACTTTAACAAGTTGCAAAATGGATATCACCCCAAAGCAGAGATGACTCTTTTCTTTATTTGACTGATTGACCTTGCCATTATTAAAATTACAGATTTAATATGAAGGCGTTGGTGCTCCAGATATTTAAAACCTATTTTTGTTGGTATAAATTTATGGTTTCATTTATAGATTTGACTGCGTGCCATTAGAGTCAGGAAGAAGATGGCGAACAGCGTTTGATTATCTCCAGGAACCGTCCCAGAATCCCACTTGAATAAGTTCAGAAACATTGGAAACCGAAATCAAGAAGCTTGAACCAGAAGTAAAACCGGGCCTTTATAATGCGATTCCAGTTTGTAACCCCTGCGCGAGATTCTGATAAAACAACAGTCTATAAAGAACAAATAATCACTATTTAATAACCAGGTATAATTTTGAATAAAAATTATGATATACTAGGTAACAATAACTCATAGGTAAAATATTTAACCCTTTAGGAAGGTTTCAGGGTTGAAAATAACTATCTGAGAGAAAAAAAGTCTCAAAATTAGTAATTTTCTATAAAGTAACGTCTTGTTTCTAATATCTTCGCTTCTTTAAATGTTTTGTTCACACTTAATATTCATAAACACTCTAAATGGCACACGGGTATATGGTCTTCGGAACTCTTTCAGCCTAAACTAGCTGATGCCATTTTCTATTTCCCAAGCCACATTTAATCCTGGCCATCGGTTTCTATGGCCGATGTTTCCCTATCTGAAGATTAGACTGTACAATTTTTAGGTATATTGAGATGTGATTTACCGTGGATTTTCCATTTATGTGGGCATATCCATTCGCTGGTTGGCCACGTAATGCTATGGAAACGCGCTTTGTGTCTAATTGGCTATAGCTAACTGCAAAAGACTCCATCTCGATTGAGTTTGGGCTGTCGTATATCAAGTTATTCTTTGCGTGCTGATTGGCGTACGATGTTCCGTCATATTGCTGGCTAGTGAGGCCATTTCGGTGTCGTGTGTGGCTAGAGTTCTCTGTACACGCCAATGTTTCGTTTCTGTATTATTAAATATTCTTTTCAAGACTGCATAAAATCAAAACTTACAAATTAAGTCGTATAAATGCTATTTACGGTAAAGTGACTACTTTTGAAATCAACTTTGGATAATTTCACGGCCCTTACTTGCTTGTATTTTAACGGCCACACTGACTTGCATGCGTTCAGTAAAGTTGTTAACGAGGCGATGGAGGAAAAGTAGTTCCATGTCTTAATGTTGAATTAAAAGTGTTGGGTAAACGTTTGTGAATACTGAAGTTACTTTTTTACTTTACGTTTTTTGAATGCATGTAAGTGTAATAATGGGAGAACTTGTAATATATTTACTTTAATAACAATTCCATGGTTTCACTTCTGCGGCGCATTATTAAAGTGATCAGGCCTATAGCAACGTTTAATGTATATGAGGTGTAGGAACACACAATGTGCATACAAATAGATCATCAGCAGGTCTTTCAAAAGTGCTCAATTTACCGTCAACAGCCTATAAATGTTCTTGCAAGATAACTACTTTTTAGCCTTGGTAAACTGGTAATTTTATAAAAAAGTTAGTTTTCAGTTGCATATAAGCATCATGTTGAATTTTTTTATATTTGGCCGCTACCCGCCAACGTGAATTTTGGATGGAATATTTTCGGAAAATATGTCGTATGGTATAACTCAATACGTTTTCTGAAAGCTATTCTGTTCAACTACCGTAGCTATTATAACCTCTGCAATCGCTCCTTCAAAGTAATAAATTATTTTTTCTCTGCTGTTACAAGTTAGAATATATAAAATGCAGAGAAGTTGTAACAATTCAACAATACTAAGGGAGGTATTATTCTTGATTTTTCGTACCATAAACTATAATGCACAACCTGAAATCGAATCTGTGGCGTAAAATCTATAAAAATAATTCAACAGGGACTAACCCCCGTTAAGGAATGTCTCATACGATTATCTGCCTTAAACCTAAACAAGTAATGCTTCATTTACCAAAGCATCCGTTATAACAACTTCGTAGTAACACGTAACCACCCACGGCTGCCCCGTGTGATAATGAAAAACAACCTGCAAACACAGCACAAACGCACCTCAGTACATCCTCACTTGCAAGGGCTAAATACATCACAAAAGGGAAAAAAAATGGCTTCGCCATTTTGCACAAGCTCTCTCGGCACGATTGCTTGCTTCTGACGCCACCCACCTCCACACAAAGTACTTGTTTGAGCATAAATTTCGCAAGTAGCGGCTTAAATCTGTCGGATTTCGCCCGCTATTTTTTCCCCAACCCTGAAACAACAACATATCTCAATATCGAAATCCAAGCGGCAGACAAACAAGACTGCTGTGAATTTCTCTCATCCTCGACTGGAGCACGAGGAAATAAAAATCTGACTATCGAAACCGGTGTCCATACAATAGAAGATTGTTAGAGCCTCAAGAATTTTGCAATAAGATAGACTTAAAGAACTTTTATTAATATATTTGGCTACTCTGAGTCTACTGCAGTTCTAAATACATCACCTGCGTGCCCGTGAGCAAGTAATGAAGATGAATCAGTTGTTGAAAATACCAACGAGCAAAGCATTACATACAGGATTCCCTAGTGAAGCAGCAACCAATAAACAACAGTGATGGTTCGAGTTAGAGAAATTTGAAATCTAGCCTGTTGCGAAGTGTATCCACAAAATATTTTTTACTCGAGTAATAAGTACGGGTAGAAATATGTTGTGGATTCAAAGACATTTAGGCTACACTTCACAGTCGCATGTTTACTCAAGCATCGTAGGCTGCTTCCTCAGTGAGTGTCCAGTTCTATCCCAGATCAGATCCCATCAGATTTCTAGATTTTTCCTTATAGGTTTTTTATTGACTTAGCCCTCAAGGGCGTGTCTTAAACAAAATGAACTAATAGCAAATTAAATTTTTGTATAGAGATATTAAAAGTCCAGTTTGTCCAAAAATTATTGCTGAAAATTACCGGTCCCTAGTGAGAGGCCTAATTTGCGGCTCGAAAATAAATGTAATGTGACGATAGTGTTGGTGTAAATTTTTTAGTTATGTTATACGTAGGACAATATAAAATTTTGGAAAGAGTTGAAACATAATATTATATATGTTTGGCCTGTTCGGGCATAGGTATCATGCATTGGAGCTCGAAACCACCAGCCACCTCGGTTGTCGAGGCGGCCGGCGGCCTGGGGTGGCCGTGTTATTGATAAAATTGCCTGTTTCAACCCAAAAATAATTTCCGTAATTAATAATTTTGCACAAAAATAATTTTTTTGGCCAAANATAAAATTGCCTGTTTCAACCCAAAAATAATTTCCGTAATTAATAATTTTGCACAAAAATAATTTTTTTGGCCAAACAAATTTAAAAAATTAGGAAAGTTGATCTAAAGCTTCTCGAAGGAAGGACCGTAAAATCCTCAATCTAGCAAGAGGATTAGGGATTCTAAGCAGAATGAGCAACCTGATACTCAGAGCAGTAGAGGAGGATTCGTGACTCCGAGCCAGGTCCAATGGACCGGAAGGATCAGCGAACCTGACCCGCTTCCCCGATCATCATCATGCACCTACCAAGTCCACACACCGCTAACTCTACCCNAAGGATCAGCGAACCTGACCCGCTTCCCCGATCATCATCATGCACCTACCAAGTCCACACACCGCTAACTCTACCCCACTCCCTCAAACACTCCTCTTCACCATCACAACACCTCTCTTCAGCCAACACCCAGGCAATTATTACTAAAAATCGCAAAAGAACTAAAAACATTTCTAAAAATCTAGAAACATATAATGTTAACCTCACACTTTTCCCACCGCCATCACCTAATTCCCTTTTCATCCCTCGCCCTCTCCCAATCATAAAAAAATATTCAGAAAATTTAAAAAATTTACGAATTTAATTTAAAATTCGAGGGAGATATGATGTTTACCTCACACTCCCCTTGCCAACCCAACCAACATCCCACCCCCTCAAAAACACCATCATAACAATTCACGAATAATTGCAAAAAATCGAAACACTAAATCTAAAATTCGTTGATCATATCATGTAACCTCGCACTACCGTTCCGCTCACCCCACCCCCTAACATTCACACCCACCCATCACCACCACCCTCCTAATAATGAAAAATCGACAAAAGTGGAACCGTGAAATTTGTTTACCAAACATTCATAAATGTTCAATGTGACCACCACGAGCGGGCTGAACAACATCTACGCGATAATCAAACTCGTTACACACTCTTGTCAGCATGTCCGGTGTTACGGTTTGGATGGCGTCCGTAGTTCTCGTTTTGAGGTCACCAATGTTAGCCGGCAATGGTGGACGAAACATTTGATCCTTTATGAACCCCCAAAGAAAATTAATCGTACGGGATATGACGCGGGCTTCCTGGAGGCCAGTGATAAAGAGCCTGGTACCCAGCTGCTCCTCCACCAATCCAGCGTTGCAGCAACGTCTCGTTCAGGTATCCGCGAACAGCTAGGTGCCAATGGGGTGGCCCCATATGAAGGAAACACCGGACTGCCCCCTTCACATTGTCGTGTCGAAAGCGAGTGCGCTAGCCCCTCATCTCCCCAAACAGAGAGTTCATTTTCTGCAACAAGCGAAATGGAGAAGGAAGACGACGCTGACAATATTGACTACATCTTTACTGAAGACGCGAATGAACTTGCTAATGGAGTCAGACATTTTATCACTTTGCAACAAGATGGAGCTTTCTGGCACATTGGCGTGATATCTTCTATCTTTAATGTACTGAAGGGTCGGTGTTAAATCAGATGAGACTATTTGCTACTAACCATGATCCGCAAACATCTGATAAATGTAAAATTTTAATTTTATGAATTAAGTAGAAAGATAGAATGAATTTAATAAGTAAATAAATAAAATTTATTTCTTCATAATAATGTGACTTTAATGTCTTATTCTGTCCGTTCTGCTTCTCAGAAATACTTGTTCATTAAGTGATGTGTACAATCGACTGCGAGAGTCCGTTTTAGATAAAATGTATGCGAGTGAGTGCAGGAAAAGAAGTCATGTAGTATCTGAAGTATTATGCCTTACCCAGGTCCATTAAAATCAGCTAAGTTCTACAAGGCGAACGAATGAAATTGTGAATATTTTTGAGGAGCATTTCGCAGGTTTGTTGAAATGGTCTTTTGGCATGGCACTTTCTTTTGGTCAACTCTGCTGAAATGTTTGTGAAGTTTTGCGAAGACTTTGCAATGTATTGTGCGAAGAGAATAGCACCAAGATTCGTATTAGGCAACTTTTTTCGAGGCTGGTTCTTATCGACTGTTGGTAAAGGTGGGTGGTATGGTCGGTTGGTCTTGTCCACTGCTTTAACCATTTATGCAGGAATTTGTCTTAGCAGGAGCCAGTTTTGGGTGGAGTCAGTATATTCAGAAATCGATTGAGAATTGAAAAGAAAAAGAGGGGTGGAGATTCATGTGGTTGCTGATGGCGAGGATGTATAGAGAGGGGGTGGACTATTATGATATATTAAAGGGGGATGGTTCGTTGGTTTGTAGCAAGCGTGGGTATTGATGGTTCTAAGATTTCTTAAGTAAATGGCGAGGGAAGTGAAGCGACAATAAGTGTGTTTTGGTTAGGGGGTGGGGGTATTTGTGCTACATAAAGTCAATAATACGTTTTGAAGGTCGTAAGAATAATCGTCTATATAGCCAATTAAATTTATATGTGGGGGTTCAGTCGTCTGCTAATTGTCTTACTAGGCAGTGGCTCTGATCTGATATCTTTACGAGAATCGAACTTTTTGGGGCACGCACATCCAACAAGATGTTTTGCTTTAGGAATGTAATTTTTTCCACGTTGTTCTTTTTTTTTTTGTAATTTTTTTTATTTTTTTTTTNAAGATGTTTTGCTTTAGGAATGTAATTTTTTCCACGTTGTTCTTTTTTTTTTTGTAATTTTTTTTATTTTTTTTTTTATTTTTAGAGTTTAAGGTAATTTTGGTTAAGTTTATGGTCGCCAACATTCGACATGATGGTCGGAGTCAGTAATGTATCATGTTCGTCGTTTTTTACAAACATTTCTTCGATTTTTTTTATAATTTGTTCTCATTTTTTATAGTTCAATGTCAAAAGAGTCAAAGTTAAGGACGGCAACATTCAACATGTCGGTNAAGATGTTTTGCTTTAGGAATGTAATTTTTTCCACGTTGTTCTTTTTTTTTTTGTAATTTTTTTTATTTTTTTTTTATTTTTAGAGTTTAAGGTAATTTTGGTTAAGTTTATGGTCGCCAACATTCGACATGATGGTCGGAGTCAGTAATGTATCATGTTCGTCGATTTTTACAAACATTTCTTCGATTTTTTTANTGGTTAAGTTTATGGTCGCCAACATTCGACATGATGGTCGGAGTCAGTAATGTATCATGTTCGTCGATTTTTACAAACATTTCTTCGATTTTTTTAATAATTTGTTCTCATTTTTTATAGTTCAATGTCAAAAGAGTCAAAGTTAAGGACGGCAACATTCAACATGTCGGTCGGAGTCAGTTACGTAATATGTTCGTCGAATTTTATGAGGTTTTAAGAATTTTTACAACTTTTTCTAAATTATTTGTTTACACGGTCATTGGGGTTGACGTCAGGGCCAGCGGCATCCAACATTGTGTAGGAATAAGTAATGTAATATGTTCTTAAACTGTTATTAGTTTCTTTAGATTTTTTAGAATTTTTAATAGATTTCTCTTGTTCAAGGTCATAGAGGTTCAAGGTTACTAATATCCAACATGGGTGTCATTATCAGTGATGTAATGGGATCTAAATTTGTTATAGTTTTTTTCGACTTTTTGCGATTATTGTCGATTTTTAATGATTGGTAGGGTGTTGGTGAGGAGTAGATGTGTTGCTTAGGGAGGTGAGGTCAGCGGAAGGGGAGTGACAGTCAACATGTTATGATTCACGAGTTACAGATTTAATGTTTCTAATTTTTTGCGATTATTCTCCAATTTTTATGGTTGCTTTTTTGGAAAAGGGAGGGGGATAGGGATTTTTTAGGGAGTCGGGACAAGTTTGAGGTAAAAAAAAAAAAGGGTTCCTCGATTTTTAAAATCAATTTTTCGATGTTTTTGTTTTTTTCTAAATTTTTTAAATAATAGGGATGGGGTTAGTTTTGTAGGGGAGGGGTAGGTGACGGTGGTGGGGTGAGTGTGAGGTTAATCGTATATGTTTCTCAATTTTTTAGAAATATATTTTCCGATTTTTTGTATTAATTGCCTGGATTTGGTTGGGGGGCGGGTGTTAAGTCATTGTGAAAAGCGGTAATTGCAGCTAGGCAGGGGAGAGGTAGCGGGGTGTGGATGTGATAGGTGCAGGATGTGGGACTGGGGAGAGGACCAGGTCCACAGGTCCTCCCCGTTGCGCTGGACCTGGCTCTGAGTCTCGAATCCTACTTTACTGCTCCCAGGATTAGGTAACTCATTCTACTAATAGCCTCTAATCCTCTTGCTCCACTGAGGATTTTTTAGCTTTTCCTTCGAGAAGCTTTGTACCCACTTTTCTTATTTATTTATTAATTTTTTTGTGAAAAGTGTTTTTTGTCCAAAATAATGAATTTCGGATGAGATTTTTTAGGGTGAAACAGGCAATATTGTAGATTACATGGTCGCCCCAGGCTACCGACCGCCTCGACAACCAAGGTGGCTGGTGGCTTCGAGCTCCGATGCATGGTACTTGTGGCCGAAACGGCCGAACATATCTACTCATAATATTGTTGCAATCATGTGGTCTAGTCTCTCTCCCTGCCTTCCCTCCTTCTCAAAGGCTACCTGACATCTGCCGGTTGCGGGCATGACTCAGGATGCAAGGAGACGCGTCCAGCAGGGAATGACGTAATAGGGTGTACAAGGGTGGAAGGGAGAGTTTAGGAAGGCATTTAAAATCGAGGTCTTTAAAGTCAATGAGGGTGAACCTATGTGATAACAGAGCAGCGCTGGAATGCTGGGATGTGGGAAACTGAAAATCCACAATGAAATCCATCGACCAGCGCAATCATCCGTCATGATTGTCAAATGCGAAAATCTTGGGAGTGACCCCGCTGGAAATCAAACCTTTTTCGCTTTGCTGGAGGCGAGATACAGGGCTGAGTTGCGACGCTCCTGTGATTTAACACCTGGCACCTGGGGCTAACAACACCTTGCAGAATAACACAGCTTGCCTCCTTAAGTAAACGAACACCAGAATGCTGAATTGGGTCACCTAAGGTAAGCGCATTTGCGGAAAAAACCAGACATGATTAAATCAAATGTAAATACAGCATCTCATTTGCAGGAGAGATCTGCAGTGTCCACGGACAATGGTGGCTGGCGAGTTTTCCGGCGGGTTCGTCGTGCGGCGAGGGTTATATGCGGCGTCGAGACAGCAACCTGTGAACTGAAGCGACTACTAGGACTCGTCAAGGTGTTCTGGTACGAGTGATGCTGCTTTTGTGGTTCACGCAGGCGTCTGAACGGTGGTGTGAGGTCACGAGAGACTGACACATTGGTACAATTATAGCAATTGAGAGATTTAAGCTAAATAATATTTTTGCCATGACTAATTTAATTATTTTGTTTAATATGGGTGTGTAATATATTTAATATATTTACGTTCTTAACACACAGTTTATCGCAATAATATAAGAAATACCTTTTATGTAATACAAAAGTTATCTAAAATAAAATATGCCTTTACCTGCACTTTTTATGTTTTCTATTGTCCGTAGTTTCTTAGGCAGACCATCGGTTGTCGAAATTGTTAGTCTTGCTTTTCCCTAGGAATAACCTGCTGAAGTTTGTGCGCATTCTTTAGAAACACATTCGTTTATACGGAATGGCTGGAATTCGCGATGAGTGCGGTGGTTTCTCCTCTCTATTCTTTGGTATTCTGCGCTCTCGCCGAGGGCACAGTTGACCTCCCGTGTTTGTTTTTCGCGGTCGGGCGCGTGTTTGCGCTGCGCGCTGCGGTACGTCGGCGACGTAGACATGGCAAACGGACGCAGCAGTGGTCAGTTTGCAGGACACACTGGCCTCTCCCCCTTCGCCCATCAACAACTTTTTCTTCGCCATGAGCTCGTTCGACCGAATTCGCGTTCACCCTCCGCGGTCACTGTTGGCCATGCAAGCTTTGCCCTTCAAACAAAAAGACTGCTCCGTCCAAGAGATGGAGAGGCCTGGGCCCGATTAAACCACACTTCTCCTTTAAATGTGCAGTCCGGACTCAAGAACTCACTCCCCACGTTGTCCGACCTGTGGTGTGTGAAATCACAGAAAAGAATGCAGTGAACAAACACTGCGCGCATAAATAGAGTCCTGGGAAATCCTCACTTGCCTTTGCGGATAGCAGATTTGAAAGGCTCGAACGTATGTGCTAGTTTCGCAGGTAATTCGCGTTTGATTTGACGATTCTGGAAGTCTCCGAGCTAGTAACAAACAATCTCTAAAATTAAGGTCCAATAATAGACTTCAACTGAAAAATCATGACATGACAGCATGGCATCTGCCTAATTATGCAAACTACTGTACACAGTGCATTACACATTCACAACACTAGCGATTTAATTTTTTTTTACTTTACATCTAACCAGTGTGAAAGGAGAACTGTTGCATGTAATTGTGACGTTTCATCTTTATTGTAAGTTGATTCATGGTCGTTGATTCCCCCGCCTTATGCAAAACATTCTTAACCTAGTTTTGAAAACTACACGAAAGGGACGACACATCGCTTATTTGTGCACTCAATTTAATAATATTTTGCAGGAGACATATTTTTTACTAACATTTAACAACACTCCCAGTGTAATAGTTCAATTTAACGGCTATATAGTTATTGTGTCATAACAGAAGTATAACATGATTGTGTGATACATGATGGCATAATTAGGGAACAACTAAAATTTCATACAAAGGGCGATTTTTTCAAAAGATTAATTCAAATGTGTGGAGATTAGATAAATTAATTTTCTTATCTATATTTTTTAAATTTACAAGCTTTTGTTGTTTTACATTATTTTTTTTAAGTTACAATGTTTTTTCACTTTAAAGCCTAATGCTTTTGTGGATAATAATAAAATGTTTCTGATATGAAGTTTTATTAAACAGCTGACACCACAATGCCAATCTACCTTTCTGGAAATAACGCTCATTATTATGATTACTGAAGGCTTCCTTGCATAACATAGACTGAAAAGGAATGAATATTTGATGTTGTATAATTTATAAGATTATTTGTAACTTTGCTTATACAAGACGCTGAAGTTCTATACGATAAAATAAAACGAAGAGCACACCCATTTATTATTACGTCCACAGGTTTGTGACAATGTTTATATAAAATTTTGACAAATATTACGGTTTGCATAACTTCTCCTGTAGTATACCAAATTTTTTTTGGCATATATTGTAACACTTGTGTAAAGGGTGCCTCGCTGGGTGTTCGTGAATGGAATATAAAACCTGACTCATCATGGCTGTTGGTTCCTCCTGGTTTCCCCAAAATGTGTAAAGTTGTAATAAAGCTGCAGCATGCTTGCAACAGTCACCCCTGTGGCACCCTCCTAGATTATTTACTGACCCTCAGCAATCACATGGTTTCTTTGTACCGTTTTAACACAGTTAACGTAGGAAGTAACAGAAACTGGTCTGCAACTAAAAATATAATCTATTCTGAGAAGCACTCACATGTTTATGGTACACTCAAGCAATATTTGGATAAGTCCTGAAAAGTATAGAATTGTAGTAAAGTAAAAATTATTTATTCAAATTACGCTTATGTCGTAACCAAATTTCGGTTGCTGCTGAAATGAGAGCAGCATTGCGGATTTCCTGCTGAAAGACACCGCAATCGCCGATAGGCTGAGTGTCGCCGTGGAACTGGCCTCGATGTCCTATTGTCTCCACTATAACTGATTTTGTGTTTTCTGTTGGATAATAGCCGATCCCCCGGTAGGTTCGTCTCTTGAGGCGCCGATGGTCAAAATGACCGTGCGCCATGTTACAGAGGCATTAAGCAAATTCGTCGCAGTGTTACGGTGACGTCTGGTAAAAAATTTCAAACTGAACTAAACATGAAAATCTTACAAGTATTTTTCTTTAACCTAATAAAAGAACTTCAATAAACTACTTTATTAAAATGTAAACTCTCTCTTCACAGGCGATTAACTTGGGAAATTAACCAAGCGAGAGACAAAACTCCCTCAGGCGCAGTACAGGGCACGCACGTAACAGAATATAAATGGCAAATTTTTTTTTATAGCTTAACACGTATTCGTCACCTCCACGGCTCCACCTTATAATTAAAATATACAATAACACACAAACACAGCTGTATTTTTTTATAATTATAACAAACCTGATAAAGTGTAAAAATTCAAAATTTTTGTTGATCTCTGCATTTTTATTTAATACATTACCATTGAGCTCTCTGCATCAAAATGGAAGCGTTCACTGTGCAACGTTCATTACTGTCTGGCTGTTAGCTAATGAAGTGGCGACGAGCTGACAGTGGCCCAGGTAAACTAGCTGTTACGTGCGTATACTAAGTTTCAAACCAATATATTTAGTGAGTAACATAATATATTTATAAACGTCATTAATTATACAGTATTAATGATTTTCAATTTGGTTACGATTTATGTCGTACAAACAAATCAAAAATTAAAATATGTTCATTCATATTACGCCACCTGGAAAAAAAACCTTTTTTTAAATCTTAAAACCGGGATATGCGCTAGGATGGAAGGTTTTTAAATGCTGTAATGTCCATATGATTACCAACTGAATAAATGTGATGTTCACAATCCAGCACTAGCCGTTAACTTGTCGACATGTTTTATATTCCTATGTGATGCTTTAGTGGTACACACTTTTTTATGTTGGCGAACATTTTGTGGCTGCCTTTTATTTTCAGCTTTGATGTACTAATATGCATGAAATAAGGGTCAGCTAATATATATGGAGTACAGGTAGGTTATCCATCACTAGATGACGGGGAATATTGCAGGGTCTTGTCAGAACGAAAGGCTGAATTCCGAACGTTTGCATTCTGAAAGTCGTAAGCTGAATGCCGGCCGGGGAACTGAGCGTCGTTTTCCAGCAAGTGACTTTTGGTTTCCAATCAACTTTCTAGGAAAATTCTGGAACTTTTTTTTAGTAAGTATTTTCCCAGTTCCTCAGCCACAGAGTTAAGATCTTTGTTAGCCATTGTACATGGAAGAAAATCATCGTCATTTCATCATCCCATGTTGCTTTATGCCTGCAGCCTGGTCAAAAGAGTAAAATATACCCCCTATAGCTGTGACGCCACCATACCTCTTCCTTATACGTGCTGCACTCTTATAGTATCTACGGCTCGCCTGTAGTTATCTGGTATTACTTATCTCTTGATATTTCACGGCACTCCTTCCCACTGTACGACAAGGTCACCTGTAATGAACCAGTTTTTGAAGTCATTTAAATTTTATACTTTAAAACATATTTTCAGAAAAACCCACGTACTTTCTTAGTCTATCGCATATTTATGCATTATTTAACAACATAAGACAAGAAAAACAATACAAAAATATACACAAAAAAAATAAATTCCCAAAATCCCACCAATCGGCAAATCTAATTGCTTGAAATGAAAGTCAAAATTTTCAAAGTCAATTATTTTAATAAATTATATTTAAGTGGATTATTGTTGGCAACAGTCTCATACACCCCCCTGATACGAATATCAAATTTAAAAAATACCAATGACCATTACTTAAAAAATGTTTTAATATCTTCAGTGTTTACTCACTCAAATCATGTAATCATCTACATTTACCTTACAATGTGTTTCTTATTTTTATATTCGTCAAGAAAAATTGTCTGTTTAATGGATGTCCGCAATTTATTTACCAGTTTTTTACTAATGCGGTTAATTTTTTACTGCCCTTTAAACGGTATTTCTTCTCTGAATGGGCTAATTAGTGTTTTAGAAAATCTAATCAGGTAATTCAATGCCGAGTTTTTGTGTTAAGATAAGTCCAATAGAGGCAAGTAAAAATTGCCACAGTTAGGAAACTGCGTAAGGTTAACGATTTTGTTTGTTGACAACAGTAACCGGAAAAAAAAACATGAAAGCTAAATAGATGTACCCTCTTTATAGAGATGAATAAACATGAAACCTATATCTTACGAAAGTAGAAGTTTTATATAAAAGAATCTCACAGAATACAACTTTAAGTGTACAAAAAAATCAAAAAACCTTTATTGTCACGCTATAATGTATATTTCAAAATAATATCTCGAAAACAAAATGTATCACTCTGTAGTTGTTATTGCATGGTTGTGTAAGTGATTACCGGCACAGAACATGGTAGCATGTATACTGAAAACATCAAAATGTTTTACCACACAAAGCACGTTTTGCAGGGATTCGACACTTGCAGAATTAACTAATTATGGTATTGGACGACGCGTAGCACCGAGACAGGCGCTCATACGAACGGGAATGGAGGCATACTGACTTCAGATGTTATCCTGAGGAAGATCCTGCCACATGTATCGCAAAATACCCTCCAAATATGCCGTAGTTGCCGCTGCTTGAAGATGCCATCCAGTCGGGTCCTTAACGTTTTCGATGGGCCAGAGGTCTGGGAACCTTGCTGGCCAAGGAAACATGTTGACGAAGGCAAGCTAAAGATACCCGTGCTTCGTGAAGGCTGGTATTTTCCTGCTTGAAAATGGGGTGAAGTGTTGCACCAGGAAGGGATCACTGGACGTATCGCAGTTATAAATTATGGAAGGACATAAATAGGTCATCCGCTCAGAGAAAAAGGTTTCGATGACTCAAAATAAGTTTGTTTGAAGCCATTAAAATTAATTGTTTATAAAGGGGCTTGAAATGTTTGGTTGTTGAAACAAAATTATAATGTAGTTCTTATTTAGTTGCCCCAAACAAAATTTTTGTTGGGTTATTTAAAGTTTTGTTTGTCTTTACGTAAATCAAACAGATTTAGTTAATATAAAACAACTGGAAGTCCCACTGAAATTTGTTTCTGGATCGCTCCCACCCGAGCGCTACGCCCCAGCTATCACAGCTCAAGTGACTACTTTTGAAAGGGGAATATTTTAAAATATATACAATTCGAATACTGAGCAATGTGTGCAAATAAATATTTCAAGTTTTACTGCTTTTCTTTTAATTTTCCTGAAAACTAATTTTATAAGAATCTTTTTACCATTATTAATCATTAAAAAAGAACTAAAACAATATTATTATCCTAATTTTTACAAAACAATAAACTGTCGAGCTGCATCTTCGAACGAAGGCAATCAAATAGGTTGCCAAAAAATATATATGCATTTGATTTTTCTAAATATTGTGTTCGGCAGTCTAATTTATTTTGGCACAACACAAAGGATTTGTCAATTCAAGCGTTAAATTTATTAGATCAACAAATTAATTTTTTGCTTTCAAGATTTGTTTACTCACTAAAATGTTTTGTTGGGGCAACCAAATATATTTTGTCCTTATGCAAAGAAATGTTTTTACGGTTTTTCTCTCATCGTACGCAAGAAAACCCCACTGTACGGAAATGGGCCAAATGTCGGGCTATGGCGATACTGTGTTCGTTGTACTCGCGCGATTCGTTCATGGTGATAAAGTTTTTTATAAGTGGGTGTAGATATCAATTACCTGGATAAAAATATTATGCTCCTGCAAGTGCTAGGTTATGAAACAAACTCACATATATGGATGCGGTCTAATTTAAGAACCTTGACATGTGTAACTTGCTCCCTGGCTGTGGCTTGACTTAGTTGTTGGCGTTATATGCTGCCACGTGTCTTCGAGGCAGGTGGCTCCTGGGAGGGCTCTTGTGGGAGGTTTGGGGTATGGCATGTGTTGTGGCAGTTGAGCTTCTACGTTGGTATGACATGCGTCATGGATCCAGTCTAATTTAAGCGGCTGTCCAAAAGTATAAGCGAATTTTGACCACTAAAACATTATCCTTGAGGGCAATGCCTCGCCTTATTATTCCCTGGCCGCGACATAACAGGGGAAAAAATTAATATCATTACTATGACATGGCTGTGTTACAATTGTCTCACTTCTTTTCCCATCAATTGGAAGAACGTGGCTAGAATTTGTCCCAGAAATTAGAATCTTAAAACAGCTGCAACCATTACGCACCAACAACAAATGCATGACTTTTACCAGATCTAGGGAATAATTGTACCTGATTGACACTGCTGAAGGAATGCGGCAATATATTTAGGGCGCTGCCTACCAAACCTGCAGCCACGGAGTTTCAATTCTGCAGCCACTGTGTTATATAAATTCCTTCTTAATTGATTTAAAGATGACCGCTTTAAAAAAAAATTCACCCCAACTTTCTCAAAGAATACTGCCACATTAAAAATAAAAAAAATACAAAATCACCTTTTACTTTATTGAAATACGTAAATTATTAGGTTAGAGTTTAGAAAAGTAAAGTATTAAATACGAAAAATGTGCGAAATTTCTTGATGTGCCAGTAATCCTTAAGAAATGTCACGTAAAATACTTTTCATTTAAAACGGTTATATTTAAAATTAATGCGCCTAGAAAGAATTTCATTGACGTTGATTCCCCAATTGAACGTTCTAACTTCAGGCTTCGTACGCAGTGGCCCTATCCTCACGTGTCCATATTCGTGCTCAGGGCTGGACGCAGTACCAATAAAACAAGAGAGCGATAGGTCGAAAGGTTGGAGACAAGTGAAGATAGAATGGCTGAGGCACTGCAACCTCGAAGTTTGCGCACTAAGATATCAGTAGGAATTGGGAATATTTGTTGCGTTGAGACAACAGCATGCGAGTGCATACACTTAAAATTTAAATCAGTGATTTCATTCTGTGTAATATGTTACTGAATCTTCAGTTAATGATCTGATATCTACTAGCGAATCAGTGAAGCGTTGTAGCAAGGCCAGTGAAATTAACTAGGATTTGGCAGAAATCACTGTTTGAAAGGAAAATACTACATACCAAAATTATCTGAAGTCAAATTGGCTGATTAGGAGCAGTTCTAACAGTTTAAAATTAAGAGTAGGCCCCACTCGGAGTGATTCCAAGTGAACTATAGGGAGCGTGATCCTGGTAGGGTATAGTGTTGAGGTGAGATAAATAAGCTAAAGATTAAAAAATTCAGGTGATTTATTTTGCAGTTTTGCTACAGAGCCTTGCTTATTTCCTGTACTGGATGCTGTGGTAAATATAGTGATTGTTATAACTTGGTTGATTTTGTTGTAAATCCCTACCATCTTTTACTTAGAATTATAAATACGCTTATGGGATTTGGTTTTGTTATAAGATACAACGTACCGGATTAACGCATGGACTCCCAGATATTTACAACTCTGCCACGCCGAGAGATTTTAAAGTGAATTATTTATTTGTGAGAATTTTCATAGTGTCACTTTTATATTGGAGGGTTTGTAATATCATATAAAAGTCCTACATTTTAATTAATCTTGACCGTTAACCATTTCAGACATACTTTAATGTATGTTATAAGATGCCGCATAAAATATAAACTTGTATGCGTCCTGCATTTAAGCCGACAGAGCAAATATTTTTTTATCACATCGTACAATGAGCTGTACGTTTTGTGATCGGCTACAGTAAAATAAACAATTGTTAAACTGGAACAGAAGCACAGTTGATAAATCGGTAACCCACGATGCGAATTATTGGTCACTGAGCCTCGTAGGTTACTCTACAAACCAAAAATATCTTCTTTTTCGTTATGTAAACATTGTGTGCGTTGCGGCTCAGCGGCCTGAGATAGATTTAAACGCTGGGGAATATTGTACCGAATTCAAGTGTCAGGTTTTCTGCATGCTTCCGTATAGCGTACGAGCAGTTTGTCGTCAAATATTTTTGGGGGCCGCGGTTGTGCAGTTGTCAGACTACTCATCTTTCACCGGGGAGACCCGGGTTAGATTCCCAGCGGAGTCAATCCCATATTTTCGCACGTGGGAATTTTGCTAGACGACGCGAATTTTCTTGGTGATCTCCCGTTTCCCGCCCTTGCGTTCAGGCGCTGCTCCATAATGACCTCACTTTACCCTCATCGACTCTCGAGACCTTGTTGTTACGAGCCGCCGAAACCTCTCCGCTTCTCCGCTTCTCCGCTCCTCCCACGAGTTTCTGCTTTGAGACCCCTGGCTTAAACCACCGTGCGACAAGCCCTCTCTCGTTAGTGTGACGACGCGTGTGTGCGGTGGAACAGAGGCGTGGCTCATTAGCGACGTCCCGACTTCTGTTCACCATCCAAACAGGGTTGGGAGTAGGAAGGTACCGCAGTCGATAGCTAGCCTATACCCGGCACCTCACGTCTGCTGCCGCCATCCTGATTGATTACCGCAGTCGGGCCTTGAACAAGCAATTTATCGCTCTGCGGGTTGCATTACGATAGTCTGCAGGCGCCCACGTTGTCGGCGATACGATCGTAATTAAGTATAGGCTTGTAATATGTTGTAAACTGTTGTAACATACATCGGGAAATGATTCCTGGGATGAAAAAAAAACAAAAATGTTCCTATGAGCATATGCCCTACAACACGTTGTTATTGAGTTACAGCATGTGCATTGGTCACATCACAGGCGATGCTAGAAGTGTCAACCATGGGCAGCAATCCATGCGTGGCAACGCCTCACCATAGACTTACGAAGACGCTCGAAGATATCTGGGCAATGTCGAAGAGCTGCACAGGTGTTATTGATATGTTGTTCCAAGCACCATATGTGTATGGTAAAACTAAATTCGCCCCTAACGTACAATTTCAAAAACTACGTAAGCTCTTGTCTCGTAACGCATTCGTAGGGTGATGCATTTATATCCAACCCAAACGTAACGTAAATGGCGGTAGTGATGGATGATACCACAATATGAAATGCCTGTAACTCAATAACCACGATTTGTGAGACACATGTTGACAGAACCATTTTTTGCTTGTTTTGGTTACAAGAACCACTTCCCAAAATTTGTTACAACATTTAAGATACAGCCTACCATAAGATCTATTGACAGCACGATAATGATGAACTTGGCACCAAATTGTTAAGTATAGGGAAGAAAAATGAAATGAAAATACCTTTTATGTGTGCGTACTATTCACTGATTGGCTTCGCAAAGCTCTAAAACGATACATGTGTCTGATTGGCTACATGTGATGCAAAATATTCCTTAATGGGTGGGCTGCCAGCTGGCAAGTAAGTTACCATGTGCTGATTGGTGAACGGTGTACTGACATGTTGCTGGCCAGTGAAGCCATTTTGCTGGCGTGTGAGGCTTGCGTTCGCGATATAAGCAGCTGTTTTAGTCTGTATCGTCAAGTATTATGTGACCTCGTAGTAAAAGGGTGGCTATACAGGATGGTTAATCTGTGATTTACTATTGCCTTTAGCGCATGGAGGTAAGTCTGAACCATCGTACTACCAACTACTTGAAGATTTCCGCGGGCGTTTGCCGAAAACCGTACCTGTATCCCACGGGTCAGATGTAACCAGAGAGTATATTTTCATTACAAACGAGTTTAAAATGTCAATGGAAAAAAACGTTAACAATGAAATATTACCATGCTCTTAAATTGTATCTGAACTTGTAATTTCGCATTAAACTTAATATTGGTGTTTCTTCGTCATTTTAAAGAAATAATATTCACAAGCCCTATAATACATTTTAAATTGCTACAAAACACTTTTAGCGTATCTGTGTTGGGATATTTATCCAAAACCCAATCAAAGAGTCTGCAGATGTGTCCTAGGTCTGTATTGAGTGCTGCCAGTGGTCCGTGGTTAATCGAGCTATTCTAACATCTTGCTTGCTTCCACCTGTTAGCCATTTGCGTATCTTTTCACAGCCGAATAAAATCAGTGAAATTTGCAAATTTTTAATGATTGTGACCCGAAAACTAACTACGTGGAACTGTTATACTGTTCGAAAATTATAAACGTTTTCACTATTACAATTAGTGGGACAATGTCTGTAAAAGTAAAGGAATTTAATTCCAGTGGCCATCAGCTTTGAATGAGATGTTGAAGTGTAAAAATACGTTACATCGTTCACTGCATATACTATTATAATCATTCCAGTTACTGCTTACTTCAAAGAAAACACATACAAAGTCAAAATATAGTTTTAAAAGTGTCGATTTCAAAAGTTTTCTACTGACAGTGGACTGATCGTACCTAGAACATGTCTCCCTTCTGCAAAAATCTCTGTTACCCCCCTCCACCCCTTGACGTTTAAAAAGTGAAAAGATTTCTATGAGATTTAGCAACAACAATCAAATGCTTGTCCTGTAACAATCGTTTAACGGGACAAAATATTTGTTGGTTTCTCAATATTACTACAAATTGTATGATTTTCTCACTTATTTATGCAATTATGAGGGCTGTCTTATTTGCATAGGTTAACTTCATGACTGGTACACCTAGGCCGCGACAGTGAGAATTATCTATAATTATTCACGAGCTGGAGTGTAGGTCATTGAAGAACTCTGAGCGCTCGCCATCATTTTCACAGATCCGCAACTTAATAATTAAGAAATATATGTAGACGTGATCACAACTCTATGCTGTTAAATAACGGTTTTGATCTTAATCGCAGACAGGCAATCAGCTCTTATATCGACCAAAGACTGTGGTAGACCGATCTCGCTGGCAGTACACTGCCAATCTCCATGTCCTAACATTCAACTGCTATTCTGGCAATACGACTAGCGAAAACGGCGTGGATTGGATTGGAGATTAGAATAATATTTAGTTAACAAGTACTTTCAGATGGTTTTATACTGCTCTAACCTATTTGCAATGCAGTTTGCTTAAATTTATATTGGTTATAATACTTTATTAATATAATACTGCCTGACAAATAAAATTCAAGATATATACAAACATGTTCAGCACTGTTAACAATGCGACTTTGACTGTTGAGTTCCTTTGGTGTAGGTCAATGTTGAGTATATGGGCAGAAGACGAATAAGCGGTTTACCACATCCTTAGTCTATGATATCTACCGTGCATCTAGAGATGTCTTGTGTAAAGACATTTGGTCCACCGTAACCTGAGAATTTCCGAAGGAACCGTCTGCATCATTCCACTACACGTCAATGGTTTACACTGTCATGAATAAAATTGATCTTTCACCCGGGAGATAGTACGAAATTGTCAGAAACTAATTATGCAATAATTAAATAAATCCTAACTCTAATGCATACAAATAAAATGAAAACGAGTTCAATTTGTACCAATCTAAGAACAGCAATTTTAGAAGGACATTATAACTTTGAATTGTAGGTAATTTTTTTATTCACTTATGCTTATATTTCCTTACCTATCACTGCCATAATTTACATTACGTTAAAATATGCAAAGCAGAATGAGATATCAAATTTAATCTGTCATTTCATAAGTTCTCAAACAACTGAGAGAATATAGTACTTTTTGTTTCGCCGTTCTTAGCTGGTTCATCACTCGTTTATTGTTTGCCTTTTCCGTTGCCACCAACAATAACCCCTTTTCCTCTTCCTCGTATTATAAAAGCAATTTAGAACAGTACGATAGGAAAAATGAAGTTATAATGAAAACCATTTTCGTGTTTACATTTCTTATCGCCAGTAACAAGTTATTGTTTGCAGTAGTGTAAACACAATACTCTTTTATAGAAGGGTTATAAGCAGAGGGGTACAATGGAAACTTTGGAACAATATTAGCTAAGGCGATCTTGAACACAACGGAATGTATAAAAATTTGTTTTATTTTGGTTTCGTTTATTAGCAAAGCAGTTAGCAAGTGACCAGCTGCGTTAACTGGTGCGCCATGCAAACATGTGGAACGTTCTTGACATTTATACTCAAAAAAGTGTGTTAAGTGATGTTCGATATATTATATGCATGTTATAATAGACTATTTTGTAAAAGCATGAAGGGAAAAATTAAATAGTTGTTTTAAATAAGCCACATAAGCCAAAACCATGGCTTGAAATATAATTTTAAAGAATTTCAGCTTGACTTTGCAAAGAGTTTTCATATTTAAATTGTTAAAGATTTCAATTTTATTTTACTCAACACAACATAAACTTTACTGCCGTATATAACCCCACCCTTTCTCGTCCACTACCACATGCTGGTATTAAATAACTTACATAAAATATCGTCTGGCTTTTTAACATACGCATATTTCAGCCAAATCGCTAGCCACCGCGGCGTACCCGGTTTGATTCCCGGGGGGTTCAAAAACTCTGCAGGCATGTATGACACGTAGTGGAAGTTTTCGTTGATCGCTGGGTATCCTCGTTTGTTTTTTTCCTCACCAGTGCCTTTAGTCGCGGTTTCATCATCACCTCACCATCACTCTCATCGTCGCAGAAGACCACAGCTAATTCCCACCACCTGCATCTCTTATAACCAATTGTATAAAACATCTAACCTATATATATACTAACAGTTTCCAGACTATTCCTGAATACAGATTGAGAAACGATATGGTATAAAATTACTGTGCCCTTGTAATCTAAACATTTTATAAAATAATTACAATATAATGATATTAAGTTCGTGTAGACTATAAACTAAGCGTTCAAGACGTCCGCGAGTGGGTCGTCTTTGATAAGGCTAGCAATAACGATAGCAATTGCCGCTTGTCAGTGGTGTTCGAACCTCAAGAAATCATAGTTATAGACTATTCCCGGTAAAGTGAGCCCTTTTGAGACCCCAGTTACTTTTTTTTCATCAGCACCTTTTTATCCTCCCACCACTATATTAAATAAATAATGGCATGTAGGTAATTAACACAGCGTATATATTTCACCGTACTCGAAAGTAAACGTCTAAGAATACAATATATAATTTTATTGACTATTATTACAAACAAAGTGCTCACTTTGATCTTTCATTTTTCCACAGTTTCTTAGCACTGTATTTCTCTACTCTGGAGTAGTTTTCTCAGAGCGTTAGTACAGGCAAGTTATCCGTTCCGTAGTTTCTACAATATTGTGAATCGTCGTTACCTTGCTTCTTATTTCGAAGTACAAGTGAGGATTTCGTGACGACTGTCGCACGCACCGGGCCAAGATTCATGAAGTGGACCTTAACTTTCAGCTGGCCATTTGTTCCTTAAAGCTTTTAATTTCTTCGTTTTGGCCAGCAAAGAGTAGTGTATGTACACCAACCGGGATATATTCCCGCTTGGTTTACGAGCGGATGGCAAGATCGCCTTTTACATCCGCAAGAGAACGATATTTTCAACACGTGATTGCACATTTGCTTCTGAATTCTGTACCTTTAGGCTCTCACCTACGTAGTGCTATTTTCCGTGTTTCAGGCCGAGAAGCGTGGAAGCGACAAGGGCGACACTGCCACGCGCATCAAGTGTGGCACCGCCGCTAAGCGCAAGGCTCTTAACTAGCGCGCAGTGTTTCCGTCACACTGCGTATACCTGCAAAGCTTTCAGCAGTGATAATATTATAATATTAGTGGAACGTCTGTTAGAAGATTCAATGCAGTGCCCTTGAGCATTTTTGTGTGTATCTGACGGGTATACTTTGAGATACATCACTTTAAAAAGGCCGTTATTTAGCCATTTTGGAGTGCTCTTAAATGGCGTTTGAAACATGAGCGAGTCTTTAAAGCACTCAAGAGCCTTCGTCTGATGCGTGTGTTCTTTTCGTAGATCAGCACATTGGACGCCATTTAATAGTTTAGTAAAGAAAAGTGTATTCCACACACACTGCATCGCGTTTAAATCTTCAGGGGTGGCAGGAACCTTAATGAAACTTAAACATTTCTGAGTCATCGTATCATTTATTAATCCAGTCATCGTTTGAAATGTGATCATAATTGACCAAAGTGCTATCCAAGTTATTCGCAGCGTCTGCTTTTAGGAATCACACGCATACCTTACGTAATCAGTTATAATTTTACTCATAACGTATTTACGATAGTTATCATTGATATGACGTAGTGTTGCCATACCTTTTACGAATTGTAGCGATAAAATTGTGACAAAAAAATTTATTTGACTTGGACATTAGTTCGTTTAAAAAAATCATTACGTTTTTGCCAATTTAACTGTTGGCTTTTGGCTGTGGAAAGCCACATGCTGCAAAGTTTGCGTGCTCTTTCCACAAATTTAAAATTATATTTTCTTGAGAGAAACGACATTTTTAAAGAGTTTGGAATAGTTTTCGAATTAAATTATAAAGGAGCCATGCTTATTTTTTTTGTTTACACTTGATACTTTACACTGCAGCGAACAAAGAAGTGGAATCCTTTACAATAATTGTCACGCTTCTTAAATTGGCTATCCAACGCGTGAAGTCGATATTATTAATACGCTGAGATCGGATGACAGCATCTTCAAACTAGCTGGAGAGGAATTTTAATGTATCAGGCAGTGTTGAAGAACGCGAATTTCTTATTTCGTATTCAGAGTTTAATATGTTTCTCTCCATTTGTAGTGACATGTAATTTTTTTTAATACATGTTGCAGAATTCCGATGTATTCATAAATACATGAAATATAGAAAAATTAATTTCTAAGCTTAAAAAAAACGCTACTCTTATAAACCGATCATATTGTCTTATTTTGTGCTACTTATTTGAGCTTTTGTATTTGTTGCAGATATAACAAAAACATATACTTAATTTTGGTTATACAGTTTTTGCAGTAAATCACTAATCCAAATCAATGTGAATAAATTTCCAAATTAGCTTGCAATTTGAGTCACCAGTCGTGAACACCAAAATCAGATATTTACTACCAAATATAATATTTATGTCCTTGTATTTATATTTTGAATGTTGAAACGTTTGTAGAGTAATAATACGGCGACTGCATACTCAGTGAGATAATAAATGAAAGTACCGGAGATAATTGGGTAGAACTAAAAACATGTAAACAATTATTAACAAATTACGTAATAACAGAGCCCAATTTCTAAAGGTATATTAAACATTAACATAATCATATTACTATAAAATTTACAATATTATATGTATAGTGATTTTTAATATTTTTTTTAATTCCTTTAAAAGCGTTTAAAGATATTTGTGATAGAGAAAGTGTGTTTGTATGTGGTAGACTCGTTAAACTTAAAAATTATTTCGATTCAGAATTCTTATTATATAAATACGGAATTAATCACTTTTATATAAATTCATATAAATATATATATATATATATATATATATATAACTGGGTAACTTAACGACATGCTAAATATTATCTGCCAAGTCGAGCACAGGCAGAGTTTGCAACAGTTCAGAAAACACTAATTCTTTGCGAAATACTAATGCTGCCGTTGCCTGTCTCAAGCAACTTGTGCGTAAACGGCCGTACCGGGTGCTGGGAGAAGTTTATATACACCGAAGATTCAATAAAAGTTGAGGAAACTCTCTATCGCGTGCCGGGAGGATATTTCCCCGGTATCGACAGAACGTTTACACATACCTCGCCTCCGCATTTGCATGGGATGAAAGTTATTTTATTATTACTTTTTTATTTTGCTCCGAATCCTATCGGTCTTGCTGAAGTAAACGCCACGCAGGGAAGACTTGAGAACAGCGAAGGGCCAATACTGCATCAAAGTTATGAAATAAATTGCACGGCCAATATTAAAAAGAATTCCCGAAAGACTGGAGCCCAGGATTATGTCCAGTGGAAAGGGGAGAGAAAAGGAGAAATTTTATGATGTGATTTGGGATTAAATCTCTATAAAGTTGGTACGAGAGGAAAAACCTCAAGGTGAATAAAAAGTACATTTCATTCATTTCGGATGAAAAATATTTCCTCTCCGTCCTAGTTATATATTTTTTTTCCATTCTCTCATTGGTACCTAGTATTCTGAAGTAAAAAATATAATACAATAACACCATAGAATGTAAAAGGATGTTGAATGTTCTACAACAATTTAAATAATTTGCTCTTTTTTTTTTTGTGTGCACGCATTCGTTTTAACGAGTTATTTGTGTTCTCATTGTCCTCGGCGTAATCTCAACGACAGAACAGCCTGTAGGGTTGTCGCCACAGCCTCGTGAAATGCCTCGCTTTATCCTGACTAAAACGTGCAATTGACAATCCTTCATACTTACGCGGATTTTTTTCTCCTAGATATGTAAGTGCAACTTGTTTTTAGACTCAGCACAATGAACACAACTTATGTAAAATATTCCAATTTTATTTTCGCAGGAAAGCGTGGCAGGACTCCACTAGAGTTCAGAAGGATTACTTATTTGAAAAATGTTAATCAAAGTAAAACACCATATGGCATGTCCGACTGAAATTTTTAAGATCATTGTTTCAGTCTCAACCACCTGCAGTCAATATATTTTCTTTTCCTTTTGATCACTGTACCTATTTAATGGTAATACAATTTCGTAGAGTGCATTCTGCTACTTTCAACACATTAGAGGTTTTTAAAGCACAGAGAGTGTATAATTTTTTGAGACCATAATTTCAAAATGTGTGACAAGTCTAACATGTGCTATATGAATCAATGAAATTAACGTACCTCACGTTTAAGTATCAGGTTCAATTTCTGTATCGCCTTTGTTTACTTAACCCCAGATTTTGTACCAGAAACCTTAAAAATTAAAATAACATATAATTATGGGACTCATATCCCTGGTTTACTCAAAATTCAAGCCAGGAACTAAGTAGACCGAGTCAGTGAGTGAATAGAGTTGGGCAGTCCTTAACATTGAGGTCTTGAGAGCCGATTAAGTATACTAAAATTAATATCTTATTAGAAAGCTAATCCAACGATCTTGCCATAAAATACGAAAGCATTCCTTTTGGACTTCCGTTAAACAGGCAATAATGCAATGCCCATAAATGTGAACAAAATAACTGTTGTTACAAAAAACACGTTCTCGTACACACGTGTATGTAGAAAAACACGAATATATCGTGTCTAAGCTACGGTAGAAGCTAACTGCAAATCTGCAATAAGATAACATTAAAATCAATTATTTGTATGACTTCATGCGGAATCGTATCTACTTACTTAGACTTATCAATGTACGAAGCAGTCTGATGAGTTATTAATAACCACCTTCTTTATTTCAGGAGGCCGGATACACTTTATAATATAAATATACTTTTATCGTCTGTTATTTTTCATTTTGTAATTGCACTAAAATTTTTGTTTGAATCCAATTTTGCTTCTTGGTGCACAGTTTTACTGTGAATGAGCGTATACAATGCTTTCCCAAGATTCTAAACCAGAATCTTATTGCACGAATTCAAGTGTATCCATATGTTTTACGTATCTTATATATTCATCGCCTGAGAACCTGGAAACTTGGGCCGGATTTACAACAACCCGTCACGTTCGTCCGTCAATCACGTGACCAACAGTCAATCAGAGCTGGCCATTAATTCTATCCGCCCATCCGTCAAAACCTTGACAAGATTTGACTTTGACGGACGAACGGATGAAATTACAGCCTTTAAAAGTTGCACGTTTTGTTATTCGCCCATCCCGAGTTCCTTACGAGGCTGTGAAGTGTGTGCAGTGTTTTATTTTGGCTGTCTTTTGTTTTCATATGTTTGTTTATTTAACTGTAAAATAAAATGAAGTTTCATTTTTCCTGAAAAATAATTGATATTTATATTTAGAAACACGAGCTCGTTTTGTGCAATAGTAAAAGTAATAAAATTATGTTTTATACGGTATTTAAATATTTTTACATCGATTAATTTTAGGTACGTACGTGTATATGCGTTTTGGGTTCTTTAATAAACAATACCGCTAGAAATGTTCACTTTTTATGGAAAATTTATTTGTTTTTATTAGTTTGTAGCAATGAACTTACGACGGGCATATAAGGTTTGGTTGTAAATCGCTTGGCTGGGAGACGGACGAATATATGACGCACGCTACTTGCTATTGTCAATCCTTCCTTAGTTTAAAACAAGACAGAACTCGATATTCCAGCAGAAAATGTTTGGGCCAGATCGTGGCCTGGCACCTAGTGTTTGCTTTTCCCTTCCTCGAAGCTCAGCAATGCAGTCGCCTCATTCGATACGTGGAAATATTGCTGCATGCAGGTATACTCTCCTGTTCACACTTAAATTCCGAATATACTGCTCTTCTATCCTTAAACTTGGCGTGAAAATAAAGTGGGAGTGGGGCTTAAAGAACAGTATAGACATAATAAAACCACGAACAAATGGTCTGGACAGTGAAACTCGTGTCTTCATCCCAGAATCTAGAAAAGAAAAAAGAAACAAAACTGTTTACAATAAAGTCCTGTTTTTCTCACCCTGACCACTAACAAATGCACATATAAATTCGCAAAGAAAGGAAATAATATTTACTGCTAATTTAATGTTTTGATAGTTGTAAATTTGATATCCAATATTACCAGGCGGAACCAGTAGAAAACGTCCGGTCTTATGTATTGAGCGTGCGTCAGTGCGTCTTATACAAATTAACAATTGGATTTGTGTAATAAGGTTTTGATTTCGAATCCATGGAAAGTGATGGAGTGACACATACAGTCACGAAAATTTGCTCACCAAGAACATTGATTCTAAATAGTTTGATTATAGCGTGACAGCACAAAAAATAATAATCAAGTATTAACAATATAATTTCATTGGGAGAGTATTCCGCACATCTAATGCACAAGAGTATACATTTAATATTTTGATGAACAGCTTTATGTTTAGATAAATACGTTATTTAGACCGGTAATGGAATTCAGGGTTGTATGGATTCCTGTGGCAGATTAAAATATAGTTATTAACGTGGCATAATCTCTTTATATTTACTTCAATAATGTACTGTTTATTCGATTAACTGGGTGTACGATAAACTTGTTTATTTAACACTCGATATCATGTATACGTTATTGTGCATTGTCCTATTATCTGATGACGGACATCGGGCAGTTCAATACTGCTCCACTTATTGCATTTCACTGACTTGCCCTTCCATTTAAGGTGTTTCACCCCCGTCTCGTTTGAGCTGAGGGCAATCTGTGGGGTTTTGTGTGTCGAGATGGAGGGGTTGCATATACAGTATATACTTGCGTCTTGAATCAGGGTGTGGCTCATCATCTGTGGGGCTGACATGTGGTGACCTTTGCCTCGTAATTTCGGCCAGCTTTTGAAAATTTTCCGACGTCCGCGTGGCATGACTTTCCTAACACCCGCAAATTTTTTGGCAAGTCATTTACCGTCTTATTGTAAATGATTCTCTGTGTGTCAATTAATTTTTTTTTTTTTTATGTATCGTGTTCTTAGTGCCGTGAATTACCCAGTAGCTTTCTGGATCTAAAAAGCGTCTCTACCTAAGTGGTTTATAGAAACATTTTAATTAAAGGTAATTACCATTTATACTTAAGTCTTATATTTTGTGCACGACCGCAGATATGTGCATGGCGTTTGGGGCGGGAAGCGTTTTTATTATCCCTCTTCCTTTTTTCCATTTCAAACCAATTTTATTGATTAATTTGTTACAAAATTGTATCAGTCGTTTAATTCGAATCAGCACGAAGCATTCCGACCTGAATTAGTTTTTAATTTCATTATTTTCAGTCAATTTCAAATTATTGCACTTTATTCCCTTCAAATACTCTTTCCTTACTTGCCTTGTAGTTCAGTTACGTCAACTGTTTACCCACCAGGAATATTTTACTGTTTTCTGCCGTTACATTTATTGGTAATTTTATTGTTACTTGCAACAGCGATTCATATGAGGACTGCTTTATTTGTGATTTTGCTCTACGGAGTGAATTTCATACACCGAACTCATAACATTTAGCTTTGTTCTTTCACTTTTTTTTACTGAGCATTTTCTTGGTTACGCATTGAAGATGGAGGTAACAAGTGTTGCCTTAGTAGGGCTACAGTATTCATGAATCTTTGGCCTTATTTATTGAGGCAGTTGGGCTATTTATATTTGCTAGACCATTGTTTTAAAAAAATGAGGTTTCTGTTGAAGACGTTTATGCGTTTTTTGTACTATATTGTTAATGATTTGCGTTTACCGCTGATTGTTTGTTTATGATCTTCTTAAGTTATTTGCTTAAAAGAATATTTACCATTTTTTAAAGTAGCCTAGTGTACGCGGCTTTGCCCGTGTGAACTACGTCAAACATTTATTAATTTCCTTTAACGAAGCCTTTTTCTGCACCACATTCCTCAGATGCCAGGCTAACATGTTTCTTGAAATGCTTACTCTGAAGCAGGCCACCCTCAAATCTCTCCCCGCCATCTTTAGAGACTGTCCCTGGATCTCATTTATAGCCATAAAGAAACAGACTTTGAGGGAGAATTGCATTATCTTAAATCCGAAATGGTGCTCGTATGGAATGAATGGTGCACACATTATGAAATGTTATTCCTCCTGTGTGTTTCTAGTGAAGACCGTGTTCTCGTTTACATATTTTTTTTCCAAGCCTTCTCTTGGAGCCTGATGCTACAGCAGTGTTTTTGCTTTAACATTAATGGAGCACATACCACGAGGAGAAGCTTATATGGTGGTAAACCAGGACGGCAGATGCTGTTCATGAACTCCAATGAATAATGGACTGCCCCATCCATTTCTACACTGTGTCCACAGATCTGCTTTTAATTTCTACTTCTTCGAACAAATTAAACAAACCACGCTTATGATTTATCATATATTGCTGACAATGCCCACTCTTCGGAACATCTTCTATGAGAATATATATTTCAGCTAGAATTTTGCGTTTACTTATTGGCCTTAGACTAAAGTTTGGGCAAACTGAATTATATTCTCTAAGCATTTCTACTATTAACACTACTGGGATACATTCAAGTTATGTTAAATATTATATTCGTGAATTAAAGCTCTGAAATGTTAGTAAACCAAATATAAAAAAACATCCTCGTCATTGTCAGATTATGTGATTTTGACAGTTCTCTAGTTGATTCGTCAATATTTCATTCTGACAGTTTAGTTTGCTAGAAACCAATGAAATCTCTGCACACAAATATTCGTTACAGCGCAAGTGGCACATATCCCAGCTCATTTTTCATTTAAATGACATACGAAATTATTAACCCGGGAAAAATATTAACTTTATACACGCCTATAGAATGCCGCAAGGAAAACAAAACATAGTGCAATGTATTTCACTAACCTCACAATTGATAAAAATGAGATATCTAATCACTGGTTCTGCTCATTTTTAACACTTTTGTGTGCAACTGTAGGGTAAATGTAACTGTTCGTATCACAGTAGGAAATAGGTTGCGTTTTTAGTAATAATATTATAAATTAGGTTTAATGAAATATGCTATTTTTAATGTTACCGGCATAAAAATGCAATGTAGCTAACACATCTAAAATATATTTCACCCTTTTTCACCTTCTAAAGAGTTTTAAACTGTACAAATTCCGAAAATAAGTTGTTTAGTGGTTATGTAGCGCAAATTGGAATTTCCCAAAAACAATGCAATTATATTTTAGGTATTTATGTAGTGCCTCTTTTGAAGTAAATTTCATGACTATCGATAAATTATTTGGTAAATGAGCTATTTACGTGTCTTCGGAAAAACTTTTATCTGTTTGCACCCTTTTAAGTTTTAAATTACAAAATGTCCAAAAACATTTTTGCTACACATTTTTGTAAATATTATTTAAAGGCAAAGCATTGCAATATATGATCGGGTTAGTGAGCTATTGACGAGTCTTACAAAACACATTTCCCCTTTTCCACCTCCTAATGGGCCGAATTTCGAAAAATCCCTACGTAAATTTTTAGATACACATAAATATAGGCAACTTTTCTAGCTAAGTGCATATTGATTTCTCATCGGGTTAATGAGCTATTCAAGAGTCATCGAAAACGTAATTTTACTCTTTTTCACTCTTTTAGGAGTCAAATATCGAAAAAAACCTTTTCAGTGGGTGCCTGCGCTCTAGGGGGAAGACATCCCTAACTATTTTTCATCAATCGACTTGGGTTGGGCGTTAATGAGTGAGTGAGGCTGTCGGCCATTTATTAAATAGAAAACTTAATTTTATACGTGGAGATTTTGTACCCAGTTCGCTGTAACATACATATATTGTTGCGTGAAAGAACTCATGTAATTTTTTAAACGGTAATATATTTATATTCCTATTTTGCACTGGCTTCATGTTTTGTATTTCTGAAAGTAGTTGAGTACATTCTATGTAATATTGTGTTTTGTACAACTTAGTATTTGTGAAATGATACGCACTTCACCGTACTACTCTCAGTCCAGATGACAACCGGGTATTATAACTGATGTCCAGCATCACGAACACTTTGAAACGAACAAAGATGGCGTTTCACCTGGTCCCACCGGCACACCATCGAAGTGATAAATCATGAAGAAAACCATTTATATGTGTGCGGGCACATTATCTTGCTAAAACATACATTCCAGGAGCTACTTGCAAACGGAATTTCGTCTACGAGTTCGCAAAATATCCTCGCTAATGTTTACAAATATCTTCTTGCTTACGAGAAGACATGTGAAGAATGCTGTTTGCAGAATAATTATTTAAATCGAATATAAAAAAACATTGATGTATGCATAATCAGATTTAAGATTCACACCCTGATTGAAAAATTTAATGAGATGCTATAATACATTGCTTATTTTAAACAAATTAAATATAAACCGCTCCAAAATATAGAATTTATAAATGCATTGGATAAAAATAAATATAACAAATGGTTTAATATATAAACACTTTCTGTAATTGTAAGAGGGATTGGCAGCCTCTTTGTTTGTACGTAAAATATACAACATTTAAGTATTGCGCTTCCATGGCAACTTGTGAATTTCAGTGGTAAGACCACCGTATTTCTTTCCAAGAGTTTTTGGGTTCGAATCCCCATTCCTCTATTATAAGTTTTTCNGTGCGGGCACATTATCTTGCTAAAACATACATTCCAGGAGCTACTTGCAAACGGAATTTCGTCTACGAGTTCGCAAAATATC
This sequence comes from Clitarchus hookeri, assembly GCA_002778355.1. Classification (NCBI taxonomy): domain Eukaryota; kingdom Metazoa; phylum Arthropoda; class Insecta; order Phasmatodea; family Phasmatidae; genus Clitarchus; species Clitarchus hookeri. The sequence continues at coordinate 145,070 of NQII01004726.1, read as the reverse complement.
CTCGCTAATGTTTACAAATATCTTCTTGCTTACGAGAAGACATGTGAAGAATGCTGTTTGCAGAATAATTATTTAAATCGAATATAAAAAAACATTGATGTATGCATAATCAGATTTAAGATTCACACCCTGATTGAAAAATTTAATGAGATGCTATAATACATTGCTTATTTTAAACAAATTAAATATAAACCGCTCCAAAATATAGAATTTATAAATGCATTGGATAAAAATAAATATAACAAATGGTTTAATATATAAACACTTTCTGTAATTGTAAGAGGGATTGGCAGCCTCTTTGTTTGTACGTAAAATATACAGCATTTAAGTATTGCGCTTCCATGGCAACTTGTGAATTTCAGTGGTAAGACTACCGTATTTCTTTCCAAGAGTTTTTGGGTTCGAATCCCCATTCCTCTATTATAAGTTTTTCGTTTTATAATGTTACCAGTTGCCATATGAAAGTGCAAAATATATAATTTAAATTTTCTAAAATTATTTTGCATTAAAAATACGTTTTATATTCTTTTAAACTGTATTTTTTAAAGAGTTGGACATTTTAAAATTATTAAATAGAATTAATTCAATTAAAATAGTTGTAGTTTTTTAATAAATTCATCGATTCCTAGATGTCTGGNAAAATTATTAAATAGAATTAATTCAATTAAAATAGTTGTAGTTTTTTAATAAATTCATCGATTCCTAGATGTCTGGTGGTTTTTTAACGATATTTTTGACATGGCCGGCTAGCTACCTGACTCGCAAGAGCGGCGTGGGAAGCGGTCCCGTGCAGCAGGAATCGTAAAGGGGAAATGGGCGGTCGATGCTTTTCGAGATGATTAGGATTCGGTGGTGTGGTAATTTTCATGTTTTAAGTGGATGAAATTGGTTTTTTCGGGTGAAAAGGGGGTAATGGTTGTGTGATGAGTGAAGGGCAATTCGGTGGGTGGGGAGAGGCGTTGATTTATCATGGTCATGGGATGTGAGGTGTGCGGAGTGGTAGGAGTATCTTTGGAGGGGGGTATGTATAGAAAATTTCACTCCAATTTACAACGATGTTTAAGGCTGTGGTATAAATAGCTTTAAATATTAGATACGTTTATTTTAAAAAATAGTTTGAAACTTCGATTGGTGGTGGTGGGAGGGGATAGTGGGGGAGCGGAGGAGCGGGGTGACGAGATTGTANTAATAGTTTGAAACTTCGATTGGTGGTGGTGGGAGGGGATAGTGGGGGAGCGGAGGAGCGGGGTGACGAGATTGTACAGTGGTTTGAGGTGATGGTGAGTGGTGTTGGTAAGGTAGGGTGATTGGTAATGAGTTTAGGTTTTGTGGTGTGGTGGGGTAGGGGCATACCTTTTAAATCCAATATGTTGGTCCTGACATTGGGTTATTATCACGTTCGTGTGCGCCTTGGAAATACGAGTCCGGTGACATTTACGCCATTAAATGTTTTAATTATATCATTATATTAAAATTTTAAAAATTATTTTAAAATTTATTTTATTTTATCAGTTCCTCAGAATCCTCATTATGGCTGATGTTCGGGATACCTCATCAAGGTATTGGGCCCAAAAGTATTGAAATTTACACATTTTTAAAATAAAATATTATAATTTTTGGTTTACAAGTTTTTGTGATGGAGGGTCTATACGTCCCCGAAGTGGCAAGCCGGAATTATATAAAACTTTTTATTAAAATAATTTCTAGGGTTGCGGGTTGCTGGAATTGCCAGCCACGGTTTGTTTAAGGCGAGGGGGAAGATGAACAAGACCACCGGCCGCACCTGTGACGTCATCCGAGATGGCGGCAAACTCCCACCTCCTATCCCGGATCCGTTTTCCACCGAGCATACAAACGTACACTACTACTTATATACGATGAAGGTCTATCATTAGCCGCTATCAAAGGTTTCACTTTTCCAGGAAGACGTTCTACCAATCGAAGACGGTTGCGATCAAAAATTATGGTTGCGTTTCTTCATTCATCATGAAAAACAGCTAAGTGGTGTTTTGCTGATGTGGCTTATAAATATTGCTCCAGTCTATCACAAATATATTCAGTTTAATTTAATCCATGTCCTCGGTCCAGCCATTCGATTACATAAACTCTCATGTGCTCAATCTACTATAATCGGTCAGAACGTTTGATTTTTTTTATGGATTTTGGTTGTGCGTAAATTGAAATGGGTCAATTACGAATGGTTGCTACAGCGTTTTGAGTTCTGGTTTGACCAAAATTCCACAATTGCCTTGCATTCGTGGACCCGGGCACTAAACTCGGTATACCAAAGGTGGAAAACGGTGTAACACAGGCACTCCTCCGAACTTTACAGAGGAAATAAAATTTCCCTGTAATTAACATTCGCTAGGCGTTAATTGCAGTCACTCCCCACCCCCCTTACACACACACACACACACACAAATACGACCATCATATCACTACAAAAATTATCTTGTAGATCACTCCACGAGATACTTTTACATTGTTCTGGATGACACATTGACGTATGATGCGTTAGTAGGTTTACGGACAGCAGGTCGTACATCGAACCCAAGAGAAACCCCTCCTAACACTCTCCAATATCGATGATATTATTTGGGTTTCATGGGCAGTGAGGACTTAAAATTTTATTTAACCACACTCTGGAAGCTTCTGCGGTTCCAATTTTTCAATGTTCGCAGATTTCCGGGCCTGGTTTGGCAGGTTGTAGCTCCATCGGATTACTATTTCACCACAACGTCAATCACAGATACGTGATGTATATAGAACTGTCTTTAAATCTCATAGCTGTAAAAAACCAACTTTGAAGCGCTTATAATTATAGTCCATTTAACATAACTAAGTTCGTAACTTGTGTACACACTGATGGCTGTAACTGCTGTACTCGTCAATTCAANTAACATAACTAAGTTCGTAACTTGTGTACACACTGATGGCTGTAACTGCTGTACTCGTCAATTCAAAGTTTATGATCCATTTATAAAGATGTGTACAGACGTTCACCTTTTCCGAGAAGTCTCAGACGAGTAATTATTTTATAGTTCAGTTTAAATCAGTGGATTAATTACCCCTGTACGGAAGAATAACTACTTTTACAAAGTCCCTTGTTTTCGTTAATTTAGGTTCTTTTTCAGAGTTTGCGATAATGTTCTGCAAGTTGCATTTCATACGTGTGTGAAGTGCGAAAGGTTTCGGCAANGTTCTTTTTCAGAGTTTGCGATAATGTTCTGCAAGTTGCATTTCATACGTGTGTGAAGTGCGAAAGGTTTCGGCAAGAATTGGCAAAGAATTATTTTAGTACACGCTATGCCAAAGTTTTATTTAAAACTATCTGAAATGCACCATTCGCCCCAGTTAGAAGTGAAATTTAAAAAAGTCGAAGNGTTCTTTTTCAGAGTTTGCGATAATGTTCTGCAAGTTGCATTTCATACGTGTGTGAAGTGCGAAAGGTTTCGGCAAAAAATGGCAAAGAATTATTTTAGTACATGCTGTGCCAAAGTTTTATTTAAAACTATCTGAAATGCACCATTCGCCCCAGTTAGAAGTGAAATTTAAAAAAGTCGAAGNATGCCAAAGTTTTATTTAAAACTATCTGAAATGCACCATTCGCCCCAGTTAGAAGTGAAATTTAAAAAAGTCGAAGGTAAAATATTTTTTCTCATAGTGGTGTGGTGGTCGATTGTTATGGTACCTACAACTGATAGCTACCTACCACGGCAGCCCTGCTATCCAATCTCTTGTAAACCTGTCTCCTCCTTTTCCAGATATCCGGCCGTAGGGCAGGACGACGTGCTGAATGATGGAAAGACAGCACTCCCCTTCGCGTCATTGGAGCTCCAACCCTGCCTTTCAATCATTCATTATTCCTGCCATCCCCTTTGCTTCTTCGAATAACCGTGCTCTTCTCCTCATCACTACATTGCAGGGGAAGGTAGCAGAGGGACATGATGACGTCAGCAGCGGAGCACCAAGGGCGTGAACTGTTATAAAAACACCTCCGCAAACGCCAACTTCACCTTTGTCTTCTAACCACCTCACTCCCCTTTCTGACGACGAAAAAAAAGCGGAATGAAACAAAAGTTCCCGGCACGAGCATTTGAACAGCTCTGTTTCTTTCCGGTAAACACGATTGCCGCTCGGAGGGGAAACAAAAAGGACAAAAGTCAGCGCCCTCTCAAAGGAATATATTAAAAATATTTGCANCGATTGCCGCTCGGAGGGGAAACAAAAAGGACAAAAGTCAGCGCCCTCTCAAAGGAATATATTAAAAATATTTGCAGAAGGAAAATACTTTTCTCTGTGTAAAAAAAAAATTTGAACGCATTTTGAAACGGGATTCAAAATATTTTACTGAGCCAAACAGTTATAACAAACCAAGCTGCCCTCAATGTACCAAAAAGAAAAAAAAATACATTATCGTATACATTTTTTTGCGCTGCTTCAGTGCCATGACTGTCTCTTACATCTAAATTATTTNCGATTGCCGCTCGGAGGGGAAACAAAAAGGACAAAAGTCAGCGCCCTCTCAAAGGAATATATTAAAAATATTTGCAAAAGGAAAATACTTTTCTCTGTGTAAAAAAAAAATTTGAACGCATTTTGAAACGGGATTCAAAATATTTTACTGAGCCAAACAGTTATAACAAACCAAGCTGCCCTCAATGTACCAAAAAGAAAAAAAATACATTATCGTATACATTTTTTTGCGCTGCTTCAGTGCCATGACTGTCTCTTACATCTAAATTATTTNGAAAAAAAATACATTATCGTATACATTTTTTTGCGCTGCTTCAGTGCCATGACTGTCTCTTACATCTAAATTATTTCTTTTAAAATTATAAAATAATTTTCACTTTTTTCGTGACGATAATACCATTGATACCCGTTTTTTCGTACTCATTGTTTATTGCATGATAACTATGTAAAAATTATACCCAAATGGATAATTTATTTACGGGGTTACCCTGCACTCCAAATACAAACTTTAATAGATTAAACATTATGGAAAATAAGGTAGAAAAAATTATATCAACCTATTACCTAAAGTAATTATTAATGAAATTCAAACACTTAAAAATTTGGAAATAAATCTGGTTACTGGCAAAATGTCATACATTAGGTGAAATAAAACAACTAACATCTGGCAGNTTAGGTGAAATAAAACAACTAACATCTGGCAGGTAATAAAATCGCTTGAGGAGTTTCGTGTAATTTACTAACAAATACTTGACTTGTTGGAGTTATGCGATTGTTATTATGTAATAATAACGTTTGTACTAACGTAACACAGAAAGTTACATTGGTGTAACACTTTTCGGAAAAAGGTTCTCGAGAAATCATGCAGAGTTTGAACGTTTCCGTGGCTCTCTAGTCAGATATGCAACCTGTTGTACCAGGAAAGTCGTTACAAACGTGATTTCCTAATTATAGGTAATGCTATTACCTGTCTAATGATCACAGATGGCAGATATCAATTTAGGCTAAGACAAGTGACCAGTTTTGTTGATTCATTTCACTACGTTTCTACAATTTGTAAAGCAAAAAGGGTATTAATTTTAAGTACATTTCTGCACCTTAACAAATACGATAGGGCATATGTCGTGTTATATTTTCTACCTCATTCTCCGTAATTACGTATCTGACAAAGTATGTGCATGGAGTTCAGGATGAAACTGTATGTGCAATCATAGTCAAGCAAATGAGAAAAGAACATTTGTACAACACGTCAAAAAGATGTTGGAACGTATCAAAACAGTCAAATATCAGTTGAGCCAAAACTGCAGGGTACCTTATAAAAAAATGTCTGATAATCCGTACATAATAGTTTGCTAAAACACACATTCAAAAACATTTGTGTAAGTATGTGTATGTATGATAATATATAAGTAAGTGTGTATATATATAAGTTAGTGTATATATAAGTAAGTGTGTATATATATACATATATATAAATAAAAAGTTTCCTACTCACTCACTCGTCAAAGTACATCCAAAACCGCTGGATGCAAAAACATGCAAATTTATAGATGACTTCCCCATTTATAGTGCAATTTTTTTTTTCTAATTCCGCCCTTAAGAAGGTGAAGAGGAATAAAATATGTTTTGGAGGATTCCTCAATAACTTATTAACCCGATATATTATCGTTATGGTTTTTGCTTTCATGAGTTCGCAACATAAATACGTAAATGCCTATTTCCGGATTTTTAGAAATTCAAACCCTCAAGAACGCGAAAGGTGTAAAATATGTTTTCGATTATACAATACCTAGATTACATCGTTTCCATGCTTATAACTTTTCAACCAGTATATTTTGCAGAAAATTATCATACGATAAAGAATGAATACTAAGGGAACCCGTATCTTACTCTTTCAGTTCCGGTCAAAGTTGTCACAACTGAGCAGAATCAAAAATTAAACATCACAGCTTCATAAATTGCGCGGTCAGTGAGTGTGTTCTTTTATCCCTTGGGATATTACATATATCACATTTTGTACAGCGGAATTTATTATTAATGGAGTATGATTTGGAATACAGTGCACATGCAAGCTATTGAAATGGGGCACCACGATGTTTAGGGCCGCCATATTTGGAGCATCACACGTCTGGGTATGATTAATTGAAATTACGACTCGGTTAGCTCAGTTGATAGTAACAAGAAACTCTTTAAAAGGGGCAGATACGCAAATAAATATAAATAAAGTCCAGTGTTGGTTTATTATTCTGTACTTTTATTTATCAAATGAAACAGTTCACATACAAGCATCAGGTATGCAGAGTACGAACCGGTTTATGGACAAACCAACAGAGAGCAGTGCCACAGTGGTTTAATAATTCATTTTCTTCTTGGCCTCGCAAGAAAATACAGAGGTAGCGACCTCCCACAGCGGTGGAGAAATAAACGAGCAAGTTCCAGTGTGCCGGTGTGTGGGTTAAGCGCCACGCCCGATGTGGCCTAGGCGAGTCACTGGTTGTCTTACTATTGGAGCACTAAGTGTCGACTGCCACCCGGTGATAGGCACACTTGGACTTTTTCGCAGTGTTCCTATCTACCCCCGTCTCCATAAATAAGGGTATGGCTGCCGGCACATCCGAACTGCATCATCATCGCTAAGAAATAATCAAATCTTCTAGTATAAAAACTGTTGACCTGCAGTTCGGAAAACTTCTGCGTAGCCATCAAAACTGCATCGTAGGTAAAAGATAATCCAGACATTCTAGAACACAAAATGTTGACGCAGTTTGGGAAAGCTTCTACGTCTAATGATGATGCATAACAAAAACTGCGACTTTCCAAGTGGCAAACGGATGCC
>NQII01004726.1:90917-137693 GCA_002778355.1 Clitarchus hookeri | reverse complement strand
TGTCTTCCGTTCACGCAACCCAAAGTCAAGCCAAAGTAGAAGCGCGTGCAGGCCATTACACGGGGTCGCGGCAACGCAGGCCTCCTCCCACCCTCCTCTCCTACCACCCCCTAGCCAAGCCCTGTGGAATTTGTTAACGCAGAGAATTCACGAGATAGTCAGGCATATTCCACCTGAAGTCAGAAAACACACACCGAGAAACAGCTGACAAGCTGAAAATGGTGGCGAGCACCCCTACCCCCCTTTAGCTAATCACAGGACAATGTGGACACACACCGTGGAAGAATAAGCTGACAGAGTAAGTTTCAGGGTGCTGGCCATCTTTACCCCAACCAGCACGAGCCATGGCACTGGTCAGAAGTGCATTGTACTGCTTCCTCCGCCCACCCCCCTTTCACCAACAATAGATACACATGTAGGAACTTAGCGAGGGAGTCGAGAAAGGATATAAGCCTCTTTGCGGGGAGGGTGGCGGTAAGTACAGCAGTGGAGGTCCGTTGATTATTAACGGACAGAGAGTGTTAGTCGTGCCGAGGGCGGCCAGGGGATATCGGACCTCTGGCCATATCAGTTCGCAGAGACAGTCGAAGTANGAGTGTTAGTCGTGCCGAGGGCGGCCAGGGGATATCGGACCTCTGGCCATATCAGTTCGCAGAGACAGTCGAAGTAACGAGCAGCATGTGACGGGGAGTTTGGTACCACCACCCTGGGATGCGCAGGAAGGTATTCAGTCGTGACATTAAGGGGTCAGCCAAATCGGGACGTGAGATGCAGAACACAGTGCAGATTCAGAGACAGTAACCAGACTCATGTCGTACGAGTAGTATCAACAAATCGGGATGTGAGTCTGCCAGTCAGTTATCAGTCACCAGTTACCAGTCAGACAGTTACAATTCACCGAGAAGGCGGAGTCGAGTGGTGAACTTCACAGAGAAGTGTCATGTCGAGATAGTAGGATGATCNAGCGAGCAGCATGTGACGGGGAGTTCGGTACCACCACCCTGGGATGCGCAGGAAGGTATTCAGTCGTGACATTAAGGGGTCAGCCAAATCGGGACGTGAGATGCAGAACACAGTGCAGATTCAGAGACAGTATACAGACTCATGTCGTACGAGTAGTATCAACAAATCGGGATGTGAGTCGGCCAGTCAGTTATCAGTCACCAGTTACCAGTCAGACAGTTACAATTCACAGAGAAGGCGGAGTCGAGTGGTGAACTTCACAGAGAAGTGTCATGTCGAGATAGTAGGATGATCCAGTGCAGCCTGTAGCCACGAAGGATGGGTGGGGGCCCACACATGGTCCCTCACCGGGACGTGGTAGGGTAGTAAGCCGTCAGTTACTACCCTATACCGAGAACTGGAGCGAGTGGTGAGTTCCACCGAGGGGTGCCATGTCGAGAGGAAGCCAGCTGCGTGTAACAAGTCAACTACAGAGGGCCTTTAACAGGGCCATCCAGCTCACCAGACCGCATCAACTATGGGAACATATCCGGGTCATCCAACTCACCAGACCTCAACATCCGGAACAACTACCACGCAAGATGTGCATATAAGTAACCCTGTCGTCACTCAGGGACTTGTCATGTCACCTAATACCCCTACAGCGTCGGGATCATAGCCAGAACAGTGTAACCAGCCCTTCNGAGTCGGGATCATAGCCAGAACAGTGTAACCAGCCCTTCATGCCAGAACTCGCAGGGTGTTAATGTATGAGTAAATTCTCGTCCAAGGTGTCACGAAAGTATGCACAAAGTCCCGTTATAAATGCCGGGAATGTGTAAGTAAATTCCCGTTAGTAAACCTGTTCAAAACTATGAAGTCGTGATGAAATCACTGTGTGATATGCCCTCAACTTCAAGACACCTAATAGTGTGTGCCACTAAACATTAACTGTAGACCCTACGAACCATTCTGTACACCACAGATGGGGAGTAGCATCANCAATAGTGTGTGCCACTAAACATTAACTGTAGACCCTACGAACCATTCTGTACACCACAGATGGGGAGTAGCATCATGAGTTAAACTACTACCGCTTTAATCTTACTTAGCTTCGCAAAACGAAAGAACATGAACTGTGTATCCCGATAGTTAATAAATTGCGTCGTTACAGTATGCAGTAACAAATATTTCTAGTTGCATTATTTAATAATTTCTTATAAACAGAAATGGCAGAGTGAAAATTTTGTGAATCACCTAGACTTGTCAAAATCACAAGTTTTCGTAGTGGCGACGTTTGTTAAATTTTGTTTTTCCTACATATCACAGCATTTATTTTACTGGATAACCACATACCCTCATGGCGTGAACTACAAGGAACATAAAAAAAGGTTTAAGAAGTAGAATCAATTGACATATTTAATTTTACAAGGTTTTGGCAATATCTAAAAGGTTCTTAATAACGCACACTTAGTTAGCACCCAACATTAGCTCAACGATATAACAACTTCTGAATTCTTGCAGGAGATTAAATTTAGTTTATTTTATATATATTTATACAAATTTTAAAATATATCAATACAATTTATATTAAACTCTCAAACAGTGAGAAGGGAATGATAACGGACTGAGTTTAAAATTTTAGAAAATAATTCTGAGTTACAATAACTGTGTCGTGCGTCCTGTAGCAGAGAAGCATATCATGCACATGTAATTTAATCTAGTAAACCAATGCGGAAAAATTTCATAAGAATTTTTACATACATGTAAGTTTCAAANATGCACATGTAATTTAATCTAGTAAACCAATGCGGAAAAATTTCATAAGAATTTTTACATACATGTAAGTTTCAAAGCAGAAGTAAACCAAGTTTACTTATTACCACTAATAATGCATACGCTGGAAATAATTAAGATATAAAATGAACTAAAATTTTAACAGTTAATATAGTTAATTAAGCAGTGTAAGTTACACACTGTTTTCTGNCTGGAAATAATTAAGATATAAAATGAACTAAAATTTTAACAGTTAATATAGTTAATTAAGCAGTGTAAGTTACACACTGTTTTCTGGAATACTTTATGAATTATTAATTTGACGCAGCTTGCATCCCGAAAGATATTTTTCGTCAGAAGGCACACACTGTCGAAACTCGCAGGCTGGCTACCGCAATAAATATTAACGGTTTGGCGAGCGTGCTAGAAGAATGGTGCCAGGATTCCAAGGCGGAATGAACACATGGTGTAGGGGCTACATCCGGAGGAAGACAGACGCAGCTGCATCTCGCAGCTACAAGGGGATGCTAAGCTCACACCAGCATCTGCGTCTCTCCCGAGACAGCTACCAGAATAAATAATGAGAGCTTTTGGCGAGCGTGTGACAATAATAGCGACACGATATCCGGAGGCAGAAGGAACACATGTGCCGACCAAGGGGGCCACCAAGTGTCCGAGCATGTGCAGAGCGGAGCAGTAAACTTTGTTGCCAGAATCGAGGGACGACGCCGGGCCCACGTGCGAGTTGCCGGAGCGCCGAACACGTTTTTTCGACCCAGAGGACGCGGCGGTCAGCCCGGCCACGTGCAGAGATGATGCGAGTTTAATATGGCGAACGAGCATACAAAAACACGAGGAAAAGGAAGGAACGGGGCAGTCGGCCGATGTGAAGCGCGGAGTGTGGAGTGGCGCCGGGAGGAACGAGTACGAGAGAAGGCATCGAGACGTCGACACCGGTCGGCGAGGAACGGACGCAGCCCAGGCGTCGCAGCCCATCCACCGAGTGACGGAGCAGTCCCGAGGTCGCCGGCTGGGAGATCAACCATCGCCTCGAGACAGCTAAGTAGAGACATACAGGAAGTGTGACGAACCTTGCTCCCCACGGCACAAATCGCCGCGTCAAGCCCTACATAGCCTACGTAGCTAGGGGGGGGGGGGAGTTGTCTCGTGTGTTCATGTAGAAGTTAACCTGTTAAGCGAAAATAAAACTGACATATGTTAACTCGCAAAGGAGGTGAATTTATATGGTAAATTGGACCTAGGGATAGTAGGGTCAACATATTCCTACGACCTGACACTGGGGGCTAGCATCAATTGCAGGCGCCTTACGCAGAGAGCAGAATCAATACCTACTTATATGCTATAGCCCTGGGGAGGTATCAAATTTAAAGTTCACCTTTCTTGTCAAATTTACTTCATTGTCATAATCTAGTCGTGCAATGAATTGTCCAAATAATAACCCCTTAAGAAGGTCCTCCACACGTACAAATAATCTGTTTCTCATGTGTAAATAAAATTGAAGATATGAAGGAAAGCGATCAACAGATGTACTATAAAACGAGTGCGTTAACGGAAAATGAAGGAATATAATGAAACTATCGATTATAATTTGAATGCTAATTTTTTGTTCCCCAAATTTAGTACATGCAATACTTATTAACATTGGTACAAGAACTCTATAAAAATTACCACGGTCGGTAACATATGTGCATTGTTAAGACCAACAAACCACTTAAATTCAATTCCTTCTGTCACATATCAAAAATAAAGTCTACTTTGTGGATCAACGCCATTTCGTACGAATGTACAGCACTTAAGCAACTGACACGACATTCAGTGAACGACATAAAAGCCTCCACGAAAACGTTAAAATATTACAAACCATTTTACATTATCTTTGTAACTCGTGCAAATAGTTTAGAACACAAACTCTTTAGTTTTTATAATAAAATTTCCAGTTCTACATGGTAGTAGTTATATTCCTAACAAACACACAAAGTCTAGCCAGCATCAACAAACTATGTCATTAGTCGTGTCAAAGTGATTTCTAAGTTTTTACTCGTGTCGCCAGTGAGGAAATGGTTTTACCGTTGCAGCAGGCGGCCTCACAAACATAATTCTTTTTACGCATCTTATATGCTACCTTTATACGTATTGTAGGGTTTTTGCTACAAGAAAATGAAAAGCAAATTGCCTTTATTGCATGGATATTTGGCTCTGTTGAATGAATTAAGAGAGATGAAATTATCTCAAAATAAAAATTAAGCACGTTCTAATAATTGCTACTATGTCGTGCAGTTAACAACCCATCGGGCTGTATTTTAAAATTTATTAAAGTTTAAAAACAAATTGACTTTATTGAACATAACATGATTTATATGTTTCTTGAGTTAATTTTAATATCACAAAAAAAAAAGTTAGACTGGCAAGAATTTGAATCCAATGATCTTTGGATGATGGCTGGCACATACAAAGTGTATTTGGAACACGATTTGTCTCTGCTAATGTTTGTTCTTGAAGTATATCCTATCTATTACATCGTATTATTGCTGAAATAAAATTTAATTTTCAAAACAACTCAATTGTACAGGTATTCTAGTTTTTTGATAAATAATTACATAATGTAAATATTACATTTTATTGGATAATGGCCATTCTTTAAATTATAATCGTTCAGAAGAAAAATAATTTATCAGCGAGTAAACCAAGTCAATTTATTCGGTGTATTATGTTGGAACCCAAACTTTTATTTCCAACTGTATGTATTAATGAAAAGAAGTTGGCATGACAACACCATTTGACTTTCTGGCATATATTTGTAAAATGTGCCTTGTTTGTCGCTAGTGTATAACTTTACTTGATGACAATGATGGGTAATTCGTATATTTTGTAATCAATATGTTCCGCAAATGTTTAAAAAAATATGTGTTTACATATCTGAAACGTTGTTTGTTACTAACAGTGCGTGCAGTATAAGTGCATAAAAACCACAGCTGGTGTAAGTCATTATAATAGTGTGTTGATAGTTACTGCACTTTACATTGTCCCTTGCTGGAAACTACTTCGGGCGGCGTGTATGTTTTTAAGTCGCGTGGGTTTAAGTGCGTGTGACCTTGACCATAGAGGAAGAAGGAAGTCGGGAAGATGCGTGCGCTGGAAGGAGGGATGACGGAGCTATTTCAAGATTGCCGGGCCATTCTGTTGTATCTCAGTCACTGGCCGGTCTGCGACAGGCTACAGACGCGAGCGTGAGGGAGCAATCTTGCTCATGACCATCGGGCACATATTCAGCGAAAGTATACCACGCGGATTGATACATTTACACTCACATGTTTGCAAACGTTGAGTTTTATAAATACAGAACATGTGTTTTTATAAAAGTTTTGTAATTTGGTTTTAGTGGCAACATATTCCTACTTAATTGTATTACAATCTCTTCAGGTTTTAAAAAGTTATATGTGATTGACATTCGTACAGACAGACATTCGCGTGATTTCATAAGCATAACTTTCCAATGATAATTAGGATAAAATAATTATAAGTGCGAAAAAACGTGAACTCCAACAATTCCCTCCTCAGTCGAAATAGGAATCAATTACCGTAACTTACAAGATTTATGGAACTATAATGGACTCCTTTTTAAGAAAATCGCTACCACAGATTGCCATGGCATGACTTGAACCAGCAGCTTTCGGCCACCGTATCCGTGGAGAATCCTGGACGTAAAGAGCAAGAAAACTAACGCCTGGCTGAACGAATAAAACAGTACGTCTGGCGAAAAACGTTGTCATCAACGACTTACTGAACTTGTGAAGACCTGTGAATGTTGCGGGGCCCGTGNAGTACGTCTGGCGAAAAACGTTGTCATCAACGACTTACTGAACTTGTGAAGACCTGTGAATGTTGCGGGGCCCGTGCAGAATAAATGGCTGGGAAATGTGTACAAAGGCGATGTGGAAATAATAGGTGTATAGGACGAGCTTGTATGTATTCCCCTCCCCCCCTTCTCTATTCATAAAATGTGGAAGAATTTAATCATAATTCTTTGGTAAGCGCTTAGAATAACGCCGAGTTACTTTATAAATGGTCTACCTGTGGTGTGCTCATCGTGCGAAAAAATATATATGGATTGGAAAAAACTTGTATTAATTATATACATATATATATACTACATGGTCACCTTACAAATATGTGTGTATACATTTAACATAATTTCGTTTGTAAAAATGACGNAGTACGTCTGGCGAAAAACGTTGTCATCAACGACTTACTGAACTTGTGAAGACCTGTGAATGTTGCGGGGCCCGTGAAGAATAAATGGCTGGGAAATGTGTACAAAGGCGATGTGGAAATAATAGGTGTATAGGACGAGCTTGTATGTATTCCCCTCCCCCCTTCTCTATTCATAAAATGTGGAAGAATTTAATCATAATTGTTTGGTAAGCGCTTAGAATAACGCCGAGTTACTTTATAAATGGTCTACCTGTGGTGTGCTCATCGTGCGAAAAAATATATATGGATTGGAAAAAACTTGTATTAATTATATACATATATATATATACTACATGGTCACCTTACAAATATGTGTGTATACATTTAACATAATTTCGTTTGTAAAAATGACGNTATATATATATACTACATGGTCACCTTACAAATATGTGTGTATACATTTAACATAATTTCGTTTGTAAAAATGACGTCATTTCATGTGTACAGATGAGATGATTCCACGGTACGAAAACTGTGTATGAATAAATCGCACCCAAAAATATATTCATCCGTTTAGTCGAGCACATCTCTTCGTGTGATAAAGATAAAGCAATTTCACCTACAGAACTCATATATATTGTTATATCCTGGCAACCCAAACATCGCGTATATGTTCTGTGATTAGGGATTACTGCGGGCATGCAAATGTCAGTGCGACGGACTAGAACACCAGTTGAATATGCCGATTCCTAGAGTTCGTGCGATTTGAAGACCAACTTATACCCTAATGTAGTCCTGGGAATTGCGCGGTTAACCAGATGAGACGGGATATACCCGATCCACCAACTGTGGAACGAGATCTGAAAATCGCAGTAAGTCGAGGCAAGGCCGGAGTGCGAATATTTTCACGCCCTGGACTTATCCGCCCAGGAGTTTGTGCGTCAAACAGACCATCATGATAATGCCAGCGAAGCTTCAACTCAAAAGTCATTAACTAAGCGTTGAAGGACGTCTCGCAGTCAGCCCACGTCCATCAATCGTGCGTACACTTCAATGCATAGAATGTATGGAGAGCCTACATCAATCTGTGAACCGCGCCCTGCAAGCTTCGGCGTGTGATGCCGTCTGGCACCACGAGCAACGCCGATAGGGATTCGTCCACCGGCGGCCGTAATGCAAAAATAATTAAAAAAAGAAACTTCNTGGCACCACGAGCAACGCCGATAGGGATTCGTCCACCGGCGGCCGTAATGCAAAAATAATTAAAAAAAGAAACTTCTAAATTGTTTGTTTAACAAAGGCAGATCGAATACCGGAGACTGCTCATTTGATTTTGCAAAATTATCCTGTAGTTTGTAATGAATCCCTAAACACTCCCGGTTTCTTAAAAAATTTAATATTTGTAATTGTAGTTTTGCTGTAAATAAAAAAACATTTTTTTAAAAAAGGGATGTCGGTGTTTTTTATTTAAATTTTTTTAAATCTGTTATGTTATTTTTTAACAGATATATATATATTGTGCATTCACTTGTGCATAGCTTATATGATCGAATATAAAATATTTATGAATTTCTAACAATTTTTCTAAATCGAGAGAGTCCTAAAATTTTACTAAATAAAGGTTTTAAAATAATTGATATACTGAAGTTAAATTATTGTTCTTGTAATAATTGGAAATAAGCCTGCCTCGTTTGCTAAGGACATGACTAACAGTACCAAAGAGAGACTGTGTCGCAGACGTATTCAGACTTTCTACCGGAGTAAAAAGCTTACATCGAATAATTCACCACGGAGTTGTCAGTTTCTGTCACACATGCCAGACAATGGTCGATAGCCAGCAGCTCGAATAATTGCCAATGGCGTCCNCGAAATTGTTTGTTTAACAAAGGCAGATCGAATACCGGAGACTGCTCATTTGATTTTGCAAAATTATCCTGTAGTTTGTAATGAATCCCTAAACACTCCCGGTTTCTTAAAAAATTAAATATTTGTAATTGTAGTTTTGCTGTAAATAAAAAAACATTTTTTTAAAAAAGGGATGTCAGTGTTTTTTATTAAAATTTTTTTAAATCTGTTATGTTATTTTTTAACAGATATATATATTGTGCATTTACTTGTGCATAGCTTATATGATCGAATATAAAATATTTATGAATTTCTAACAATTTTTCTAAATCGAGAGAGTCCTAAAATTTTACTAAAATAAAGGTTTTAAAATAATTGATATACTGAAGTTAAATTAATGTTCTTGTAATAATTGGAAATAAGCCTGCCTCGTTTGCTAAGGACATGACTAACAGTACCAAAGGGAGACTGTGTCGCAGACGTATTCAGACTTTCTACCGGAGTAAAAAGCTTACATCGAATAATTCACCTCGGAGTTGTCAGTTTCTGTCACACATGCCAGACAATGGTCGATAGCCAGCAGCTCGAATAATTGCCAATGGCGTCCAATACCAAATCACTTGGTCCAACACAAATCACTGGCAAACACTGGGGTGAGTTGTTTCTGCAATCCCATGCACGACTGGAGCTTCTCAGGGTTTAACCAGCACGCTACTCGTATCGAAATGAAAGCTGTAGTTCATAGTTCTGCTGGGTAAGAGAGCGTATACGAGTTTGAGCCAGGTGATATGAGACTTACTCACTCATAACACACTTAGGATAGTTTAAGGATAGGGAAAACAGGGTAAGCTTAGATATTTAAAGCGTTGTAGAAATCATTAATAAAGTCTTTATTGAAACAATAGTAAGTAGAGTATACAATGATATTCCATTTAAAATTAAGTCCAATGGAAGTGAGAGGGAAGGACTCAAGGAAGGTTATTAAGAAGGAGGATCACAGTTAAGGAAAGGAACTCACCCTAGCCTCGCAGCCAGAACCGCTGACGGACGCTGCCCCCAGGAACCGTGGGTGTCATGTCTGAAGTTCGAAGAAAACGACGGCCCCTCTCGGTCGTAGACGTCTATATCACACTTCTCACCCCACCACGTGACTATTGACGTACATTGATTTGATTGGTTCCCCTTGTGCGTCGGCAGCCTGCTCTTCTAGGTTGACTGTTCTTCTTACCTAAAATGCTCTTAGATCAGCACTAGCTCAGCGGATCCACTGTTGCCGAGCCTTGTGTGCTTTATTCTCCCCTGATTGCTGCAATCACTCTCAGTGTGCCGTTTTGATATTCCAGCACTTCTGTGACGTCTTTGCGCCATTGTTCTATCGTTGCTGAATTCGGTTCCGGCTTGGTGTTAATGAACTCTGTGGCGTCTTTCTTAGGTTCTGCTTAGTTAGGCATTTCACAACGGGACCCAACCGTAACACGGGGCTTACAACACCTGTGATGATAACATCCTCACAAAGTGAAATTTAGTTACAAATGGTCCTCGAGCCACAACATAGCTCTTTATAAAGAATGGGTTGAAGTGAGTGAAGAGATTCGGGCAGCTCTTAACATCGAGGCCTTGAGTGCCGATGAGGGTTTAGCGTGGTGAGTTTGGAGTAGCGCAAAAATGAAGGGGCTGGGGAAACGGGAGATCCCCGAGAAATCCTGCCGACCAGCGGCATCGTCAGGCACGATTCTCACATGCGACCCCGCCGGGAATCGAACCCTGTTCGCCCAGGGAGGAGTCGAGAAGTCCAACCACTACACCACCCCAGCGAATTGGGTAAAGTTATCTAGTCTGTCACGGGGTAGTTTGTAAATTTCCAAAACTGTGGGGTGAGAGACAGAAGATGTGTATTGGTATCTTTCTCTTTACATGTGAGAGAACACAGTGGTCATTAGCGAGTCGTTGTATACCCTCGAATAGGTGTACAATTTTTTTTTTCGCCACTAAGTAGAGAGAGACAAAGACTTATATGTTTTCTGCTTCCATCACATGATACGAGAGTTCTTTCCCATGATTCGCAATGCAGGGCTAAACTCGCGAAGGAGTACCAAGTAATTCGTAAAGAAACAGTGTGACTGTGTCACTCCAACTCTCTCTCTCTCTCTCTCTCTCTCTGTCTCTCTCTCCCACTCCAACCCTATCACAGAAGACAAGCTATAGAGATGAAGGGAATAAAATTGCATTACCTAATCACGTTAAGGTTTCCTTGCTTTATTTCCGTCACTTCTGCTATCCCACTGTCCCAACTAGGGAGTTGGAAATTGTTGGTGTGTTTGACACATNCTCCCACTCCAACCCTATCACAGAAGACAAGCTATAGAGATGAAGGGAATAAAATTGCATTACCTAATCACGTTAAGGTTTCCTTGCTTTATTTCCGTCACTTCTGCTATCCCACTGTCCCAACTAGGGAGTTGGAAATTGTTGTTTTGTTTGACACATTCATTTATTTTAAAAATAAACTACTGTGAGTTTTATTTTATCTACCCTCTTTTGCAAATTTATTATATAATTGGTTTTGTGCATCAACTAAAAGATAATTGCCTAATTATGCGGAGGCTTGACTACTAAATGAAGGCGGCTCGCAATTCATTACATTGGTGAAACAGGAGACGACTCGATTCTCCCATGCATATATGCTCTTGCTTGGACGCCGTCGCATCAAAGCTGTCCTGTCTTGGGAATTAAACTATC
Source organism: Clitarchus hookeri (assembly GCA_002778355.1). Classification (NCBI taxonomy): domain Eukaryota; kingdom Metazoa; phylum Arthropoda; class Insecta; order Phasmatodea; family Phasmatidae; genus Clitarchus; species Clitarchus hookeri. The sequence goes on along the minus strand of NQII01004726.1, from coordinate 126,179 downwards.
TCGGTTATTTTTACGAAATGTAATATAACTTTAGAGGATACCTACAATGTGCAGGGTGTAACTAGGATGAAGTAATGCCCGAACACTTTTCTCAGAGCATCCCAGGATTTGGTGCGATTCGTATAGGTCAGCATTTGTGGACGTTACTATTGATAAGGATAGGGACACAATGTCGGGATGTTCGGTATGTGGCCGATGAGAGTATTCAATTTTGAAAGTCTGAGGACATAACATATGAACGAAAATGCTATAATTATCAACTTTGCCTTACATTACGTTACCCTGCTAGTGCCATCTGGACCTTACACGAACGCCTACATTCTGACATAAAAAATAATGTTCGACGAAGTAAAAATATAGTTAATTCAACCCGCCAAACCGTTTGACGATAAGGAAATGGACGATGACGGCAAAACAGCACCAGGGTAAGAAAGTGCAGCAGCAAAGGAAGACATGGCTGATGCCATCGCAGTGGGTGGTCGCTTCGATACTTTACAGAACCAGTATGAGTTGGTCACAGATGGTGACAAAATGACCGCCCAAAATGCGGTAGTGTGCATATGGACGTGCCTTGGACGGATAAATGTACACCGATGACCTCAACCTACGGTCGTCGCGAAGTCTTCCTGGAAATGGGCTGCCCATAACATCGGTTTCCGACGGCCAGGTGGCGGAACTCATCCTTCACCCGATGGTGCTTGACCTGACGACGTGGACGCCTCTTGGCCACAAGATGGTANACAGGTGGCGGAACTCATCCTTCACCCGATGGTGCTTGACCTGACGACGTGGACGCCTCTTGGCCACAAGATGGTAGATCGACATCGACTTCTGTACCTGTGAATTTCTCTCCGGTCTCTGATCTTGCATACATATAAAGATGTGGAAAGGTGAATATGCTGTGTGAATGTGAGCTCATCATTACGAAAGGCCGTTGCTATTCCGACTTTCAATCGTTTTGCTAAGGACAAGCTTGATATGCATTTAAATAACGTCAAGCGAATCCTGCGAGCCTTACATCGAGATATGACTGATTTGTAGTTTGAACTTGCAACCGGTGTGCTTGATGTGTGGACATCAAAAATTATCTGTTAGGGTTTTCATAATGTTTCTTGGCATTGGCGAACCAGCAGCTGTATTAGTTGGGTGTGCGTGAATAGGTAATTGGTGTGAAAGTTGTGTAGGTGATTATTGATCTTAAACCTCCTTCCCGAAAGAAAGAAAGGCTTATGAGATCACTTTCATATCTGTGAGTCTGTATGTGTGTGTGTGTGTAGGCGTGGATAACTTTGTGTGTCTGTGCGTATGCGTGTCCTCCATTTCAATTTTTGAACACGTGAACCAAATTTAACCAAATTCGGTACACGTATAAAACTTAGTAAGGACACCTGACTCTTAAAGTGTTCGACCACGTTCACAAATTACTTTCAAAATGGTGGATGTATAAATATTTAGGATTGTCAGTTATATATTGGGAACTATTTAATCGATTTCAACCATATTTTGTATGTCGACAGCACTGCATATAAACATCGAATATAGAGATGGATATTTTTGTTGTTAAGCTATTTTGGAACATAAAGCCGAATACACCTTATATCTCAAAAATTACTAAAACAAATTCTTACCAAATTTTGCATGTAAATAATACTATGGTATGCCATGTACATGTGTGCAATTCAAAATGATTATGAATTTTTTCTTTATAGTGGCGATACCAATATTTAAGGTTTATTTGGTATAACTACCATAGGATTCCACTAGTTTCAACCAAATTTTATATGCTGATAGTAGTTATAACAAGTATTGTACATGTCAAAAATAATACATTTTTTACACCTTTTTATTAGATAGCGCTGTAAGTATTTATGAATTAGTTTGTCATATATCGGTAAACAATTAATTAATTTCTACCACATTTCGTAGAAAAGATATGCAGGTGACGAAATAAGATACATTTGAAGAGTGTCAGGCACTTATTTTGAAAATGGGGTTATATATTTATTTTAATAGGATACTATATCATTGAAAACATGTCATCAATTCCATCTTAACTTTGTATGCCTGCAGTATACAGTACAACCAACAAATGTGTCCACACTAAGGCTATTTTGGCCCCCGTTTTGTAAAATAGCGTGACACGAATAGGAAATATTTTAATGTCACATCTCGGAAAACAATTCTCCGATTACTACCAAATATAGCGTACAAGTAGTACTGCGGCAAGCGATGTAAGCAAATGCGTTTAAATTAAGACATACACTAATTTTCAAAATAGTGGCCATATAGCTACTTTAGCTTCGTAAGTTATATCATCAAAAGATATAATTAATTCCGATGTAGTTTTCTATCCTGCCATTATTAAAACCATCAAATGTACCCATACAAAGTCTCTTTTGTTCACCATTTTGTAAGACAGCATCACATGAGAAATTAAAATTTGAATGCCGCTATATCTCCGGAAAATCGAACAGACTTTTACCAAATTTGGCCAACAAGTGGCACTATGGTGGACCATGTAAACTGATAAATATTTTAAGTGGTTCAGGAACCTACTTTAAAATGGCGGCTGCTTACAAAGCTAGGTATGGTATGTCTATGAAAATACGAAACAAATATCAACTTAACATTATATGCTGGCAGTATATNAATGCGTTTAAATTAAGACATACACTAATTTTCAAAATAGTGGCCATATAGCTACTTTAGCTTCGTAAGTTATATCATCAAAAGATATAATTAATTCCGATGTAGTTTTCTATCCTGCCATTATTAAAACCATCAAATGTACCCATATAAAGTCTCTTTTGTTCACCATTTTGTAAGACAGCATCACATGAGAAATTAAAATTTGAATGCCGCTATATCTCCGGAAAATCGAACAGATTTTTACCAAATTTGGCCAACAAGTGGCACTATGGTGGACCATGTAAACTGATATATATTTTAAGTGGTTCAGGAACCTACTTTAAAATGGCGGCTGCTTACAAAGCTAGGTATGGTATGTCTATGAAAATACGAAACAAATATCAACTTAACATTATATGCTGGCAGTATATATTTGAAACATCACATTGTTCTATACTGAGCCTTATTTATCTGCTATTTTGTAATATATCCCTACAATAAAAAAAAATGCTTCTGTGTAATATCTCGGAAAACAATCAAACTTATTTCTTCCGAATTTGGCGAAGAAGTTGTACTGTGGCATACCGCATTATTTTATATGTTTAAAGTGGGCAAGGTACTTATTTTTATAATGGTGCCTGTAAAAGCATTTTAGCTTAGTGTACTATATTTGTATAACCATGTAACTGCTTTACTCACCTTTGTACACTGGAAGTATGTACGACAATCATCGAATGTGCTAATACATAATCTTTTAGTACTTAATTTATGAATAACGTCGATTGAAAAATATTGAGGTTTTATCCCATATCTCGAAGACCAATCATTAACCTATCCGCATTAAATGTTTTACCCAAGTATTGCTACAGTATGTTCTATATGCGGCATGCCATTTTAACGAAGTTTATATACATATTTAGGTAGACCTTATAATGTTATACATATTAAGCAATTTCACAAAATTTAATGAAACCTGATACACTAACAGTACACATAAAAGCATAAATTATGCATACAGATATACTATTTTTCCGTCCTTTTGAAAATAATGCCAGGTGGAAAAATATAGGCTTTTTCAATATCTCCTGAGGAATTCAACTCATCTGCACAATTTAAGTGCTACAGAAAGCCTTGCAAAGTTACATGATTTAAGTAATGTCAGACACTGATTTTCGAAATTGCGGCCACATACGTATTTTGATAATTGTGACGTATCTAATTGGCAATTTTACAAAATTTAACCAAAACGTTTAAGCTGATGGATAGAAACTTTCTAAGGCAATTTTGTAAGTTTACACCAACTATGAAATTTAGGTTTTTTGCCTTATCTAGGGGACCAATTAACCGATTTTCACCAAATTTGACACATAATTTTCGCTATTGTAGGTTATGTAAACTTATATGTTTAAAGTGCTTCACACATATTTTCCAAATTAAGGCCGTGAAAATACTTCCAGTTAGTGAACCGTATCATACAAAACATTAGACCGATAACATCCCAAGTTTATTCTCCGACTTTATCCCTGTGATGCTGTTGATTACACTCTACCATTTTTAGGATGTTTTATGGGTTCGATTCCCGGGTATGGTAGGTGTGTATATGTAATTACCTCAAATCTCTTGTTTGTGTTTCTGGTAAATTATATTACTGTCAACGAAACATCACGATATACCTACTACCAAAGCTTTAAATTAAAAATAATTTCTGCCTTATAGAGAAAAGTAAACTTATTTGTTATATAAGTAAATCCACTTTTAAATTAACTTCCTGAAATTGCAGTTTTTGTTATAAATCATATTCCTAAAAACTTTAATTTTGGTCAATGAGTTTAATAGTAATATACACACGGACATATTTTCTACATGTGCAAGTTAATGTGTGTTTACTGATTCCCCCCTCCCCTTGTACAAATGTAAGTACAGATTAACCTTTTTCATTCAGGTACGAATGTGAGAATAGATTAATTTTTTTTTTAATTATTTATTTATTCTTTTGGTCATTGTTTTTACTTTTCCCATGGGGAAAGAATAAGTACATGCATATTTGTAAAGAAGTGTATACTATTAAATATTTTCTTCTTGGTCACAATTATTAAAAAAAAAATTTTTCTTGTTCATTAAATTTAATATATTTAAATACTGAATGTGGAAAGAAACACCAAATATTACTGCACATTACAAGAATTTGTTTTTAAACAATAATAAATGAAAATGTATTTGTATTTTATGCGGACATACAAAATTCTTTTGTTTTAAATAATCGTTTTCAAACGAAATTCATGTACAAATATAGCAGACACATGGTGTGGCATGAACCGCTTCACTACTGACACTGACATATATTAAAGGCTTACGACAAATGGTGTACTGAGATAGCATTTGTACTAATGGAGATTGAAATAGAGAGTGTGTGTTTGTGTGTGATAGACATGAGCGCCAATGACGACCTTCCTTCTATCACACTTGAAAGGCTAGATGTGGAGTTCTAACTTTCATCCCTGTCTCTTTCCATATCGCCCTACGTGACAGCTTGTAATAGTATTCTTCCAAAAATACTTTTAAAAAAACGTACATTAGTTATAAACATACATAAAAACATTTTTACGTTATACATTTTTAAAAATTGTTTTATTCTTTTACTTTATACATTAGGTATGAAACAAAACACGCAATCTATTATGGCAATAAATCGTCTTTTTTATAATATAACAAATATGTGGCAAATATTTTACTGTTTTGCAATAAAACCACATGATAATAACGTTATCTTCATACACTATTTAAAAAATTTGAGTACTTCTTTTCATTGACACAGAAGTTAGTGAATATAACAGAATTACATAAACTCTAACTTTGATCAATTTGTGGTTTGTATACATATTTAATTAAATGGAGCATTTGATTCCCTTTTCCTCAATTATGGTACCTGCTTACAATGGCTTATAATAGAGAGTTTGTTCATTAACTTTTATAAATCATTTTTTAGTTAAATACAATTGGAGAATACGAAGCTGGTTCACATATACACATGTGTTTAGTGAAATCCAAATGAGAAAATAATGCGCAGAAGTAATAACCGCTTCGGGCGAGTCCGGATTGTCCATTGCCGCGGCACGAATGGCCGAGGCTGTTCAGTTCAGCAGTGAAAGCCGCCGAGAGCGTGCGGGGCGAGGGCTACTACGCGCGTGAATATTACCCGCAGCGCGGTATTTAACAGTGTGGAATTAGGGAACGATATTATCAGTTCGGTGTGTATAGCACCAACAGTGTCACGTGACTTCTCTCCCTCCAGCAACAGGCGCTCGGGATAACTCTCTCCTACACTGCACCCCAATAACTTCGCTCTTTCAAAGCTGCGCCAAGTTATTTTAGAATTTGAACCGTACTATACGAAATNGCAACAGGCGCTCGGGATAACTCTCTCCTACACTGCCCCCCAATAACTTCGCTCTTTCAAAGCTGCGCCAAGTTATTTTAGAATTTGAACCGTACTATACGAAATTTTTTGGCCACTGAAGATGAAAGGAAGCGTTTAACTTTAATCATGTTACTGTTTCTATACATGGCACAGAATTAAAGGAATATGCACAAACGTACAGTTTTGGCAATAGTACCGAGGAAAATTCAACGTCGAAAATGTTATGTGCACCATTACATCGCTCAATGCACATTTGGAAAATTTGGCCTCTATTGATTTCGTGTTTGATCTCGTCCTTTTCCTGAGGGGCTTTCCACGCTTTCTCCCACTTTTTTTACGTTTTAACTATTTTTGTAGGGAGGGACGTGTATGGACAGCACAAATGAACTGCGCACTCATCATTTTCGCAATTTTGCTCGTCTAATAATATGAGGTTTTTATCCGCTACACTTCTCTCTGAAATGAAATGGATATTTTCGTCGGAGTGCTCCACATTTCCGATCACAGATGGCTGGTCTGTGNGACACTTCTCTCTGAAATGAAATGGATATTTTCGTCGGAGTGCTCCACATTTCCGATCACAGATGGCTGGTCTGTGCAAATTATGTTAAAAATAATGTGATATGCACGTGCTTATAAATTTTTGGGGTTGAACCTGCTTAGTGGCTCACTATCTCAAAAAAACTTGACTTATATTAAAACCAAAATGGCACTGGTCTGGAGCTGACATATATTTAGTATCAGAAATGTGTAGATTCTAGAACTCACGCGAATTATTCGTGCACGTTCACGACGTCGTATTTCTCGCATCATTTACAAAATTAATTACTTTTTCCATTACGTCACAGTTTTTGTACAAAAATTTCGCTAAACCGTACTTGACTAACGTGTTCATCGATTTTATAGTTTACCGTGCCAAATTCTCACAAGTGTATAGAATCACAGAGTCTGGAAGTAAATTTTACACGTACTGGTTTTTTATAATCACAGTTTAATGTCTGTGCTGCTNTAGAATCACAGAGTCTGGAAGTAAATTTTACACGTACTGGTTTTTTATAATCACAGTTTAATGTCTGTGCTGCTGAGAAAACCCTCGAATGTGTTGTAAGAAAAAAGACGGAACTTTTCCATCACAAAATTGAATTTGTGAAACACCTCGATTTCCGCGAAAGCAAACACGTCTGCGGCCAATGATCACGGTGCTGTACTTAGCTACATCTTCGGTATTGAATGTTGAAATGTTTGCAACATCGCAATACCTTTAATATCGCTGCACTCGAACTAGGAACTGTAAGGGTTTTGAGAGAATACATCGACGTTCTCCCTCGTGGGTTTGGAGCAGTGTGTATATTCATATACTGTGATGGACCGTGATATATCGCAGATATATAAAAAATTACAATATAAAAGTGTGTGTCTAAAACATTGCAGGAGATAATTCTACATGAAAATTTTTAGTGTATTACACTCTCAATCAGTATCAATGAGAATAACACTTTTTGTATCAGTTTAAAGTATCTTACTGATTAAACAGTCACTTTAATGAATTTAGCTAATTAATAAGTTATTAAATGCCAGTTTTCCTTCACTTATTCATTTCGTGACATTTTTCATTGATCCATCAGTAATTATTTTCACTGTTTTTCGGTGATTTTTTTTTGACTGATAGTCAGTTAAACCACGTGTAAAAATGACCGTCAAACAACGGGTTTCAAAGGAAATAACAAAGCATAAACTAATAAAACCAAAACAAAATACTTTCTAAAANTATCAATGAGAATAACACTTTTTGTATCAGTTTAAAGTATCTTACTGATTAAACAGTCACTTTAATGAATTTAGCTTATTAATAAGTTATTAAATGCCAGTTTTCCTTCACTTATTCATTTCGTGACATTTTTCAATGATCCATCAGTAATTATTTTCACTGTTTTTCGGTGATTTTTTATTGACTGATAGTCAGTTAAACCACGTGTAAAAAAGACCGTCAAACAACGGGTTTCAAAGGAAATAACAAAGCATAAACTAATAAAACCAAAACAAAATACTTTCTAAAANTGACCGTCAAACAACGGGTTTCAAAGGAAATAACAAAGCATAAACTAATAAAACCAAAACAAAATACTTTCTAAAATGTATATCGTCTTTCAAAACATTATTTTATGATGTAACACAGAAGTAGTTAAACATTTACAGTTCTACTGCACATGACGTCCTGGCGGGGACGAGGTGACGAACCGACAGCCATTGTAAAATACGTCATGAGGTAACCTCCTTCTCTGACATTTCTTGCAGACATCGGCCATATTGGATTTCTGCTCCTGCTCTGTCATTTCTGGCCAACAGCGACCATCTTGGATGTCCCTGTTTCGCGCTCTTGTAATCCATCTGAGGGGTTTTCTCATACTCCTACTGATCTCCTTTGTTTTGTCACACTGTCTCATTATTCCTACAGAATTACCCCACTTCATGCTCTTGCATTCTGTGTGGAGGGTTTATTCCATGCTATACATTCCAGGTCGCCCGGGTTTTCTCCATGCTATCCCTCCCTAGTCCTCGCCAGAATGTCAGGGTTCTCTCTGTGCTATCCCCCGAGGTCCCAACCAGGATGCCAGGGTTTTCTCAGTTATATCTCTCCCAGGTCCCTACCAGGATGCCAGGGTTTTCTCAGTGATATCTCTCCCAGGTCCCTACCAGGATGCCAGGTTCTATCCTGTGGGGTTTCCTTCAAAGTTCTCCTAGTCTCCTTCGTGCCTTTCGTACATTCTCGATGTCTCCCCTTCACGCCTTTGCATTATGTGTGGGGGAGGTTTTGTTTGGACTACCCCGTCTAAGTCCCCGGGGTTTTCTCTGTGCTATCCATTCTAGGACCCCACCACGATGCCAGGGTTTTCTTCATCCCATCCCTCCTGGCTCCCTGCCACGATGCCAGGTTTTATTCTGTGGGGTGGTCTCAGAGTTCTTCTAGTCTCCGTTCTACCTCTAGTCCATTATCGATGTCCCCACTTCATGCTCTTGCATTCCATGTGCGTTGTTTTTCTCCATGATCTCCCTCCTGGATCCCCACCAGAATGCCAGGTTCAAATCCTTGGTGGTATCCCGGTCTCCTTCCTACCTCTCATCCATTCTCTCTCCCCCTCACCCTCCTATGTCATAACCCTCCCGCCACATGACACCAACCTAAGGCGAAGCAGCCTCTGCACATTACCTTGCTGTGCGGGCAGGGACGTAGCAACCACTTGTAAACATATAGGAAATATTTTCGTTCTGTAACAACTAGTAGCAGGATAGTTACACTTACTCGACCTTCTCAACAGCAGAGTGGTCGATCTCTCTCAAAACTCCTAAACCGTTGCCCTCGCAAAAAAAAAACAGCTTCCAAACACAGCTGCAGCAACAGCTCCCAAAAAATTAAAATAAACAGTCAATATCTAAGCNCAAAAAAAAAACAGCTTCCAAACACAGCTGCAGCAACAGCTCCCAAAAAATTAAAATAAACAGTCAATATCTAAGCAAAAGAATTCAAAAGTATCAGGCCCCTGCAAAATGCAAGGCAAGAGCAACAAAACAACAAAGAGAACTTGGCATGAGGAAGATGTGGCAGAGGAGGGCAATGAATGAAAAATTGGAGACCTAAGGGGGGCAGTGGTGCGCGAGAAAAAAGTGTTTCCAAAACCAATATTTGGACCCCTCCCTCCCAACCCAGACCCATTAATTCTTATGTGTCGTCATAAATATTTAAATTACCAATATACGCCACACTATAAACGTAATGAATACCTCCTATGAAAACTGACTAAATGGGAATTTACATCAATAACTAACGTAGTTGTGGCCAGAGTCACAGATAGTTATCCCCCCACTGCGAATAATAATAAACACCCAACCCTCATAACACTAATTATTCCAACGAGCGCCAAGACCCTAATCCACAGGTCCTGTTACCCATCATGGATTTTAAATATTGCTGTGTTCATCCCCNACCAACGAGCGCCAAGACCCTAATCCACAGGTCCTGTTACCCATCATGGATTTTAAATATTGCTGTGTTCATCCCCATTGCCACGCACCAATCCATTATTTTAAGATGACATGATATCATGAATTCTTTTTAAGTAGCAGACGAAATATAAAATACGGCACCTGAAACCCAGGCCTGGTCTCAGATGGGTGGGATTTGGCTAACATGTGTGGCTGGAGCTTTATAGATGCACGCTGGAATGTGTGTGTAATATAAACCTCATTATATAAGGCTGGACATATCCAGTAGCAGTGTGGTCCCCGGTCCTCCTCCAGACCAGGAAANATATAAACCTCATTATATAAGGCTGGACATATCCAGTAGCAGTGTGGTCACCGGTCCTCCTCCAGACCAGGAAATAAACACACGCAGGCATGAACATACACAGCGGTGACAAAAGTCATGGGATAGCAATATGCAAATATACAGATAGCAGTTTTATTGCGTACAAAATGTATAAATTGGCAGTGCATTGGTTCGGCTTTCATTTGTAGTCAAATGATTCATGTGAAAATGTTTCTGACATGATTATGGTGGCACGACAGGAATTAACAGACTTTTAACGCGGAATGGTAGTTGGAGCTAGACGCATGGGACATTCCAATTCGGAAATTGTTAGGGAATTCAATATTCCGAGATCCACAGTGTCAACACTTGTGTCGAGAATACCAAATTTCAGGCATAACCTCCCACCGTGGACAACGCAGTGGCCGACCGCCTGCACTTAATGACAGAGACCAACGACGTGTGCGCAGAATGGTCAGTGTTAACAGACATGGAACACTGCGTGAAATAACGGCAGGAATCAATGTGGGACGTACGACGGACGTGTCCGTTAGGACAGTGCGGCGAACTTGGACTGTACTGGGCTATGCCAGCAAATGACCGACTCGAGTGCCTTTACTAACACCACGACATCGCCTACAGCGCCTCTTCTGGGCTCGTGACCATATCGGTTGGACCATAGACGACTGGAAAACCATGGCTTGGTCAGACGAGTCCCAATATCAGTTGGTATGAGCTGATAGTAGGGTTCGAGTGTGGCGCAGACCCCACGAATCCATTGACCCAAGAAGTCAACAAGGAACTGTCAACTGAACCGATCATCGACTGGAAAGAGTTATGTTCAGCTACTTGGAGACCACTTGCAGCCATTCATGGGCTTCATGTACCCAAACAACGATGGACTTTTTATGGATGACAATGCACTATGTCACCGGGCCACAGACGTTCGCTATTGGTTTGAAGAACATTCTGGACAGTTCCAGCGAATGATTCGGCCACCAAGATCACCCGACATGAATCCCATCGAACATTTATGAGATATAATCGAGAAATCAGTTCGTGCACATAATCATGCACTAGCAACCCTTTCGAAATTATGGATGTCATGTCTATAGAGGCAGCATGGCTCAATATTTCTGCCGGGGACTTCCAACTACTTGAGTCCGTGCCACATCGAGTAGCTGCACTTAGCGGGCAAAAGGAGGTCCGACACGATATTAGGAGGTATCCCATGAATTTTGTTGCCTCAGTGTATATCATAAAGGAAATTTAGCGTATGAAAAAATGTACACAGAGCAAGTTCATATAATTTTATCTAGGAAATAATCTATTTATACTTAAAAATACATTTAACTGTGGTACATACAGGCTGAATTACACATCTCTTGCAATGCTATGTGGGTCCAATTACACATCAGTAAGCACCGACCTCGGTACCCAGCATTTGTGTCGTGAATTGAACCCTTACCACTTCATGAAAATATGGCCGCCTCGTTGGCGAAGAACCTTCTTAACGATATAGATATTNCGGCCTCGTTGGCGAAGAACCTTCTTAACGATATAGATATTTGGAAACTTAGTTGTCACCATTCAAGTAGATGAGATTATACGTCCGGTGTTCATAATGACGAATTTTGTCAATCCTGTAGACCTCGTAGCTCAAGTTCAGAGTGTATGATTTTGCAAATGTTCACTTCACTCGCAATATCCAGACATAGTCACCAATCTGCGCTTTAGCCTTAAGCCTCTTCAAACTCTTCACATTTTTAACACAGTTCAAAGCAAATAATCCTCTTTAATGTCCACTGGGCACATGCGGATTGTGTGGTGCTCCTTGTTTTTTATATGGAGTTTTCAAGTGAGGCAGNAGATCACCCGACATGAATCCCATCGAACATTTATGAGATATAATCGAGAAATCAGTTCGTGCACATAATCATGCACCAGCAACCCTTTCGAAATTATGGATGTCATGTCTATAGAGGCAGCATGGCTCAATATTTCTGCCGGGGACTTCCAACTACTTGAGTCCGTGCCACATCGAGTAGCTGCACTTAGCGGGCAAAAGGAGGTCCGACACGATATTAGGAGGTATCCCATGAATTTTGTTGCCTCAGTGTATATCATAAAGGAAATTTAGCGTATGAAAAAATGTACACAGAGCAAGTTCATATAATTTTATCTAGGAAATAATCTATTTATACTTAAAAAATACATTTAACTGTGGTACATACAGGCTGAATTACACACCTCTTGCAATGCTATGTGGGTCCAATTACACATCAGTAAGCACCGACCTCGGTACCCAGCATTTGTGTCGTGAATTGAACCCTTACCACTTCATGAAAATATGGCCGCCTCGTTGGCGAAGAACCTTCTTAACGATATAGATATTTGGAAACTTAGTTGTCATAATCTGTTGTTCGTAAAATCCACCCTTCAACTTGTCACCATTCAAGTAGATGAGATTATACGTCCGGTGTTCATAATGACGAATTTTGTCAATCCTGTAGACCTCGTAGCTCAAGTTCAGAGTGTATGATTTTGCAAATGTTCACTTCACTCGCAATATCCAGACATAGTCACCAATCTGCGCTTTAGCCTTAAGCCTCTACAAACTCTTCACATTTTTAACACAGTTCAAAGCAAATAATCATCTTTAATGTCCACTGGGCACATGCGGATTGTGTGGTGCTCCTTGTTTTTTATATGGAGTTTTCAAGTGAGGCAGCATGTCTAGCTGCTTGTAACTTCTCTGCATCTAAAATTCTCACAACCTGTAATTTTTCAGAGTTTGGTTAAATAATTCCATGATGGAGGCCATTTTATCACCGAATGCACAGTAGTGATTAATTTTATTCGCAGCTATTAGCAAATGGAAGGCAAGATTGTATAATTCTCTGCCAAGATTCATTTGCAAATTCTTAGGTGGGCCCTTATCTTAAAAATCTGTCTTTATATAATCGGCCACATTGAGGCCTCGTTTCTGGCTAAGTGGTACTGCCCATCCATATATTTTGAAACAATTTATTACTGTCAACATGCATCTATAGCCATTATTAATAGCAGATTATAAGATCATTTAAACTAGGTCAGCCTTATATGCTCAGCTGCGATCTGTGCATGATACATTGTTTCTTAGTATATGTAACCACCTTTACTCAATTCTTCTATATTATTCACAATCTTGTTTGTATGTGAATTATTGCCAGCTTGCGGAGGTTCAATTAGCAGATGTAGACATGATACAAGCTCATTTGCATAGTCCCAGAATATATTGTCGAGCTGACTAAGCTCCATCAAGCTCCGAAGTCAGACCTGAGCTGATCGCTAAGCTGATGTCTGATAAAAGTGAAGTAACAATTCAAAATGTCGGATGTGTCTCATCCGTATAAGCATCGCTGGAAGAGTCATTGTCCACCAAATGTGCACTCATGAGTCTAAGTAAATGCTTGTACAGTCAAAGTGCCTCCTGCGAGAACCCACCAGGCTCGTGCTTATACAGCAATTCGTAATTCGTAGATGCCTGGATACACCCACATTGCTTCATCATCAATTTGTATAAAATCATTTGGTAAAAAAAATGCTTGTTCTCCTAGAAGCATTTATTATNCCACATTGCTTCATCATCAATTTGTATAAAATCATTTGGTAAAAAAAATGCTTGTTCTCCTAGAAGCATTTATTATTATGCCTATAAACACCATATATTTAATCATTAAACCTCGCTGTGTACGAAGACAGGAAGTGGCGAATGGCTGTCATGTGCAAGTGAGATNGCCTATAAAAACCATATATTTAATCATTAAACCTCGCTGTGTACGAAGACAGGAAGTGGCGAATGGCTGTCATGTGCAAGTGAGATCTGTCTTTTGTACATTACAATGTGGCTAAAGGCAAATCATCATCTTCATCTGCAACAGTATCCTCTTTCGGAAGTATCTCACACTTCCTCTATCTCTCTCGGGTTCGAAGTTCGGTTCAGTTTTCATTTCAGCAGGGGGTAAAGTTTTTTGTTTTAAATTATCTACCGGAGATGGGAGAGGTCAGAATCCCTTTTCCAATGCAGCACAACACCATGAGCATGTGCTTCGCCAGTAGATACTTATTGCACACTCTTTAAATTACACAATGTAAATCCTCGGTGGTAGGGGCCATTGTACTAATAGTAAAAGTAGAATGTTCAGTTAGATATATTTAGGCAAAGACTCTCTTCTCTTTCAGGTTTGTTATTTTATCTTTAAATGTTGAAATTCGCTGGATGACTGCATATCGCACATGCGGTCATTGTTTTCATTTATCATCGTCTGTGTGTAAATCAGGACACGACAAATCCTGTTGTGTTTAAGCTTTTCAATATCTGCGAGCCCCACACCCAAAGAGTGGACGTGTGCTTATAGCTCCTTGACCATGCGAGTAAGAACTATATTAGAAATTCCTTGTAGAACTGCACAGAGTTTAAATTCCTTAAAGTATCAAGCTTGCTCACACCCACAGTCGATACATTATAACGCTCGTCCAGTTTAGCAGAAAGGGTGGTAGAAACCTTTCTGTCAACCTGCCAAACTAAAGCACTGAGCTTCTTCTCCACAGTCGAGAGCTTGTCTCCTAAAGCGACCAGGTTGCCAGCACCATCGCTCGCCACATTAAGGTTATCTTTCAATGTAGCTGACAGGGCAGTAAAAACTCTGTTCTCAACTCGCTCACCTAAGTTATCGAGCTTCGTCTCCACAGCCGAGAGCTTGCTCCCTAAAGNGTAAAAACTCTGTTCTCAACTCGCTCACCTAAGTTATCGAGCTTCGTCTCCACAGCCGAGAGCTTGCTCCCTAAAGTACTCAGTTTGTTAACATCGAAAGTCAATGTATAAATTTGAACACCAATATTAGCGGACACCATAAGGACAGTGGCGAAGTTTGATTCCATTTTGACCACAATCTCTAGCTTCTTAATTAAAGCAGTCGGTGNCGTATCCACAGCCGAGAGCTTGCTCCCTAAAGCACTCAGTTTGTTAACATCGAAAGTCAATGTATAAATTTGAGCACCAATCTTAGCGGACACCATAAGGACAGTGGCGAAGTTTGATTCCATTTTGACCACAATCTCTAGCTTCTTAATTAAAGCAGTCGGTGTGTCTGCATGCTCAGTCATGACATTAAGGTGCTTGTCTAGTTTTGCAGCCAGACCAGTAAGAACTCTGTCGGCACCTCACTCTCCTATATCATCGAGGTTCCTCTCCACGACAGCTTGTTTGCCTCCTAAAGTGTATAGTATTAGAAAATCATCAGCTAATTGGTGAATCTAAGCTTCCATCTTAGTAGACATTGCATTCGTGTTTGCCAAATAGCCATCCTTCTACAGCCTCGAGTGAATCGCCAGAAGCAAAATCAGTTAGTTGGGACACACTTTCGATCAATGAATCAAGCCGCAAATCCATGTCAGTAGTCAGTACATTTGTATCGAAAAAATGACCTTCCATGGTGGCGAGCTTCTCACTTAAAACATACAGTGTGCGCACATATTCAGACAATGCATGTTATTCAAAAGTCAAAGTCATATGAACACAGCTGGCTAGTCACCCACCCACACCGTTGAGTTTCGTCTCTAAAGCAGTGAGCCGAGTCATACCATCCATTAGTGTGCGAAGATTAGTCTCTGTCGTCCGCAGTACTGCTAGCAGTTGCAAATCCTGTGAATTGATGCTACGGACAAATAATAAATCAGTCGGATCACCATTAGATTTTGGCCCTCCACGATTCTTGGCCCATTTCCCTCCGAAACTACAGTTTCCATCTTTAGTGGATGTACATCGCATGCTTCAGATGGCTATGGCTGAATTTACATACAGCGAATCTCATTGTTTACTGATCTGCGATAATTAACTGATCGAATCCCCTTTGGTACCTTCCGTTATGAGGCGGGAAATCCTTAGATATCACAAGGACATCATGAGGTTTGCACCAGTAACATGATCACATACTTTCAAAACTCTCAAATGACATGTCAATATTAACAGGATCAGAGTAGACGTGATGCAAATTCAGGTTACCCAGGAAGAATATCAGCATTATCTCCCAGAAACTGCTTAGGAATGAACGAATAAGTTTGACATAGGTAAATCTAAACCACCACTACATGGTGGCCCATGCTGAAACCCTGCTCCAATGTTGACTATTTTTAACATTCTACATCGTTGAAAACCAACACAGATTCGTACAGCATCACTTGGTGGCACGACTTCTTCATTGTTGCTAAATGAAAAATAAAATGTATTTCATCTACTGCTTGTAGTATTTGTGCTAGGTATAGGTACTTTGGCTGTTGTAGCAATTTCGAGTAAAGGTAAATGTTCTCGAACAGAAGACCATTGGGTTACTCCAAAAGGTTGAGAAACACACATGTCTTTCCACAGTTTCTTGGTCCTGCTATGATTACCCACACAGTGGTGGGCAGTAACTTCCCATGACCTGATTCATGAGTTCTAATTTCGTCATCAGCAGTGACGCAAACAGAAAGTGTGGTGGACTGTGGCACGATCTCCGTTAAACTATTATATTAATGGGTAAAACACAGGTACTTATGTAAACAGAACCATGCTCGAGATCGTCAAAAGCATCAAGGGTCAGGTGATGTGGATGGCCAAGTTCAAGAACTGGTGATGTGGCTGGCCATTTTCCATGGAACCACAAAGTTCATATAGCTATAAATATGTGTTTGTATGCTGTAATCCGCTGTAGGAGTTAGACCAAGAGAGGGTTTGGACTAGTGAATGCACTGATCAACAAATTCCCAATCGAGACGCACATTCCAGGCTACAAATACTGCGTGCCCAGTACCCAACTAGCTCAGAGATTTAAGCGATCTGACATCCCTGTCAATTCGTTGGACGAAGAATGAACGACATTGCTTATGTGACCAGTAGCATGTTGGAAAATAGGCACATGGCCGACACNAATTCGTTGGACGAAGAATGAACGACATTGCTTATGTGACCAGTAGCATGTTGGAAAATAGGCACATGGCCGACACTATTCTTGTGGCTAAAGGCGAGTCGATGGATAGGTCACCGAAGTACAAACTCTGCGAACATAAAGTTGCCGGGGGAATGTCAACTATTATGAAAACTAAAGTCTACGGATGATTGGTTTTGCTGTTTGGAAGGAAGGAAAAAACTAGGATGAGACAGAGGAAATCTCGCAAAGTACAGAAGNAATTCGTTGGACGAAGAATGAACGACATTGCTTATGTGACCAGTAGCATGTTGGAAAATAGGCACATGGCCGACACCATTCTTGTGGCTAAAGGCGAGTCGATAGATAGGTCACCGAAGTACAAACTCTGCGAACATAAAGTTGCCTGGGGAATGTCGACTATTATGAAAACTAAAGTCTAGGGATGATTGGTTTTGCTGTTTGGAAGGAAGGAAAAAACTAGGATGAGACAGAGGAAATCTCGCAAAGTACAGAAGCATGGATGCATCTTGCATTTCGTCTTGTTGGATTTAGGCATCCTCATCAGTCTTATCGATGGCACAAGTGGTATTGAGAGAGCGGTGAACACAGCGAGAGATGAAAATAACCAGTTGGACGAAGCCATATGCCAGAACACGAATATGGAGTTGCTCGCTAGAAGTAAAAAATTTCAGCAGACCGTATCTTCGACCCTACTGTGTAGGAGGTGGCTGTGAGGGAAACCGAAATTGGGGGAGGTGGTTTGTGCGAAAGAATTGGTCCTAAGGGCACTAACCAGACATATACTCACCATCATAGACATACAAAAGTTTGATCATAAATTACAAACATCCAATTTCCGAGGCGTGTTCGAATGACCTCCTACCATGCTGTCCGAGGCGAGTTGAGTGTGGTATATGAAACCTAGATACCAGCATCGGGCAGGGGACACTTTGAACCGGGTATAAATATTGTGATGTTACATTACAATCATTTGACAGCAATGGTAATTTAATGACTCCACCAGAACTGAAAACGTATATTTGAGTGGTGCGAGATTACATTACAACTAAGAATCAGAACAACTGCTTTGAAAATGGAACTGTGGGCAACTCTATCTTCTCTTCCTTTCAAGATATATATACAAACTCTATTTAACGAAGACATTAAACATTTAAGCATCAGTCATGTCCATAACCCCTAATCGTGTCGGGCAATAGCTCGGAATTGCGTTCTGTGGACTTTACCCTGCTGAATCCGGAGGTGGTGTGGTCCGTTGTGCTGATAGATTTTCAAACTCATTTATCTGTACCCAACATAGATGAACGCAACTGCGTGTTTTGGTACATCAAGGAAGACCTTACGAGAGAAGAGGTGCATATATCCACATGTACATATGAGATTGAAGATATAAGCGAGTATNCACATGTACATATGAGATTGAAGATATAAGCGAGTATCTTAATAGGGCACTGCGGCCGGATGGTTGCAATACTAATATGCTACACAGCAATATGTACTGTACTGCTCAGATAGACTTCGCATGATGCGATACACCCTCTGTTACGATTAGATTCAAGAATGTAAAGTATGAAGCCAATAAAATACACGAATATACCCTGCTGGTAAACATTTTCCATGTCAAAGTTATAAGAATGAACTGTAATTTGGTTACCGGATCATAATTCAATGGCCAGCCCAGCCAAACACAACACAAATTTTTCACGATGGTTCCTCCAGGCATTTCCGAGTTAAGGAAATAAAAGTATGTCTACATCTACACAAAGATTATGGGTCCGAAATTTAAGCGAATAAGTTCTAAGGTAATACAAGCAGCTTACAGTACCAAACTGGAAGTCAGTTTGAGGCGAGCACCCACCATGCTAACACCTGACAATGTGCATGTCCTTAGTAGAATGGTGCTGATAGTCAACAAATACGGACATGTAAATATTGAATGTAGCCGAGCCGGAGGGCTTCGAAGACACCATCATCACTAAGGTGGAAATCCACATGTACGCGCCCTATCTGCCAGGTCCGTACGTACCCTCATCAGAGGTTTGAATTCTGGTACAAAACAAATATATATATAATGTGCCATGTTATTCGTATTTGAAGATCCGAGGAATGCTAACAAAGGTTGGCAATGCTGTACNACCCAACATAGATGAACGCAACTGCGTGTTTTGGTACATCAAGGAAGACCTTACGAGAGAAGAGGTGCATATATCCTACATGTACATATGAGATTGAAGATATAAGCGAGTATCTTAATAGGACACTGCGGCCGGATGGTTGCAATACTAATATGCTACACAGCAATATGTACTGTACTGCTCAGATAGACTTCGCATGATGCGATACACCCTCTGTTACGATTGGATTCAAGAATGTTAAGTATGAAGCCAATAAAATACACGAATATACCCTGCTGGTAAACATTTTCCATGTCAAAGTTATAAGAATGAACTGTAATTTGGTTACCGGATCATAATTCAATGGCCAGCCCAGCCAAACACAACACAAATTTTTCACGATGGTTCCTCCAGGCATTTCCGAGTTAAGGAAATAAAAGTATGTCTACATCTACACAAAGATTATGGGTCCGAAATTTAAGCGAATAAGTTCTAAGGTAATACAAGCAGCTTACAGTACCAAACTGGAAGTCAGTTTGAGGCGAGCACCCACCATGCTAACACCTGAAAATGTGCATGTCCTTAGTAGAATGGTGCTGATAGTCAACAAATACGGACATGTAAATATTGAATGTAGCCGAGCCGGAGGGCTTCGAAGACACCATCATCACTAAGGTGGAAATCCACATGTACACGCCCTATCTGCCAGGTCCGTACGTACCCTCATCAGAGGTTTGAATTCTGGTACAAAACAAATATATATATAATGTGCCATGTTATTCGTATTTGAAGATCCGAGGAATGCTAACAAAGGTTGGCAATGCTGTACATGTGACGACAATCATTAAATATTTTATACTGCAGATAATTAGTAGAATCGCATACCAGTTGAATGGATGTGAAGTGGATATGAAAAGGGTTTTTGGAATTACAGCAACCATAAAGAATTACCTCTCGTTGATGCACAACCAACAACCAGCGGCTAAAATGCCGGACTGAGGGATCGAAGGGGACATCAACGTCCCTATCTATGTAAATGGAAAATTCGAATTATATATTCCGCTTGCCATGCTGTTAGGGTTCGCTGAAGAATAGAAGCACATATATATTAATTCTTAGCAGGAGTTAGTTATTCTCATGGCCAACATGCATACGAACGTGGTTATATATACTGCCACTGCACAGGAAGCCACAGCACTGGCGATACAACCAGCTTTGTTTCGTCCATCTACTCGAGGGTTTGCTGCTTTATGTAAGTGTAGATTTTATTACCCAACTAATCGAAGTTCTCTTGAATTCAAGTATAAGAATATTTATATCGCATTAACAATGTAATTTTGCGTAACATTAAAAATAAAAATTTATATGTTTCTAATTAGCAGTTGCCGACATAACTCAGAGGCGACAGACAAATCGTTACAAGAATTACCTAACTGGTTAAAAATATATATATATTCACTCCGCCAATTAATTTATCTTCTGCTTTACCGCCGTTATAAGTAGTTCGGAAGATATAATGTCTTGTGCCAATCAAATATCAACAAGACGACGATCCCTGTGTTTACAGAACCAAAATTAGTGATACCGTACTGTCTATGTTAGTTACATAATTCCTTTGTTTATAGTAGGAACATTTTATTTCTACAGAGAGTACATGAAAATAAGTGAAATTTCTCTTTTGAATCTTACCATATTCTGGCTTGCTGTAGTCGTGATTATCGGATGGACCATCAGAACTCTGGTAAAATGTGCCAGCAGTGAAATTGGTTATTTCGTTAGAAGCATTCGTTTTATCGATGAAGTGCTTCTCGATGCCACATTTTGGGTCAAGTATCAACATGTAAGCTTTTTTATGTGGACTCAGGTGTGCCTGTTAACAAAGTATGTATTAACTGTCCAATTCATACGAGCCTACCATTGGCCCAACTTTGTCAACATGTGGCTTTTTGCTGACTTTAAAATAGATTTGATGACAAGATTTGGTACGTCGTAANAGAAAGTATGTATTAACTGCCCAATTCATGCGAGCCTACCATTGGCCCAACTTTTTCAACATGTGGCTTTTTGCTGACTTTAAAATAGATATGATGACAAGATTTGGTACGTCGTAAATTGAAGAAATTATTGTGTTTCTAAGAAAGGCTGTAGACATCTTAAATAAGGAAATCGAAGATCTTTCTCATTAAGATATGTGTGAAAATTTTCATACTGATGGGATTATATCCCTTAATTCGTCTGCAACGACAACGACCGCACAACGAAGTTTTACTCCAACTTCAAGTCAAGTCACAGTTTACCCTGCANGAAGTGCTTCTCGATGCCACATTTTGGGTCAAGTATCAACATGTAAGCTTTTTTTATGTGGACTCAGGTGTGCCTGATAACAAAGTATGTATTAACTGTCCAATTCATGCGAGCCTACCATTGGCCCAACTTTTTCAACATGTGGCTTTTTGCTGACTTTAAAATAGATATGATGACAAGATTTGGTACGTCGTAAATTGTAGAAATTATTGTGTTTCTAAGAAAGGCTGTAGACATCTTAAATAAGGAAATCGAAGATCTTTCTCATCAAGANGTAGAAATTATTGTGTTTCTAAGAAAGGCTGTAGACATCTTAAATAAGGAAATCGAAGATCTTTCTCATTAAGATATGTGTGAAAATTTTCATACTGATGGGATTATATCCCTCAATTCGTCTGCAACGACAACGACCGCACAACGAAGTTTTACTCCAACTTCAAGTCAAGTCACAGTTTACCCTGCANCAATTCGTCTGCAACGACAACGACCGCACAACGAAGTTTTACTCCAACTTCAAGTCAAGTCACAGTTTACCCTGCATGTCAGTCTGATCCTCCTAGAAGTCTACCATTATCTTTTGATACTAATGACGTGCTGAAACAACTAAGGGAATTTTTCTACAATTTACATGAAACAATAATGATTTTATACTTTACATTCGGCTTCCCGATATTAGATGCTCTGACATCAAACATATGTTAAATTACATGACAAGGAAATGTGGTCATCGACATATTAATGGAGATCGCTAAGAAAGAAATGGTCTTTAATACAGCAGACATTCTGGTCTCTGTAATGTTGTCTGTGAATTATTTATAATTTTTCTCACTGATGACGTTTTTGCCGCAGCATGTAGCTGACAAGAGTGAAAAGATAATCTCACTGTTGCAGAAGTTAAGTCTCAAAAGAAGTCGCCATGACGTAGCTGTCTCTATTTTCCTACCAGATGTTTGGAAGACCACTTGTTTTCAGCGCGTGAGGATTGTTNTCGCCATGACGTAGCTGTCTCTATTTTCCTACCAGATGTTTGGAAGACCACTTGTTTTCAGCGCGTGAGGATTGTTTTCTATGGATTATCGTACATTTTTTACATTCTTAGGTTGCCTGGCGAGTTAGTGGCTTTGTTATTGCAGCTGCGCTATGTGAATGCTTATCACATATTATCTCACATTACGGTTTAGTAGATATGTATATGTTGTAACAGAGTTTCTATAAATTTTTAATGAACATGCTTTATGCTCTAACTTTGTTAGAGTGGTGTTATTTCCATAGCTCTGTTTTTGAATCTATGCTTCTTTGCAAATATACGTTTTGTCAATTGTGAGTGCAATATATATATTTTTACTGACATTATAGGTAAAATCAGATAAATTAACTGTTTGTTTACTTCGTTGGTGTTTATTCTTTAAGCATAATGTTTTTCTTGATAACGAAGGCTCCTATAAGAAAAAAAACTATGTAAAGAATAAATTTAATTTGCGAAACAGAATTGTTAAATTATTTATACAGATAATATTCTTTAAAGAATATTATTGTTCGATCTATGATAATGAATGGAGTTCAAAATTATATGATATTCTTTCTTGAATACTTGTTCAGTTTTAAATATTTCTTCACACTGCGGTTTTTTTANTATGATAATGAATGGAGTTCAAAATTATATGATATTCTTTCTTGAATACTTGTTCAGTTTTAAATATTTCTTCACACAGCGGTTTTTTTTGCACATTCGTACTTACCTATTCATCTATGTGTTATTATCTAAAAAGTATGAAATACCCCTGCCTTATACCCAAAATAATGTTGGTAAATTTGCATATGAAGTTATTTGTTACATATTTTATACGCCCACCTGTACGTCGTTGTCATGTGTGATATAAAGGCTCCTATACCTGGGGCTAATTTACGAGTTCAAAGCCCAGATACGGAGAAGCGATACGGGCGACACTACAACGCATGCCCAGTATCTCATCGTTCTAACGCGCAAGTCGTGTCGGGTTTTCGTCGGTGCGCTCTACTATATAAATAAGGTATGTAACGGCGAAACGTTATTACACGCAATTAAAGTTTACAGATAAAATTACGCCCTTATCGTTTTTCTTTTTCCTACATCTTAAAGAAACTGAGTAGTCGAAACCAAAAATTAAATTTTTACATTTNCGGGCGACACTACAACGCATGCCCAGTATCTCATCGTTCTAACGCGCAAGTCGTGTCGGGTTTTCGTCGGTGCGCTTTACTATATAAATAAGGTATGTAACGGCGAAACGTTATTACACGCAATTAAAGTTTACAGATAAAATTATGCCCTTATCGTTTTTCTTTTTCCTACATCTTAAAGAAACTGAGTAGTCAAAACCAAAAATTACATTTTTACATTTTACACATTTTAGTTTTTAAATATATTTATTGTGAAATTAATTAAAATATCACGGGCTTAGGTAATTGTTTTTACGTTTTATGGTAAATATTTGTACTTCTAGAACACTTTTTTTCAGAGATACTCGTTTTCGTACAAAGGTTTAACATAATTTGTTATATTTCATAGTCCGCATACCTGGCGCGTTAAACTGCGTTTCAGAGAGTTTGTAACACGCGTTTTCTACGAAACATATAAACGTGCGTGCAATTTGCTGATCTACAAAAACAAACAAACACGTCAGACAAGGCCTGTTGAGTGCTTCCAAGACATCACGCACATAGAAACACAATTTCAGAGAATTCAAACAAGGCTTAAAGCTGCTTTGATAAGCGCTGTATATCTCAATATACGTGTCAAATATATACAAAAGTTCTCGATGGCCATGCATTGAACCTTGAAAAGACTTCCCATAAATATAATTATAAAGCTACCGCTTCAAGACTTATAGGTTTACACAGCACGACGAGAAAGCTAGTAGCTCTAAATAAGCTGAAACATTAACTACATGAACCTGTAATCATTCTTTAATAAAATGCTTATTCATCATAGTTAAAATTTAAGTTCAATAATTTATTCAATCCAGTCTTTCACCAGCTTCTATCAGTACAGGAATATGATGTACAAATCGTTGATATTTATGTTTAATGAACCAACGACATACTTTTGCACTGACTTCCCAAAAACCAATACAATTTTGTGCTATACAGTAGGCACACACACATATTCGTATAAATGAGAAGTATCCATTTTGAGTTAAAATAATCAATCATAGAGGCGCCTTACCGTTTATAAGAAGTGTTAGTATTGATTTAATTTCAAGAAACTATTATTATTCCGTCCCCTTGTCTAAATATGCTATCGTGTATTCCAACGATAAACCATATATTTGAGTTTTTAGTTTTTATTTCCTGAAATTTTCTGTTATAAATTTAACAATGGGAAACTTCTCTGTGTCCTCATAAATCACCTAATTTTAGTTTTCTATATTCGTTTGCAATTTATTCAGATTTTTTTTCTTACAGATTTTCTCAAATTCTTCATACTCACTCATTCATTGTCCATTAGCCCAGTCATATTAGGGGTTTCACCTCGGAATGAAAGATAATAAGCTGTAAATTGGTATAAGCCTTTGTTTTGTCGTTCTTAATGTGGTCTCAAAAGTCACCAATGTTATCGTGTCCGCGTCTTAAGATATTGAAGGTCAAAGGTCATAAAAATCGGTTTTTCGCGAATATCTCGCTTTTTATTGCTTAAATAAGATTTGCACTTATTATAAAAGTTGTAGAATATAAAATTCTCTACAACTTCTGTTTGAACTTTTTTTTCATACGATCAACCGTTTCTGCGGTAGACCGCAAAGAGTGCGCCGCGCACAGTCATATATGGTCTAATGCAAGGTCAAGCGTGAGTTACGGTTATCAGTACGTTGGATAAAGTTAATTATTTACTAAAAAAGTATAATTATTAAACAATGCCCATTATTTATGTACTAATTATAAATTATTTATATTTAATTAAAATAAGTGACTTAATTATTTATATTTAACTATAGTATATTAATAATTCTGGAATGTATATTTTAGTTATATTTTAATTTAAAAAGCCAGTAAGGGAATATATTTTATACATATATTTATTTATCATTAAATATAGCTTATTATACATTTATTGAAATGTAAGTTCAAAAATTAAAAGAATTTTTGTTGATTTTAATTATAATAAAATTGTAAATGGAAGCTAGTTATCTTCTTCTTCGTCATATTCTTCTTGTTGTCGCTCGAAAATGTTTAATTCATTGTCATCATCCTCATTATCGGTCATAGTCATCTCCAAACCTTCCAGAATTTCAGGATCGTATGCGCTTTCTTCATCGGGATTACTTGGATATAGTGAAGCGTTGAGGCAAGCTTGTCCATTGCATTGGCCACAAGCTAAAGAACATAGTAGCCCTGATTTTCTGCATCCACAGCGGGAACCACAACCGTTTTTGCAATTGCAAAATATTATATTTAGTATTTCGGCTGGTGCTGGAGGCAATAACGTTCTTATGGGCTCCAGGATTTCATTTTCAAGCATCCAGCCCCATTCTTGAGGTTCTAAGTCCTTCCCTAACCACGTTTGAATCTGGTAGTAGACACGATTTATATGTTGATGAGCTGCTACACTTTAGACCATATATGACTGTGCGCGGCACACTCTTTGCGGTCTACCGCAAAAACGGTTGATCGTATGAAAAAAACGTTCAAACAAAAGTTGTAAAGAATGTTATATTCTACAACTTTTATAATACGTGCAAATCTTATTTAAGCAATAAAAAGCGAGATATTCGCGACAAACCGATTTTTATGACCTTTGACCTTCAATATCTTAAGACGCGGACACGATAACATTGGTGACTTTTGAGACAACATTAAGAACGACAAAAAAAAGGCTTATACCAATTTACAGCTTATTATCTTACATTCCGAGGTTGACCCTTTTTTTTACCTAATATGACTGGGCTACAAAGATATCTTACCGGTGGCAAGTTACCACACAATATCATCTGAAAATGATCTGCATAGATGTGAAAACGAAAAGGCCGCTTTACTATTCCTGTTGAGAATAAACAATTTAGTGTCATCATAAGCTTTTAATGGTAAAGTGCGGAATTATTTTTGCCCTCCCTGTAGTTACTCGTATAATAACTAAAAATTAAAACGTATTGTGCTCTCAGACGTTAACTGTTAAGAGCTATAAATAAAATGTAGACAAAATGTGTATTAGTTATGTGACAATTTTTATATCATCAATTGCCGAAAGGATACAAATAATATTAAAGAAACTTTCAGTGATGTCTTTAAAAAGTACTCACTTTACCGAAAACAGCCAATACCAAACAAATATGGAACGCAAAATTTCGTTCGTATGTGGCAGTTTAACGTAGAATAGCTGGCAATTTTTAACTTTAAATTCTAGTAATTTATGACCTACATTTAGACGTGGATTATATAAACCATATACGGAAGTAATTTTATATGGATTAAAGATATATCTTCGACTACAGGCCACGAGTATTTGATATATGCAAGCAGATAGTGGTCTTTACAATGAAATCATTGACCTTTATGAGTGGATATATAAGTATTAATATGTTATAGTTTTCGTGTAGATTTCAAATGCTTTATGACATAATTATATTTTGAATTTTAATTTTTTTTTGAAAGCCCAGCATATATTCAAATATTTCAACCATGTTTTCTTAGTTNTATTCAAATATTTGAACCATGTTTTCTTAGTACGCTTAGTTTTAAGATGGATTTGATAACAATTTTTGTAAATCCCAGAAATAAATATAACAGGCGGAATGTAACTATTAATCACTGTCGCCACTGTCGCTTCCTTACTAACAGCAGCTGCAGAATTTATTGGGAAAATGGTTTCCTCTTTATACATGAGTTATACCAAAAAAAGCAAAACTGCGACACAAAAGTCATAAATTTTTTTCAGTGGGAACATTTATGTTATTTTATTATTTGGTTTCTTTGAAGCTTAAACAACACAACAATATTTTACTTTAACTATTTAAAAAAGTTCTTTATTTATTTTTTGAAGCCAATTGATCACCAAACAAAACTGGATTCAGATAAATGTAAACAAACAGCAATACAAAAGGTTGAGCACGTCTTGTAAATGACTGATGAAACAGAAAAAATTATCTTGATTTTCACATATGGCAACAAAATAGAACAATATTTAACCACTGAAATAAATAAATTCCCACGAATAAGAAAGTCCTATCACAATCACGGAAGTTTGATACATGCNAATATTTAACCACTGAAATAAATAAATTCCCACGAATAAGAAAGTCCTATCACAATCACGGAAGTTTGATACATGCACTGAGAGCTGAGCGAGACGATTCATATAGTAGATTCACTCACACGATCACGAACTTAGAACCACAGAACTATCAGACGAATTATTTTNGCGAGACGATTCATATAGTAGATTCACTCACACGATCACGAACTTAGAACCACAGAACTATCAGACGAATTATTTTTTTAATAATGGCGTTGGCAATAGATGAAGGAAAGACTTACACTGATAAATACCTCGGTCAACCATCTTCACATTGTGTGATAACTTCAATAGTATATCTGAAGCAGGCAGGTAACTTTGATCCCGTCATAAAAAGAAAGTGTTTGTACATTATATTATACACTACTAATAGAGATGATCACTTTCTGTGAACAAAGGAAGTAGTGTATGAGAAAATCAATTTCTCAAATTTGGTACGTAAAAATTTTTTTTAGCAGTTTTCACCAATTTCNTGTGTGATAACTTCAATAGTATATCTGAAGCAGGCAGGTAACTTTGATCCCGTCATAAAAAGAAAGTGTTTGTACATTATATTATACACTACTAATAGAGATGATCACTTTCTGTGAACAAAGGAAGTAGTGTATGAGAAAATCAATTTCTCAAATTTGGTACGTAAAAATTTTTTTTAGCAGTTTTGACCAATTTCTCTTTATGTCTCGCAATTTAAAATCTCTCTTATATGCACTGTGTGAGAGGCTTACCGCTGGTTGCTTCAAGAACTATAAATAACATCTCGTTGAAAATTCTTCAGGTCTTGTTGTACATGTAAAGTAATTATGCACTATAGCAAATAGCAGCGAGTACTTCTGCTCGACACTGCACATTTTTCCTTCGAACACCGAGAACGAGACCGATTACGTACGTAAGTAAAAATTTCTATGTACGTAGAACGCCAAAACTACCGTAGCTCTACGAAAGCATAACCTCTTCCTAACTAACCGACCGCCATGTGTGTGCGTGCCGCCCTTAAACCTATTGAATCCATGAACCGAATTTCACCAACCTCGGTGCACAAGGACACAGCCAATTTAGAGTTTTCAACCACCCCTGGTTTTTACTTTGGAAAAGGCAACCGTTTTAATATTAACGATGCTGTGTCACCTCTCGATAACCATTTAATTGAGTTAAAACCAAATAAGGTGATTTAACAATCCATAGTGTATTAATTTAATTTATGGATGAATATTATTATTGATCTTCCATTTTTTAAGATAGCACTACACGAATAAATAAATATTTTAAACTAACCTATATAGCCTATTAGAATATGCCTTATCGATTATTACCAAAAATGAATTTTATGAAACTTGGTTAGACAATGTAAACATATATCATTTATACCGATAAAGAACTAATATTCAAAATAGCAGGCATGAAAACATTTCAAGATAATTGGCTATATCTACAAACCAATTCACAAATTCTTAAAAATTTGGTTTCTGAAATTGTATATTACAAATAACACATTAAAATATACATATCCGTTTTGTCCGAAATCTTGTAAGAGAGCGATTCATAAAAACAATAAGTAATCGATGTAAGTGTAGATCATAATTTACTCTTCATGGCTGCGAAATATTTGATCCTGTTATAAAATGCTTCAGTGGTAAGTAGTACTTGATATCTTATTGTCAATGACATCATTAAAATAGGAACCAGAAACGTAGGCAATACTAGTGAAAATTACAAATTTTCCTCGCCTAGTAATATATTACAAAAAGGCGAGTAAAAGAGGATATCCGTTGTGATATTTTATATTCGTAACGTATACTGCCAGAACTCAAGTTTTCATTCAATATTTTTAAAATATTAAATATATATAAGATAGTTACCATAATAAGTTTATGGCTTGTAATAAAAGAAACTGCCAGAGTTTGACGAATTCTGAGTCCCTATATTTTATTCGTCAGAACACACGCTCTGGCGAAGCTCGCAGGCGGAAGACAGTGATAAGGATTAAGGTTTTTGCGAACGTGATGGGAGGATGGCGCCAGGACGGCCCGGCGGAACGACCACGTGCGGAGGAAGGCGGATGCAGCTGTATCTCGCAGTTGCCAAGGAATGCTGACCCCACACCAGCAGCTGAGTCTGTCCCAGGCTAGTTTCAGCAATAAATATTGAGAGCTTTTAGCGGACGTACTGGGAGAATAACGACACAATATCCGGAGGCATAAAAACAACACGTGCGCTGAACCAAAGGGTCCACCTAAGAGTTCCCGCACGTGCAGAACGGAACAATACACTTCCAGGCCAGAATCAAGGGGCTACGCCAGGCCGACTGGGGACCACAGGAGCAGCAGCCACGTGTTTTACGACTCAGGGGGGATGCAGCAAGCACCCCGGCCACGTGCAGGGATGGTGTAAGTTGAATATAGCGATGGAGCCTACAAAACAATGGGAGAGCGGGAGGAACGGATAAGTCAGTCTAGAATCGAGCAGTCAGGCAGTCAGTCAGGGGACCTGAAGCGAGGCATCCGGGTCGGAGCCGGNAGGGGCTTCGAGACCAGGCCTCGCAACGGCCACCAAGCGCCGGAGCAGTGCCAAGACGCCAGCCGAGAAGACAGCGTCTCAAGCCAGATAAGTAGAGTCATCCAGCAAGTGCGGAGAATCTTGCACCCACCCCCCCTCTTTCCGAAACGAATCGCCGCACCAAACAATACAGAGACTACGTACAAAAGGGAAGGGGAGTGTTGTCTCGTGTGTACATGTACAAGTGGCCCTGTTAAGCGTTAATAAAACTGATTTATTGGTGACATGAAATAGAGGTGAATTTATTAGTAAATTGGACCTAGAGACAATAGTTTCGACGTATTCCTACGCCCTAACACAGGGCTAGCCTCAATTGCTGGTGCCTTACGCAGAGAGCAGATTCAATACATACTTACAAAATTCAGCATTGGCAAGTATCAATTTTGGCGCCCAACTAAGGGGCACGCTGAAGTCTGTATAGATGGAGGCAAGGACATGATAAATACCCGGGAGAAAGGGGACCTTGCCCCAACCGAGCAGCCGGCACGTTCACGACTTCGGGGGAGTCATAAAATCAACCCTCGTGACTTCGGGTAGTCGTAAAATTAAACCTGTGGCATCCATTACTGACAGTATAACCGAGAATGGAACAGGTAATAAACCAGACGAGAATGGCAGGCCGCAGACGTGCGCGGAATGTAGAGAGTAAGGCAGAGAAAAATAGAAACCCCCAGTGGGTTACTAGGTCACCAGACGGTGAACAATAACGAGCCAGCCAGGCTAAACACAGATGTCAGGGAGGCTATGACAAAACATCCTGTAGCGTCCAGCAATATTATTTTAAGAGTCCCAATTACCGAAGCAGGCAGCCGAAGAAGTAGCGAGCACAAGTGGGAGGTGCAGGTCCGCGAGAGTAAGGCGGGAGAACCGAGGGAGATTATCGAATCCATAGGCCAGAGCCCACAGAATGGGAGGCAATAAATGACGAGCATGACGAGGAGCGGAGGCCATGAGCGGGCGAGAGGACGTAGTAGCGAAGATAAGGAGGTGAATTTCACTGGATGGTAAAAAGGACGTGGGTTCAGGTGGACAGGTAAACTACCGCGCCGACAAACTACAGTTACCGGAGTTTCGGTGAAAGATAAAATAGGAAAAAGTTAGTACTAATTCCCTGGATGGGGAATAGCGACACTTTCCGAACAAGTATACCACTATTTCCCTCCCCGCCATAAGACCACTCGGATGAGCGGCAGAGAAAGGGCAGGAAAATAGTTCACTGTATGGTACGGAGACTGCGAGATAGGGGTAAATGCAAGATGCCAAAACAAACCCAGTAATATGGCGCAGTCCATGCACAAAGATAAACAAACTTACAGTAACCGGAGCGCCGGTGAAATATTCCCTGGATGGGGAATAGTGACACTTTCCGAACAAGTATACCAGTATTTCCGCCCGCCATAAGACCACTAGAATGAGCTGCAGAGAAAAGGGCAGGAAAATAGTTCACTGTATGGTACAGAGACTGCGAGATAAGGGTAAAAGCAAGCTGCCAAATAAACCCAGTAAGATCGCGCAGTCGGTGCCCGAAGATAAACAAACCCGGGCGAGCTCACGGGAGTTAAAGCGCCAGCCATGACTGTTGCGCGCACGGGAAGCAGCATGTGAAGCGGACGACGAGAAGGGCGACGCAACGCGAAATAGAGATGAAAGAGGCGTGAGAGCGCCAGCAGAAGCTCTGCGTGCACGGGAATGACCGGGTGAAGCGGACAAGCGAAGAGAAACCCGAGACACTGCCGTCTGGTGCACGCGGAAAGCAGACGGACGAGTGAAACCAGGCGAGCGAAGGAAGACGGAAGGAGAAGTGGCAACTACGCGAGAAGAAGCGGCCGCGGAGAAAATTAAGTAAGGAAGAAAGTGGACTGCATCGGCAAAAAGTCGAACCAAGACAACTTCAGCGAGGCGAGGCGGTACCAGGCAGACCCAATCAATCGAAGGGACGAGACAGCAGCCCGCAGACGTCAACTGAACGGGTGATGTACGAGGGTGGGGACCTTCCCCCTCCCCTCAGCTGGCGGTCCAAACCCACATTGCGGGGAGAGATGAGGCGGTCTCTTTCCAGCCAACGGTAAGTAAACAACCGACGGGACTTCTCCAGGCCCTAACTATTCCAGGGGCAGTGAAGGCAGTCAGCACCAGGTAAAGTGTTTACCACACTACACCCCCCTCTTCAAAGAGCAACAAAGGCGTGACTGTGCTGAATAAGATATTTTGTTTACAGAGTGAAAAGGGACCGATTAATTTCATTAATTTCAAAACCGCAAGTGCAAAGTGTGGAGAGACCTTCAGCCAATTTATCAAGTCAATGTTGTAGTGTAAATATGTGTTCAAACATGCACAGTGAAAACCACGAAAGTCCGCAACAAAAGAGGAAGGACATCTGTCTCATTGTACCCGAGCTAAATTCATCAGTAGCACTGTTTGCTAGTTACTGATTGTTTGCACTTGTGTCCCCAATTAATAGATGTTCACCGATGTTTGTATATTGTTTACTTTTTGTTTACCATTGTGTATCAACAGTAAATTTACTTTTTGTTTACCACTGTAAAGCATTGTTTACGAGTGTGTTAAAAGATAACAAATACCAGTAAGAAATGCCAGTAAAAATTACAACCTGTCACTACACAGACAGTGGCAATAACCTTAATACTTTTTAATCGCCAAAGTTTGGTTAAGTGGCTAACAATTAATTTTCATATACCTGTTACTGGAGGTATATAGTATGTAAAGTGTTACGGGAAAAAGCTGCCTACTAAATATAGTGTAGAGAACCTATGTGAGTTATTTAATTTCTTAATTGTCATGGCTTATGACGTTGACTGCATTTGATAATATGTTTTTGTTGTAAGAGTGGACCGCTTGTGACGAGTATACTTCGCGTAACGACGCTAAGGGCGAGAATCATGGTTTTAAATCAGTCGTTTTTATATTTTGTTACGTATTACTACAGAAAAAGTCCGTAGGTTAGTAAATATCGCTTGAAAAATGAGTAAGAATTAGTAATTTGGAATCTACGAGGTGAGAGGTCCGTGAGTGGCCTAGGCTCCGGCCCAAGGGCGGGGCTCCCGCTGCACGCAAGATGGCCACGCGGGTGTGCGTGACGCTATATACATGGTGATTCCAAGTAGTTGTGTCGGAAAAATTAAATGTTTTATTTCAATGTCGCAAGTTGGGAAGAATGGAAGGTTATGTCATTTAAAAGGTCCGAGATAAATTGGATTATTTCCAAGTGACCCATTTATAGGTTAACAGGTGATTTTAAAGTTCTGAAATAAAAAATTTTTGGAAAATTTCTACAAGTGGCAAAAATTTGTACGGTCTTNACGCGGGTGTGCGTGACGCTATATACATGGTGATTCCAAGTAGTTGTGTCGGAAAAATTAAATGTTTTATTTCAATGGCGCAAGTTGGGAAGAATGGATGGTTATGTCATTTAAAAGGTCCGAGAAAAATTGGATTATTTCTAAGTGGCCCATTTATAGGTTAACCGGTGATTTTAAAGTTCTGAAATAAAAAAATTTTTGGAAAATTTCTACAAGTGGCAAAAATTTGTACGGTCTTTTGGAGTCTTTGGTTTAGAGTTTTAATAAATATTCTTAAGGTATGTAGTGGTTTTATGCGGTAAAGTGGCAGTGGCGCGGTAATAAAAATACGGTTAAATTCGCGTGATTTTAGCTAGTCAGAGTTGGTGTTATGTTTAACAAGGGTTAGTGTGTAAGGTGAAATTCGAGAGTTAAGCCGCCAGCCGAGATAGGAATATAAGTTTTTTTACCACCCGAGTCAGAGTGANTATGAGTTTTTTTTACCGCCCGAGTCAGAGTGAGTAAAAGACCGCCAGGAAGTTTGTTTTGAGAGGCCTACCTGCCCTCATAAATAACGTGTGTTCACATCATGGCCAGGGCCATGCATGGTGTAGCAATGGTTATGTAGGGTTGACCGATGTTCACTTGTTGTTTACCGTTGGCAATTTATGTGTACAAAAAGGCGTAAATATGTAGTAGAATTCGAGATTTAGAGCCTCAGCCATTGTAAGTTATTCCTTTCAGGTACGAGTCACGAGTCACGAGGTCGGAGGAGAAAAGGATGTGTTTTTGTTGAGGGACCTACCAGCCCCCATTAATAAAGTGTATTTATTTTGCCACTCGGGTCAGTGTTGCTTATCTTGGCCCACCGTCAGACCAGACCGCTCGTGTGGAGCGGCAGAGAGGCTCATAAGATAACAGGTTTTTGTTCCTAAGTAGTAAGAGAAGCTTGCTCGCACAACCTGTTGGCAACTGTTCAATGAGAAACTGTANTGTTGCTTATCTTGGCCCACCGTCAGACCAGACCGCTCGTGTGGAGCGGCAGAGAGGCTCATAAGATAACAGGTTTTGTTCCTAAGTAGTAAGAGAAGCTTGCTCGCACAACCTGTTGGCAACTGTTCAATGAGAAACTGTTCAGTAAAAATGACCCCGGCCTGGACGGCCGGTTAGTGCGGCAGAACAGTGGGTGTAATGAACCAGTGTAATTCATTGTAATTACGAAAGAGGAGTGTGCACTGTAACCAGGGTTTACTTTGTTTGTACATTTTGACAATTGTATGAACTGTTGAGTCAACCCCCCACCCCTGAGCATTAGGAGTAGGTGGAAGCTCGGTCCCCAGGGTTTGCGGGCCTGCGATGTTCCTTAAATTGTAAGAGGGTGTACCCCCACAAACTGGTTTGTGA
>NQII01004726.1:0-89843 GCA_002778355.1 Clitarchus hookeri | reverse complement strand
CTTCCAATATTAGTGGCGAATTTATTCCAAATCTTATGCAGTTGTTCGTCTTCCATTACTGTTCCAACTTCCAAGTGAATGCCCAATTCTTCCACTTGATTCTGAAATCCTTCTCTAAGGTCTTCTGTTTTCAGGCAGTTCGTTAGGACATGCTGTACGGTGTCATCGACACCGCAGACNATCCTTCTCTAAGGTCTTCTGTTTTCAGGCAGTTCGTTAGGACATGCTGTACGGTGTCATCGACACCGCAGACCTCGCAGAGCGAGGAAACGACAAGCCTCAGGCTGTGGAGCTTGGCCTTAAAGTTTCCGTGGCCGGTTAGCAGTTGCATGCTATAATGGTTAGTCCAAATCCATTTAGAGCCCATTCTTGTTCGTACATTAGGCAAGAGCTCGAAAGTCTGTCTGCCTTTCTCCGATTTACAACATCTGTCTTGCCATTCATCGATGATGCCATCTAGTATGGATTCCTTGTCTTCTTTCATCAGCCTGCCAGCTCGCGTTCCCTCCACTACCAAACCTCTGTACCTGACCAACAGGTCTGCAGGCAGCACTCCGGCAACCACCGGGAGAGACTCATTGGGGACAGTCTTGTACGCACTTGTCACAGTCAGCAGCGCAGCCCTCTGTGCACTTATCAATTTCCTTCTGTTCTACGAAAGATCGGCACGGTGGTACCACATGATTGCTCCATAAGATATTATGGCCTCGAAGACCGCCATATAGATTGTCCTCAAGGTTTTGAAGTTGAGCCCCCAACTAGTGTTGCCAAGTCTTCTGAGTTTCTGGAATACCACCACCGACTTCTGCGACACATATTTGATGTGCTTTAAAAAGCTCATCCTGTCATCCATTATCACACCCAGATACCTGAACGCCTGCAAATATTTTATCGAGTGTCCCCCAAAGCGCACAGTCGGGCATCTCTGCAGCTTTCCCTTTACGAGCATTATCTTCGTTTTCTCCGTGGAGAAACTGAGCTTAGTGGTTCTTGACCATTCTCATGTCTTTTCCATTATCGCGTTGGCCTTGAGTTCTAATTCCTTTCTAGAATTTCCAGGCACCAGGATCAGTCCGTCATCTGCGTATCCGAGGACCGTGCACTCCGGGGGAAGTCCCATCTCAAGAAATCCATCGACAAGGATGTTCCATAAGATCGGTCCAAGGACCGACCCCTGTAGGCACCCCTTCGTAAGCCTTTTCTTATCTTGCAGGTTTTTANGCACCCCTTCGTAAGCCTTTTCTTAACTTGCAGGTTTTTGCTGGAGTATATACTCCATCTGTTCTTAAAGAAATCCAGAATGACCCTATAGATGTTCGCAGGGCATCTCTTTGTTTTTAGCCTGTACATCACCTCCAGCCACCAGGCATTATCGGATGCGCCAGAAATGTCGAGGAAGATGGCCATAATGTATTTACTGGTGGACCCTCTTATTTTGTTCATGACATCGTGCAGAGCAAAATCAGTCCCCATACCTCTTCTGAAGCCATACTGGCGTTCGTTGAGCGTTCCCTCCGCTTCCAAAGCCATGGTTAGCCTCTTGTTGATCAATTTTTCATATATTTTGCCCAGTGCCGGAAGTAATGTCAGTGGCCTATAAGATTTAGGGTCATCCAGATCATTTTGTTCTCTTTGTGCAGAATCCTCAGGCATCCAAGTTTCCAGGGGGAGGGGAACACTCCAGTTTGAAGACAGTCATTTACAATATCCAATAAAATTTCCTTAATTCGTGCATAACACCTTTTAAGTATTTCAGAGGTCACCCCATCAATACCACGAGCTTTGCCGTTCTTCATTTTGTATACTATGGCAGTGAGCTCATCCATTTCAAATTCAGGTGCATCCTGATCTTCTGGCACTATATTCATTGACTATCTCTTAGCTGTGTGGTCCTCCCCCTCTTCCTGCAAAGACTCATAGGCAGAAGTGCGTGAAGCAGGACTCCCATTGACCTTTCCTTATCCAAGATAAGATTTCCATCTATTTTCATGCAAGGTGGTGTTACACAAGCCCGAAAAGGTCTTCATTGCCCATTTTTGTCACAAAATCCTCCCAGGATTTAGCCTTCTTCTTCCTGACCCCGCTGAAGTAAGCCTGCCTTTTATCCTTGTAGGATCTTGCAAATATTTTCCTCTCTACTCCACGCAACTTGTGAAGATATCTCCTGTCTCTTCTAAGATCCTCCTGCTTCTGCTCCAACTCGTGGTCCCACCACGAGAGGTTTGGAAGTCCTCTGGAAGTCTTTCGCATGTTTTCTTCACATGTCTCCTGGATGATTCGGGTCAATTGCTCGACATGGTCATCCAGGGATCCCATGATATCGTATGAGCGCAGTTTACCCAGCAGGGCCCTGTCGAAAGCTGGCCAGTCCACCATGTTATGTATGTACCTGACCTCTCTTTCAAATTGCTCAGGTTCTCGGACACCACCACCATGAATCTCGAATGTGATCAGCCTGTGATCACTCTAGCTCTCATTGGAGACAGTCCAATGCTTTACCCAGTTGTTAGCCTTTCTGTTCATCACAGTGATGTCCAGATAGGATTCAGTATCATGGGCCTGCGAGACAAATGTAGGGAGCTCACTCTCTTTGTTTGCCACAGCCATATCATTCATTAGTAGAAATTGTCCTACTAACTCTCCCGCCTCATCAGTGACGGGAGAGTGCCATATCTCTCATTTAGCATTCACATCCGCACAGACAATCAAGGGCTTCTCCCTCAGGGTGTTTCCTTTAATCACCCATATTTCCAAATGGGTCTGCGTATCATCCCCGAACTGGAAGTACGAAGAGACATGCCAACACTCTGTAGTGCCTTTGGTCACTTGCACGCAGGTGTGGTGCGTGTCAGACACACTTGTCATAATAACTATGTCCATATCTTTGTTGGTTCCCAACACTCCAGCCCGGGGCACAGTACCACAAGTAAACACATCGCCCCGCAGACCCACGACCTGTTCAAAGGGCACATACGGTTCCTGGAAAAGAACAATGTCA
This sequence comes from Clitarchus hookeri, assembly GCA_002778355.1. NCBI lineage: Eukaryota > Metazoa > Arthropoda > Insecta > Phasmatodea > Phasmatidae > Clitarchus > Clitarchus hookeri. Next base: position 86,845 of record NQII01004726.1, on the reverse strand, counting down.
AGTCCCATTTCCATCACAATTCTATTGAGCTCTGCAGCCACCGCTGCTGACCGTTGCATATTCAACTGCCCACATCATATCACATTACATGCCATAATCTATTCTTGAGAGTTCTGCAGACAGGGCTTTCTGGTATGCCGGACATTCTCTGGAGTCCACTCTATGATCATGCGCTTGGCCCTTTTTCAAACAGTTCGCACAAGAATCTTTGTGTTCCCTGTCATCTTTCTTCGGGCAGTTACCATACTCATGCCCAGTCTTACTGCACATTGAACAGGTGGACTCCTTATCTCTGCATTTTGCAGCTATATGGCCCCACTGTTGGCACTTATAACAGCGNTGCACATTGAACAGGTGGACTCCTTATCTCTGCATTTTGCAGCTATATGGCCCCACTGTTGGCACTTATAACAGCGTGAGAGCGAGATGTAATCTCGCACCCGGCAACTGTCATACCCCACGTATACCCTCTCCTTTTCAATCTGGGCATTCCTTACAGCAGGGTCACATTGCAGGACAACATTAACCCTGTCCGCGTCCCTCTGTCCAGTTCTATGGCTGATAGTCATTACCCTTTTAAAGCTGTCAAGTGTGTGACCTCCACACTTTCCATCTTTATAATTTTGCCGGAAAATTGTCTCTGGCAGATTCTCATTGTCCTCATTACGGGGCACGTCATAAATCATTATCTTGGGGCCACGCCTTTTAGGTGCCTCAAGTTTCAATCCCAAGGATTGTATTTTAGCGGCATTATTGATACTTTGGAGGGTCTTATCATCCCCCGCCTCCACGCGTATTCCGCCATCTCTAATGCCTCTAATATTGTGAATTTGCAATCCTTCTACTTTTGGGTCAAACCCTTTTTGAGAATTTCTCTTGTCTCAGNAATGCCTCTAATATTGTGAATTTGCAATCCTTCTACTTTTGGGTCAAACCCTTTTTGAGAATTTCTCTTGTCTCAGAGCTTGACTTCTCTCCTTCTGGGTATAGCAGGACTATCTTCTTGGCTGGCTTGGGCTTTAAGTCCGCTCCAGCCGCCTGAGAATAGCTTCTTATTACTGGTACTACAGGTTTAGCAGGCCTTAAAGATTCAAGTTTACCACCAGTTTGCTCTACATGTTGCAGTTTACCCAGTAACTGGCTATTCTGTATAAGAACACCATCTATGTTCGCCTGGATCTGGCTAAGTTTTGGTATTAACCAATTAGCTTGTGTCGAATTTATTTTCGAGCTTTTGTTCAATATCCACTTCTGTATGGTTTCAACCAGTTCTCTGGTTTCATTATGCGCCTTCATAATGTTGTTACTTTCTTGCTCCAATGAGTCTCCCCAAGTTTGTTCAACAGGTTGAAACCGTAGTTTCTTCTTTGCCTTTCCTTCCTGTCCACTGGTGCTAGGTACAGGAACTTCACAAACTCTCGTCGGCCTCATGGAGGACCTGGGCACCTCTTCCATGTCCTGAGACTCTGGAAACACAAGCCTGGAGGGTTTCAGGGTCTTACACTTCCTCCCTACTAGGGCGAATTCCTGGACTTTTCTTGTGGCTGCCTTCGAGTCCTTATCTTCCTCTTCCGAGGAAGAGGATGCCACTTCTGATCCTTCAGATCTTATTTCTTCTTCAACTGTTCCACCTGTAGCTCCTTCTTCGTCTGACTCATCCCTTAGTTCACCATCGTAAACCTCCTGTATCCAGGAGTCCACGATGGTTGAGTTCACACTGTGGGTGCTCTTCCAGATCTTGCGATAGATTCGCCTTTTTCCGGTTGACAGTGGGAACTTATCCCAGTTGAAACTGGGGTCCCTCAACCTTTCTAACGCAGTCAGTGTGACCTCGCAGGGGATAAATTCCCTTTTGAGGAAGCCAGTAAGGGTATTTCTCCTCTCCTTTAGAGGCGGAGATTTCTCCATAGACACGATACCCAGGATCTCCATCAGTCCAAGCTTCTGCCCACCTGGGCTCCCAGAAGCAGCCATGGTGCTCCCGCGACGGCGGGACCTGCACGCTGGCTCACTCTTCTGTCTCTGTACACTTACAGTTCAAGACACAATACACAAACACTCACTAGTCTATATTAAGTTTAAGTGTGCTCACAAAAGCAAGTCCCCACAATGAACACAGTGACACATAATCAGAAAAACAAGTCCCATGTCCATCCACTAGTCAAGCCTCAGGGCAGCCTGAGGCCGTAGGCCTCAGACTGGCTTGAATCCCTTTTCTCCCTCTTAGCCGTCCACAGGGAATCCCACTAGGGCAATTATGGCCACGCACAGACCGCGTCCGGTGGACTAATGACCCTGTGGCCCGTTGATCCACCCGGCCGACGCAGAGGCGGGGAGACAGTGTGCCATGCTGACCTTTTCAACTTCCCAGAATGACTGTTCTGTATCCAAGGTGCAGCTAGAGTAACTTCCAATTTCAGCTCGTTCACCTGCGGAACCACTCACAGTAGGTTAAGTCTCAGGGCGACACTTTCCGGTGCGGTACCCTGAGAAAACCTCAAGGGCCATAGCAGTGCCAAGTCGCCAGCCGAGAGAAGACAGCGTCTCAAGCCAGATAAGTAGAGTCATCCAGCAAGTGCGGAAAATCTTGCACCCCTCCCCCACACCCCTCTTTCGGACGCGAATCGCCGCGCCAAACAATGCGGAGCCTACGTACAAAAGGGAAGGGGAGTGTTGTCTCGTGTGTACATGTACAAGTGGCCCTGTTAAGCATTAATAAAACTGATTTATTGGTAACCTGAAAACGAGGTGAATTTATTAGTAAATTGGACCTAGAGACAATAGTGTCGACGTATTCCTACGCCGTAACACTGAGGGCTAGCCTCAATTGCTCGTGCCTTACGAAGAGAGCAGATTCAATACCTACTTACAAACTTCAGCATTGGCAGGTATCAAGCTGACTTAAAAACGTTATTCAACATAGCCCGTAATAGCGATATTAGCGTGTAAAACTGGGTGTTATTCAGTTAATTAGTCCCTGAGATATGGCATTAAAGCACAATTTTTCTCATGTACTCTTTATGAATTGCGGACAAAGCGGTTATGTATTACCATATTTTATGTTCACCATACAAACTACCTGCATATAATTCTGTGGTTGAGACACTCTGCAACTTATAGCACATTAACGAAAAATATTAACATGGTTTGAGTTATGATTCTTTATCATACCTTAACGGAGCCAAATGGAGGTTATATGTTTTTGATAAGAATTGTGTAACGAACACTACAAAAAAGGTGCTTATTTAACATATGTTGTACAATAATATTTCAATATAAACATTAAGAGGTATGCGCGGAGGATCTTTCAAAGATACTGAAGTATTAATTTATATTTAATTATAATTATTTCACCAATCACAATCTGAGAAAATTATAATTGAAGAGTCGCCACCTTGCTCATGATTCCGGAGGCTGACTAAGATATCAGAAGTCGACGCCCGGACACACCCATCTTCAGTGGTCTTCTCGTTCCAATAGCCGAACAGCAAAAACACACCGCTTATGGGCTCTACTGCCCTATATATGCTGCTTTGTCACCATATACTGGCCGGTGTATGGTGTTTCTGTGGTTTGCGATTTCATAACTAATTTCAGCAATTACGACCCGTGTCCTGGATAAATATAAGAAGCTGTGATCAGCCAGGTCACTCAGGTAAGGCCTGATCACAATTCATAACCTTTTCCTCCATTGTTCACTAGCGAGATGCCCTCATTTCGCCCTAGAGTACGTTTAAATTTAAAGATGATTGGGAGTTGCGGAGTTAATCTTCAGGAAAACAGAAATATGGATCAGGCTGAAGTCCTCTACGCTGCGTTAGGAAATATTTTTTTGAATGGTTTTATCGTAGACGGAAAAGCTAGGTTTAAGGAATAGCCATTTGCTTTCGTGCAGTCCTCGGTCAAGGTGGGCCGATGAAACGCTGTGATGTGTGTTCCAGTGGCCTTGTGGGCAACGAACTTCATTCTCGCTGGAGTGTGCAAAGTTGTCTTATATACGAGCGTGGGTGACGCCCCGTGGCGGTACGTAACGCGGTAACTTTTCTTGAGGTTGTGAGTCCCTAACGCTAACACTATGTGGCCTAAACCGTTCATTAAATACATTATTTGTAAGGACTGGAAATTTAAATCACTGTTTTAATAATAACAATAGAAACAAATTGAAAATTAATGATTGATTTAGGAATACGTAAGTGCTCTCCCCCGGCAAATTAATGGTTTAGCGTTGTACATAATTATAGAGATCCTGTGAAAAAAACATATGGTAAAACACTACAGACAGAACAATACAATATAATCTTAACTAAACATGTGAAGAGTTCGCGACGTTACGGTGGTAGAATATGGATAGTATGGTATCTAAACATAGAATAGTATTTAGTTGCTTACTTTATTTAAATCCGATTTTTGAAAAAGTAAAGAGAAATTCGCAGCAGTTTTCTACTACGTTTCAATATGTAAGAAGGTAAGGGAAGGAAACATAAAATGAAAATAATTATTTTTATATTCTACTACATACAAGTACACTGCTTTGATTCTAAATCCTATTTAAACGATTGGTCATAAATAAATACTATCTTCAAATGTATTTAATTTGTATTATAATAAATAAATTAATATATTCTGTCTGAAAATGGTTATAATTCTATTTATTATAACTATATTTTGTTTTTTTTTTGTATGGTCACGATACAATTGTGAGTCTACTTCATAAACTATTCTTTAATACATGAAATTTATTTTTTACTTATGAAAATTCTGATACTTATTATTTGCTTAGAATTATTTCGTTGAAAATAAAATTATTTCTTATTACTCTATTGCGTATGTTACAATGATGAAAAAAAGGTTTGTTGGAGGACTCCTTGTATTAATTGTTTAACTTTAAAACATAATAAGTGTTAAAAATCTACTGATGTTTTAAAGTAAATATTGTGAAGCCGGTTACGTATATTTTTGTTAATTGATATTGTTGCCTGCAGTGTGTAAAGTGTCAGTGGTATGTTTTAAAAATTAAGGTGTACTTGTGGTTTGCCTTATATTACCCGTGATCTGCGTGAACAATAGAGCTGAGGCTGTAGGAATCACGTGCACGCATGACATCTACTAGCGTATGACATCAGATGTGCTGCTTCTGCGGCCGTTGTTTGCATCGTAATCCGGAGGAACTGTGGAATAGAGCGTTCGTGACTTCATACTGGTTGCTGCTGGCCATTACATGCGGTACCATTGTTCTGAAACTTACAAGAGAATTTTTTAACGTAATGACTTCGCAGATTTTCTACGTGCCTTTTTTTTAAAATTAACATTTAATAATAAATATGGCCCTAAGAGTTTAAAAGGGGTACAGTTACTTAAATAGGTTATGAATTTAATCCTGGTTATATTAAATTGATGAATTTGTTATATTTCTAAGTGTGTCCGACCTTGTGAGCTTATATTTTGAGACGTGCGTTAAACATATTTTATTTATTTCTGAATGGTCTTCTTCGATTATTCTCTTTTACAATATCTGCAATCTAACATTTTGTTATTATTATGTAGTTATGTAACATTTTAAAATCAACTTTTTAGGCAAGTAATACAAATGGGTACGGTAATAGAAATACATTTTTTTATAAAAAATATTTTTGTGGAAATAATATATTATAATTAGCTGTGTGCTCGAATAAAACTTCAAATTGATAAACTGTTATTAAGGACGACGGACATCAACACATATTAAAAGTATAACATTATGACACTGATTATGCAAAATAAAATGTNATTCGCAGCAGTTTTCTACTACGTTTCAATATGTAAGAAGGTAAGGGAAGGAAACATAAAATGAAAATAATTATTTCTATATTCTACTACATACAAGTACACTGCTTTGATTCTAAATCCTATTTAAACGATTGGTCATAAATAAATACTATCTTCAAATGTATTTAATTTGTATTATAATAAATAAATTAATATATTCTGTCTGAAAATGGTTATAATTCTATTTATTACAACTATATTTAGTTTTTTTTGTATGGTCACGATACAATTGTGAGTCTACTCCATAAACTATTCTTTAATACATGAAATTTATTTTTTACTTATGAAAATTCTGATACTTATTATTTGCTTAGAATTACTTCGTTGAAAATAAAATTATTTCTTATTACTCTATTGTGTATGTTACAATGATGAAAAAAAGGTTTGTTGGAGGACTCCTTGCATTAATTGTTTAACTTTAAAACATAATAAGTGTTAAAAATCTACTGATGTTTTAAAGTAAATATTGTGAAGCCGGNTATTAATTGTTTAACTTTAAAACATAATAAGTGTTAAAAATCTACTGATGTTTTAAAGTAAATATTGTGAAGCCGGTTACGTATATTTTTGTTAATTGATATTGTTGCCTGCAGTGTGTAAAGTGTCAGTGGTATGTTTTAAAAATTAAGGTGTACTTGTGGTTTGCCTTATATTACCCGTGATCTGCGTGAACAATAGAGCTGAGGCTGTAGGAATCACGTGCACGCATGACATCTACTAGCGTATGACATCAGATGTGCTGCTTCTGCGGCCGTTGTTTGCATCGTAATCCGGAGGAACTGTGGAATAGAGCGTTCGTGACTTCATACTGGTTGCTGCTGGCCATTACATGCGGTACCATTGTTCTGAAACTTACAAGAGAATTTTTTAACGTAATGACTTCGCAGATTTTCTACGTGCCTTTTTTTTNGGTACCATTGTTCTGAAACTTACAAGAGAATTTTTTAACGTAATGACTTCGCAGATTTTCTACGTGCCTTTTTTTTTAAATTAACATTTAATAATAAATATGGCCCTAAGAGTTTAAAAGGGGTACAGTTACTTAAATAGGTTATGAATTTAATCCTGGTTATATTAAATTGATGAATTTGTTATATTTCTAGGTGTGTCCGACCTTGTGAGCTTATATTTTGAGACGTGCGTTAAACATATTTTATTTATTTCTGAATGGTCATCTTCAATTATTCTCTTTTACAATATTTGCAATCTAACATTTTGTTATTATTATGTAGTTATGTAACTTTTTAAAATAAACTTTTAAGGCAAGTAATACAAATGGGTACGGTAATAGAAATACATTTTTTTATAAAAAATATTTTTGTGGAAATAATATATTATAATTAGCTGTGTGCTCGAATAAAACTTCAAATTGATAAAATGTTATTAAGGACGACGGACATCAACACATATTAAAAGTATAACATTATGACACTGATTATGCAAAATAAAATGTNCTGTTATTAAGGACGACGGACATCAACACATATTAAAAGTATAACATTATGACACTGATTATGCAAAATAAAATGTTATAATAGAGAGGAAAGGACCTTACATATACTAACTAATTACAATAACACTTCCACACAAAGCGGTAGTACACGTGGGTTGGGAAAAATCTGCACTCAATAACTTACACCAACGAGGTCAAAAAGAAAGTGCCCTCACGGTACACTTCCGCACTGTGTAGCATAGGACACCAAAGAAAAAGTACGAAATATCGCCAGTTTGTGCCCCTACTGCCGAAACTCTTTCAAGGCCAGTAGATCACAAAGTCAGGCCCTTCTGGTATGGTCACCACTCAGTCAGAAGCCCAGGAGAAGTGTCCCACTTCTCTGACGATAAACGATATGTTGACCTCCTGGATAAGACATCACTCTACTGGAGCACATGCGGGCAGAGAAGGGTCAGCATCAGCATACTTTCCATTTATTAAAATACCATTCAAATCTTACTTCAGTTTCCATCTCACCCCAGGTTAAGAAGACTGTATATCCACTTCAGGACTGGCGCGCATTTCTGCACATCAGAAAGCCCCGGGTAATGGACTTTGTTCGTGTATCACAGAACTGTGTGAACACAACGGAATCCATTCTGCTTTGTGTCCGTATGGAAATGGATTGTGGGAAGTGTATAAGAAAATTAGGAGTTCACGAAACTTAAATCTAGAACAGTACACTCAGGTTAAAAGTGGGTGTAGGGGAATATTATTGCACAGCGTTCTCTGCTCGCATGTTTCGTAAACATCGTCGGCCGTCAAGTCACGGAGGAAGTTGCTGAAGAGTGAATGACGTCATGATCGTCAGGAGGTGTAGGGGTTTTTGGCACAACTGCCGTCGAGGAAAGTGCTGACATGGAGAGAAAATAATCATGAATTGGAAAAGGGTTGAAGAAGAGAGAAAAAGACTGACACGCAAGAGGTGGGTCGCTTCGTGAGCTCTTTGCTACCTGCAACTTTTGACTTTCCAAATGGCAACTAATAACTGTAAACTGTCTTACAGTAAGCATATTAAAATCTTACAGAATCTTTCATACTTTATTTTCACACATATCACGGAACCTATCTTAACATTATGTTGAATAATGATAATGCACACTAAAATTGTATTCCTGTGTCTGCGCACAGCAGCATCTTACTACAATATTACACAATTGCTTACAATATACGAGTAGGCATGCAGTATGACTTCATATTCACCAGAAGATATTGAGATATCACAAACCATCAGGTAGGCCGGCTATCTCATTATTTTATATACGACACACACAAACAGACCAGTCCATCAGACCCTGTAGAATCTGACCCAGTCGAAGACATTTACTCGCAAGCACGACCCGACGACGAGGATGCCAACCGATGTATAGACATTGATAAATATTCGTATAAATTTGTAAATACATTTTGAAAAAAAAAAAATCTTATTCCTCGTATGCGTTTAAATAAAATTTTTTATAACAAAAATCCTATAAAATGTTTTGCAATACTCAGGTATTTAGTTTTAAAAACTATTTTACCATTACGTTAACCATTATTCTGCGGATTGACTCCTGCAGACTGACTCCTGCCGACTGACTCCTTCTGACTGACATTTTTTTATTTTGCATAGGTAATTAAGTAAATGTTATTAAACAAAATTATGGTAACCATTTTTTCGTGATTTATTGTTTATGTGTTTGCATAACACGATATTTTGTAACTTTGTGGCATCCCGAAGGGCTCATAGACCGCAAGTATGTTAGCAGGCATCAGAACTCTTCCTGGGCGTTATGGAGGTGCAGGAAGTTAGTCGCAAAAACGAACATCGAAATAGTCGAGTAAGCTCTTGCTCTGGCCATTCGAAAATTTAAAATTCGCAGGTCTATGAAACTTTGGTATCTGCAGGTTCATAATGGACTGAGGACTATTTTAAAATCGGTATTCAGCTCTCATATTACTTTCCATAGAGTGTATTTCTAAAAAAAAATTATATTAAGGGACTGCGCATTGATTTTTTTTCAATGGTCAGGTCCTGGTTGTGTAAACATAGACGTTTCCTCTGAAAGGGCAATATTAATACATTATAAAACACTAAGCATTTAACACCTCGGAATATAGAGTCGATTCGGAAATATAAATTTGTAGCATTGTTCGGGTAATGAAGGGTATTATCATATGTTCGTTATTGAAAAGTAAGTTTTGCTATTCCTTTAGTAGGTGGCCTGATTTACAGTACATTAACTGGCTTTCATGAGAGTATTAGATTTTTTTCTTTGCTAAATAACATAATTTCCCTGACCCAACAAGAGTTAAATCTTTTATTCATGAAAGAAGGTTCATACTCGTATTTCTGGAAGGGTGCTGATCGAATATACTGTTAGTTTTTTCTTCTTCAAAAGTTCTAACACTAATTGAACCCTATTTATTTTAGTGAGAAAATATTTCTAGGTATATGCATCAGCAGGTGAAAGGGCTCGCTCGCTGGGTTACGATGAGAATAATAATGACCCAATTGGTATAACATCTGTAAAATGCAAAAAGGTTTTTCGGTATGCCTGAACAATTCTATGAATTGCTGACACCAAATTAATCTTCGTGCTCAATAAAGGGATTTTTTTAAATTAATACCCAAATATTTGCCTGCATTACATGATGCGATTTCATTTTTATTTTATTTTTACTAAGTTTTATGTTATTTGAAGTTGGGAAGGCTCGTGATCCTGAAAGCCCGCTTTCGCGGATTCTATGCAAGAGAAAATTGCACAATCCACTTCATCTTGTAAAGGACAGATGTGAATAATTTTTATTCATGTCTACCTGATCAATACTCGTAAAATATGAGTGAGAGCTTATATTTTCTACGTTTTGTGCAAGCTAAAATAGTAAAAGTAATGTTTACATCCTTTTGAGTTGCTAGGGCAAACGGGAGCAGATAACAACTGGGACAAGAAATCATCCCGGCATTCACATGAAGTGATTTAAATAAAAACATTCCTGCGAAGGAGTCGAGAATCGAACCCGGGTCTCCCTGAACGTGATTCTCCCCTGGTGTTAACCTGTGTGTGCAGATATCATCTGTGTTTATTTAATGAGTTATAGTTGGCTTGTGTGACAAATATAACATGCTGCTGGAGCGACAAGCCCTCCGCGGGCTACCAACGACACTCCTGCCATCAGTGCGCTAGAGCAATGTCCAATATAACACCTGGCGGGGCGCGGCAGGACGTGTGCACGAGCTCAGGTTACCACTGCACACCTATCTCGTTTACTTCTTTAATGGGATTCGTACCCACTTCTTTAAGTTTACTTTTGCCTTCAAAGTTTTTCAATGCGGCTATCAGTTTCGCCTGCAATTGCCATATTTCGGGCTCGGTGTGTGGGGTTCTTATATAAAATAATGATATGCGTCTAAAACCTTCCTACGAGCCTGTATGTGATGTCTCAATGCCTTCATGTGATTGGTCAGCTGCAATCACTTGGCAACTTGGTGATTGGTTTGTCGGTGTCCGAACAATATATTAATAGTGTATAACTTATAGTTCAATGTCAATATGACGTAACATGGCATGCATATACGTATATTATTTATTAGTTATTGGTCTGTTTGTTAAGAGAGGGGAGGCAGCTTAGTGGCTTAGATTTACAACTGCTAATGTGAAAGGTGGATAGTAAAGACAAGTTTTAACGCATGGTAATCCATGACCAGTTACGTTAAATGGAGTGGATATTGCCTGCCAATGGTTTCTCGCCATCGATTTAATCATCGAGTGAGATGTCTCCTGTTTTACCAGCGCCATATAATTTTTCAGCTCTAATGTCTACATCAATACCAGCATCTACTACCACCAGTGCAGTAGCATCGTTTCAGATTGGCGTGGTACCATCGACTTCCTCAGCTGTGAAACCTACAACACTATAAGCATTTACTGCCACAAGTGCAGCACGATCATCTACAGATGGAATAGTACCATCGACTTCTACTCTATTGCCTACGAAATCATCAATGGAGCCATTAAACTGTTCGGTTGATGTACCTAGAACACCCTTGACGGCATTACCTGCTCCTTTAACTCCAGCACCTACATATTCAAAAGGTCCGTCCGAGTCTTTGCCTGAACCGCTATGTCGTCATCAGTGTCACTTTATTAAAAGACATTTACTTTCGGCCATAATGTATGGCGAAATGAGCACTTTGATTGTTCCAAAAATCCTTGTCATACGCCATAATTGTGTTACAGGTGCGGTAAGATTTCAGCCATAGAGACAATTTACAAAGACATGCAAAGAACTTTAAAGGTGATGTTTATTTTTCATCATTACCTCTGTACCAGGTTTGCTGCAAGCAAGTCTCTTGTGACTTTGGTACATTTCATCATAAATGCAATTAACTACATAGCTTGAACTGCACAGTATGTCAGTGTTATAAATGTCACGATAAATTCGCACAAGGACAACACGTGTGAGAATGGAGACATACATAAAATACTTTAAACTACAACAAAGTTAGATATATTGAAATTCATGTATATAGAAGGAAAATGTAATTTTTTTCGAAAGCATGTGGTACTGTAGTAAATCAATTGAATAAAAAAATTCGTGTGAAAATTTTTTTTTATTCCATGTGTACTTAATTTGCCAGACTAATATTAAAATTTCAAAAACACAGAAATTAAAAAGAAATCTATAGAAAGTTATTGTATAAAGTACTACTGTACTACATGTACAGTTACACAGTAAAATAAATAAAACTTTTTAAAATAAAAAAATTTTAACCCTTAAAAGTATAAATTTAATAATCTTTGCACTTGGTCAAAATCCCGCATAATGCATGTAGGTATACTGTTGTTTAATAAAATATATTCAAAGAAATAAGAATGAAAAATTACAGATTATTCCTATGTCTATAAATGAGATTCATCAGTTCACCTAGTGGATTAATAGAGAAATTTACGTCGCATATGTGTTAAAAGTAGAATTTAACATGGAGGGCGCCGACAGCACAAACTGTACTTTAAAAAACATAAACGAATATGGCTGCCTGCTGGTGGCTAAATTGACAACTCGCCATGTGGGGATATCGATTCTTATTACCTTAGTAACACCTAGTAAATGTAAAAGTAATCATATTTAATCCAAGAAGACGTATTTTAGCAAGGTATAGACAAATTACCAAAAAACCAATATAGCTTTGTATGATAAAATGAGTATCGGGGTGGTGGGGGTGAAGACCCTCTGACTAAATAGCCGATAGCAATTGGTGGTGGGGGCTAGTCGTCTGATGGGAGTGAGTTTGGCGTAAACTTCTTAAAAGGAAATTTTTTTAAATTCAATTTTAATTTTATATTTGTACAAAATAAATTTTGAAATCGCTTTTTGTAAATATCTCGGAATTTTTTGAAATTTTTGAGCATTTTTGTGTTTAAATTCAAAGGTCACACGGTCAAGGTCAGAGGTCAAGGTCACCTGGATACAAATAGGTGGACAATATGGCGATGGCTGCTGATTATGCCTGACTATGGACCCTGGACCCCTTGTGTCGATTTGGCATATCCTATGCCTATAAAACCAAAATGGCCACCACTCCACTGCACCCTAAAACGATCATCCCAAATCTGTCCGAGGAATCGAAGTTTGCCTTTTAGGGGATATTTTTTGCAGATGGGGGGATCGGTGTTTTGAAATAGAAAACTGGAAATATAGTTAGTAAAAAAAGAAAAATTTGTTGGGAAAAGGTTAATTTTTAGGGAAAACTAGACAACTATTATGAAAAAAGTGCTTTGACTGTGTACATTTTATTTAAGAAATAAATTTTGATTGTCCACAAAAGGATAATGGATATTTAATCACGCATTAACAATGCGAAATAGAGCCCAAANAGAAATAAATTTTGATTGTCCACAAAAGGATAATGGATATTTAATCACGCATTAACAATGCGAAATAGAGCCCAAAAGGTCGAGTGTAGCGAAACATTTCCTGGTTATGCTACCATTAAAAACCTTAGGGTAATAACAGTCTAACATTTAGATGATGTTCTTAAAGCATGAAAGTGCATACTGTTTAAAATTTGTAAAGTAGGAAAATCGGTTTAAAGTCACGCTTAACACTGGCTGGCACTATACTATGTATTCGCAGGTAAACCAGTAAACATTTGTCTTATTATTTCATAAAAAAAACAATGAATGAAATTTAATACTTTAATATGAAAGAATCATGCGGAAGATAATGAAATATTATTCAATAGACCTTTAAAGAAATAGAATAATCCATGCATATTTTTTTGTAAATAATTGACTTCTTATAAAAACAGTAAAGGCGATATCTCCAAACCAACATTTTATAGCGTAAAATATGACAAGGTTACGTTGACAGCAACGAAGAACGATGGTTTTCCGATCGATATGTTTTACAAAGGCACCCACTCTTACTGATTGAAACTCACATGATCAATAGTAATTTACGTAATGCACTCCGATATAAGACTGTGTGTGAGACATCTCACGTTCTTCCATTTCAGGTTTGTCTGTGAAGTACACTGNCTAAAATTGTATTCCTGTGTCTGCGCACAGCAGCATCTTACTACAATATTACACAATTGCTTACAATATACGAGTAGGCATGCAGTATGACTTCATATTCACCAGAAGATATTGAGATATCACAAACCATCAGGTAGGCCGGCTATCTCATTATTTTATATACGACACACACAAACAGACCAGTCCATCAGACCCTGTAGAATCTGACCCAGTCGAAGACATTTACTCGCAAGCACGACCCGACGACGAGGATGCCAACCGATNTCAGACCCTGTAGAATCTGACCCAGTCGAAGACATTTACTCGCAAGCACGACCCGACGACGAGGATGCCAACCGATATATATACATTGATAAATATTCGGATAAATTTGTAAAAACATTTTGAAAAAAAAAAATCTTATTCCTCGTATGCGTTTAAATGAAATTTTTTATAACAAAACTCCTATAAAATGTTTTGCAATACTCAGGTATTTAGTTTTCAAAACTATTTTACCATTACGTGAACCATTATTCTGCGGATTGACTCCTGCAGACTGACTCCTGCCGACTGACTCCTTCTGACTGACATTTTTTTATTNTCTGCGGATTGACTCCTGCAGACTGACTCCTGCCGACTGACTCCTTCTGACTGACATTTTTTTATTTTGCATAGGTGATTAAGTAAATGTGATTAAAAAAAATTATGGTAAACATTTTTTCGTGAATTTATTGTTTATGTGTTTGCATAACACGATATTTTATAACTTTGTGGCATCCCGAAGGGCTCATAGACCGCAAGTATGTTAGCAGGCATCAGAACTCTTCCTGGGCGTTATNATAACTTTGTGGCATCCCGAAGGGCTCATAGACCGCAAGTATGTTAGCAGGCATCAGAACTCTTCCTGGGCGTTATGGAGGTGCAGGAAGTTAGTCGCAAAAACGAACATCGAAATAGTCGAGTAAGCTCTTGCTCTGGCCATTCGAAAATTTAAAATTCGCAGGTCTATGAAACTTTGGTATCTGCAGGTTCATAATGGACTGAGGACTATTTTAAAATCGGTATTCAGCTCTCATATTACTTTCCATAGAGTGTATTTCTAAAAAAAAATTATATTAAGGGACTGCGCATTGATTTTTTTTCAATGGTCAGGTCCTGGTTGTGTAAACATAGACGTTTCCTCTGAAAGGGCAATATTAATACATTATAAAANTTTTTTCAATGGTCAGGTCCTGGTTGTGTAAACATAGACGTTTCCTCTGAAAGGGCAATATTAATACATTATAAAATACTAAGCATTTAACACCTCGGAATATAGAGTCGATTCGGAAATATAAATTTGTAGCATTGTTCGGGTAATGAAGGGTATTATCATATGTTCGTTAAAAGGAAATTTTTTAAAATTCAATTTTAATTTTATATTTGTACAAAATAAATTTTGAAATCGCTTTTTGTAAATATCTCGGAATTTTTTGAAATTTTTGAGCATTTTTGTGTTTAAATTCAAAGGTCACACGGTCAAGGTCAGAGGTCAAGGTCACCTGGATACAAATAGGTGGACAATATGGCGATGGCTGCTGATTATGCCTGACTATGGACCCTGGACCCCTTGTGTCGATTTGGCATATCCTATGCCTATAAAACCAAAATGGCCACCACTCCACTGCACCCTAAAACGATCATCCCAAATCTGTCCGAGGAATCGAAGTTTGCCTTTTAGGGGATATTTTTTGCAGATGGGGGGATCGGTGTTTTGAAATAGAAAACTGGAAATATAGTTAGTAAAAAAAGAAAAATTTGTTGGGAAAAGGTTAATTTTAAGGGAAAACTAGACAACTATTATGAAAAAAGTGCTTAGACTGTGTACATTTTATTTACGAAATAAATTTTGATTGTCCACAAAAGGATAATGGATATTTAATCACGCATTAACAATGCGAAATAGAGCCCAAAAGGTCGAGTGTAGCGAAACATTTCCTGGTTATGCTACCATTAAAAACCTTAGGGTAATAACAGTCTAACATTTAGATGATGTTCTTAAAGCATGAAAGTGCATACTGTTTAAAATTTGTAAAGTAGGAAAATCGGTTTAAAGTCACGCTTAACACTGGCTGGCACTATACTATGTATTCGCAGGTAAACCAGTAAACATTTGTCTTATTATTTCATAAAAAAAACAATGAATGAAATTTAATACTTTAATATGAAAGAATCATGCGGAAGATAATGAAATATTATTCAATAGACCTTTAAAGAAATAGAATAATCCATGCATATTTTTTTGTAAATAATTGACTTCTTATAAAAACAGTAAAGGCGATATCTCCAAACCAACATTTTATAGCGTAAAATATGACAAGGTTACGTTGACAGCAACGAAGAACGATGGTTTTCCGATCGATATGTTTTACAAAGGCACCCACTCTTACTGATTGAAACTCACATGATCAATAGTAATTTACGTAATGCACTCCGATATAAGACTGTGTGTGAGACATCTCACGTTCTTCCATTTCAGGTTTGTCTGTGAAGTACACTGGTAGCGGAATGAAATCAACAGTTTTCAATCCAAATTATGGATTTGGGAAAAACATTAATGCAGAATAATATCTTGTTAAACATATAAACCTGTTTTCTAAATTTTAAAATTGTGATTTTTAATGTTGACGCCACCCGTTAAATATCTATACTAACAATCAATACTTGAGATAATTGTCGGGAACCACAATGAAGACATCAGCACGTCCAAATAATATATCCTCTGCTTTAAAGCCTTTATTTGTGTTTCTGAAGATATTTGGAATAGCACCAATGAGGCATCAGCATGGCGATGAAATTGTTCCGTGCCGAACCAGCATTCAAGGTACTGTGCAAAATGCTACTTATATATTGGCCATGTTAATAATGGGTATGTCGTATTTCGTCGCATCATACCGTCTTAAAGACATAAAAAATCATTTGGACGTACTCATATTCTGGATTGCTGCTGTCGTGACCATTGGATGGACCGTCACCACCATATTCTCGTGTGCAAGCTATCGACTTGGTGAGATCGTCGGAAGAATACTACATATGGATGAAGTGCTTCTCCCAACATCTTGGATCAAGTATCAAGAAGTCCGCGTAGTTGTGTGGACTCAATTGTCTCTGCTAACAATCTATATAAGTTCTATCTACATCATAAAAATTTACCTAGTGTCTGAATTATACAAGTTCTGGTCTCTTGCATGCTTTCCGTTGGATATGATCACAAGGGTTGGAATTTTGTTCTACTTAGACATACTCATGTTGTTGGGAAAAGCTGCGGATTCGTTAAACAAAGTAATCGAAGCTGTTTGCTCACAAGAATGTTTAGAAAATGATATGAGTAATGATACATCTGTCACTCTAACGTCAAGTCAAATCAATGTGCCAGTCATTTATCCTTTACATCAAAATGAACTCAGATCACAAGAAAAATGTTTTTTGTTAAAACGTCTTAGAAAAACCTACTACTATTTGCATGAAACAATGACAATGGTAGACTCCGCTTTTGGTTTTCAGGTATTAGTTGCACTGATATCCAACATAGGCTATTTTCAATGGTATGCAAAACTGGTTATTGACATTCTGAATGACAACGCTGACAAAGTAAGCTTAAATCATTCATATAGGGCAATGTCTGTTATGTGGAGTGCCAGTACTTTCTCAGTTATCATTCTGACTAATTTCATTCCGCAGCACGTCGCCGACAAGAGAGAGAAAACAATCTCGCTACTGCAGAAGTTAAGTCTCACGAGAACTCTGAGTCCTGCCGCCATGACGGAGGTGCAGATGTTTTCCCAGCAGGTATCGGNTACCAGACAGGTATCAGAACGGCCAGTTGTTTTCAATGCGTGGGGATTCTTCAGCCTTGACCGCCGTAACTTTTTCTCTCTCTTAGGTTGTCTGGCAAGTTATGTGATCTTGCTAGTGCAGCTGCGCTAAGTTAACATATTTTGTCAAGTAGTTATCTTATGTGAGTTAACGTACTTTGTATAACACATCATCTAGTCACTGTGTCCCAACATTTGCGTTCTGCAGTAAAGCAAGTATTTCCTGATAAACTTAGAGCCTATTTTCTTCTACATTGCCGGAAATACATTTCTGTAAAATTCCTGAAAGCTTAAATATTAGGTGGTCGTTGACTTCTCATTGATCACAATACTATTTGAGATGAAACAAAAATCATGTGAAACAGTACCAAGACAATAAAAAAGCACGAATGACTTACCCTGGATTCGAATTCAGAAAAACTCGTAAAATTTAACTAGTCTGCACTAAACAGCATCACGGAGGTAGAATTTGGAGCATCAACGTCGGATATAATATGTTTAATGATTTGAATGGTAGGGTTCACTAACTTCAAATATTAACAAGGACGTCATTTTGAAAATAAGTGTCTAAGCCACTAAAAATACATACGTTTACATGACCTACCATACTGTTACTTATGTGAAAAATTTGGTTGTTATCGGCAGATTAGTATCCGAGATATGACATAAAAATCTTATTTCCTTAACTAGGGCTATCTTACAAAATAACTTTAAAAGAGGCTCTAATTACTACGTTTGCAACAGATACTGAAAGAATAAAAAAAATTTTATTTGTTAAATTGTTAATATATATACCAAACATATCAAAATAATATGGCAGCACTTTTTTAAATAATTGTCTGCCATAATTTAAATCATGTAACTATATGCAGCCTTCTGCAGGTGTGTGAAATTTGTAGAGAAATTGTTGAACTATTCAAGATATTTGGAATAAAATTCAATTTACTCACCAACAACATTATGCAAAAAATCTGGCAAAAGATGATCTCTGGATTAACAAATAATTCTTTCATTTTAACACTATTTAAATAAAATATTTCATTCAATGTTGTTTAAATATTTTAAATGTATAACAAAAGAATTTTAATTAATTACATAAACCACAATACAACGCGCCTGCCACCGCTAACATAGTTTAATATACATACCCTTCATTCGCAATACTTGCTTGACGTTTTCGTATAAATCAGTTGCTTGATCCTCGAGTTATGTAAAAAATCTTTATTGTTCACATGATGATCTTCATAAATAGAGGACAAAAATTTTATGTATTACCACTTTCCATGATTGCCATAGATGCAGTATACAAACTAAACTTGAAATATGTTTCATAGTTTCGTAGATATAGCACAATAAAATAAAATGTTTGTGAAGGCATCATTAAGAAAATAATTGACTCAAAAGTACAATTTCTGCACCAAATTTTAAAGAAATCGGTTTACTTTTTATCGGAGATCCGGCTGATAAGGTTTATTATTACATGTGGTGCTACCTTCCAAAATGGCGTGTAAATGAGGATTAAATAGAAAATTAAGTTGGATGTAACTGATACTGTCTGCAAATTTATTAAAGTTAAAAACCCGTTTTGCAGTTCCGTAGATAAAAAATTTTGATCTAAAATGTTTAGTTGGCCACTTATTTGATATATGTGTCTGATCATTTAAAAGTTTATCAGTTTAATTACATGCCATAATGATACTTGTTTGCCAAACCTTGTATAAAGCGGTTGTTTTTCGGAGATATCACACAATTAAATTTTCCATATGAGGATTTAGTATACTTTACTTAAATAGCTAGATTGCAGTTATTTTGAAAATAAACATGACATTCATGAAACATATTTGTCGATATCAAGTGCCGCATTACTACATGTTTGTCAAATGTCATAGAAATCTGTAAATTGTTTCCCGAAATATTACAAAAAACTATAAATTTCGTGAAGGGCTATCTTACAAAATAGCGGACAAAAGTTGATGCTAGGCATATATAATTCTTGTAATAGATAATGTCAGCATATAAAATTTGGTTGAAATGTGTAAAACGGTATGGAAGTTGTACCAAATATACCTGATATATTTGTTATGCGCAACATTTAAAAATAAAAACCTAATTAAGTTCAATTACTCACATTTACCTGGCCTATATTAGTATTAGTTGCATAACCAATTTGCGAAAATAGGTAGTTTTTTTGTCAATATATAATGTAAAAGCTTAATTTTAAAATGTGTCGATATCTACAAAAATGGTGGAATAACATCCATATTCAACTATGAATGCAATGCTTTCACCTTGCGCTATCAGCATACACACTTTAGATTAAATATGTTGAATGGTTTCCGACATATGATATTCACCCAAAATTTTGTATACCGAAGGTATCTATTACAAGCATTGTTTAAACACATAACCACTTTTCTCGGCCATTTTGAAAGATAGCACCATAAGAATAAAGATCAGTAACTAATTCTTCGATTGCTACCAAATTTTGCAAACAAGTAGTACTGATGCAGATGACGTTAATTAATATGATTTACGCATGTCAGACACTTATTTTTAAAGTGGACAGATATATAGCCATTTTAGCTTAGAATACTATATCTTAGAGACAATGTTATCAATTCCAAAATAACAATGAATACTGGCAGCAGACATCACTACTATCATCTGTACCTACATAGAGCATCCCTTTTCCTTCCATTTTTTAAGATAGTGCCATGCAAATAAAATAAAGTGTTAAAGTATTTATGCCATGTTTCGAAGACCAATCAACCGATTCCCACCAAATGTTACACTGGAACATTTCATTTAAATCTTTTCTAAATTTTGCACACCATTAATGCTACAGGAAACAATTTAATTTTCATGAATAAAATTTGTTCAGACAACGATGTTTAAAATAGCAGCTTCTTAGAACATTAATGTAAGTTTGGCATTTTTATTGAACAATTTAACTAAAATATACCAAAATTTATATTTTGACAGTATAAATTAGAAGAATCGTGTATAGAACCTATATATATATTTTGGTAAATTTTATACAGAAGTATAAAATAAATAAATGGAGAATTTATGTCATATATCACGGACCAAACCACCGATTTCCATTAAATTCTTCACACAATTTGGGCTTCGGTAGTCCATGTGAAATTACATGTTTTATGTTGCTTAGACAGTAATTTACAAAATAAAGGACCTCTAAATATTTTAGTTTTGTAAACCCTTTCATTCGAAACATTAGGCTAATTAAATTCGAATTTGAAGCTCTGAATCCGCCCTCCGCAATGGAGTGGATTGCACGCTAGGAGGGTTTTGAAAGTTTTATGAGTTCAAGTCCCGGTTAGGGCAAGTCTATTTGTAATTGTCTCACCACTGCTGCATAAGTTCCTTGTTTCATTTCTAAAGATATTGCTTTCAAAGAGAAGTCAATAACTTCCTATCCACTTGGCTATTAATATAATATTTAAAAACAATTTTCGCCCATGTTGAGGAAAGTATGATCATTAGATATATAAGTAACTCCTTGTTTATTTGTATCCGAGATACTGAGTATGAACACAAAACATTTATTGGCTTAGCTAAACTAAACACGTATATTAAAATACATCCGAGAACTAAAGACAACTATTCAAATGTCTACCTACCTAGACAATAAAACTTTAAATATGTCAATATGTACAAAAAGCGTGCCTGTAACGTTATATCTACTATTATATAAACTTTTTAACTTTTACAACGAAAAATCACATTTGGAACGGATGGTGAATAAAAATGATTACAAAACATAACATAATTTCAACACATGACTCTCACGATAGTAAAGAAGCCAGCACCGAAACAGTTCAAAGATATCATTCCCGTACGTAGCACAAAATCGATTAATTTCTGTGCACACGGTTAGTTAAATGTATGGAAATTAAATATTTGTTTAGTATTTGCAGTGACACACGTTTGCATGTATTCCTTTGTGTTAAATAAATGTATCAGGCAAGCTGTGAAACTTTAATTTTCCATCATTCAAGGAAATCTTGTTAGAAGTGTTTTCATCACTACATAAATAAATACAACAATTTAAGAAAAATATAGTTTTTTTCCTTTTTTTCATTGATATTAATTGGTTAATTTTGCCCATAGAAACTTGATCATATTGTGTAATAGTTTCTTCAAGTTCCTTATAGGTAAGTAACTAAAAAAAAAAAAAAAAGAGTTTTTTAGTTTTGGAACACTTCCTCTTTCTCGGGGGCCACTTAAACTTCAGTGACTCCTTTCAGGGGGTAATGTATTAATTGTTGGTGAAATTGGGAATAATAATTTTATGACCCATATGCATACAAAATAAGAGTTTCTAACAGAGTGTCCTAATTTGTAAACGTTTGAAAGGTTGCAACTATAAAATACAAAATAGTGTGTAAGATCGTTATTTTTTTTCTTTATATTGCATGCATTTTAAAAAACGCTTAATACCAAATTAAAAAATACTAATGGGTTACTAGATTTATTTAAACAGTCTAAATAATAGTTATGTTAAAAAGAATTTAAATATTTGCAATAACATCTAAGATAAACTACTGTAATCTGTGCTATACAATACCAACTCCTGCTTGGAGGTGTGTTACTTATAAATGTTTGCCAACATTTAATATATAATAGATGACGCCGTCTCTACATACAAGATATTTGGATGCTGACTTTTGCAAACTGTGTTTCTGAGAAAACGTAATGTACAAAATTAGTTTATTTTCTGTCAATTTTTCTCCTTATATGTGTACAAACCTTCTATACATTTACTTAAATATCATTGCCATGATTTATAATCTACCACGCTTACACGTCATAAGAATGTTAATATGTTTGGTAAAATTAATGTTTTTTCAATGTCTTATCCTTATACTAAGATCCATGTAAACAACATGCAGATTGATTGTAGAAAAATATTTAAGTACTACAGATTGTAAGCACTAGATATATTAATAATAACGTCCATATAACACATACTAGAAATGTTTTTATTTGTTTTTTTTTGTGTTCTTGCTAATGTATAAGTTCAATGAGACCAGATTATACTTATAGCGTTCTGTGGCATTTTAAGTATTATAAGTCCGGAGTTAGGAATAAAAAAATATTGTGACAGACAATTTAAATTTACTCGACATCCAAAATCACTCTCTTACACACACACATATTTGTATCCTGAGATTTAAGGGCACAGCGTGTCTCTTTATTATTCTAGAATGTTTATGTTTAATAGAAGAGAGGCACTAATTTTAATATGTTTCTAGAAAAATAACTAGTGCCTTTTTTATTGTCAGTAACTTCATTGCCCATAAATCTACAATATTAAAAAAACACTTTATATTATATTTTTTAAGGATGTTCACTTTAAAGTTGGCTCTTTCGAAAGTCCTGCTTAATATCTACTTTTAGCCGATTGGTTGCTTATCATTCCGCGTACCTACTCAAATAAACATTGCCAAGTGACTTTAATGTGGTGTTTACATCAGCTCATATGTCTACTGTTTTACACATTAAATGAAGAACAAAATTAAAATATATACTGACTATAGTTTAGATGTAGAATGTGTTAAGTTATAAAGTATAAAAATTTTTGTTAAAGCCAAAATAGAGATGTTAATGTGTAGTATTCCCGTATGCAATATTTTAATGAAATATTAACCTTGTCATACACTTTTTTTTTGTAATCTATATCGAGTTCACCCTATTGTCATGTATGTTTTTGTCGATTACACATCAGTAATCTGCCATGTGTATAAAGTTTGTAGAAACCTGGACGGGGGATTATGTAAGACACAAAGGCTGGTGATATAAGACATAAGAAGAGGAAAGTGTGATTTAATTGTAACCCATATATAATTATCTGAAAACAAAAGGAAAAGTTGAATAACATTTCTTTCTAGTAGACGTTGTGGTGGAGACATGGAAATGATAACCGACAATAACTAACAAAAATTATAGGAATGAGCAGACTGTGAAACAGCTCGGCTGCCTTCCACGCAGGAGATGCTCTAGTTAACACTTCTATACTTTCTATGTTGCCTCTGTTTTGGGGGTTTTTGTGTGTAGTATATATACTTATATCTGGGGCAATGGGTTTAAGGTGTTTACGATACTATGAAGCAGTTATGACTTGACCACAAGTGCTCCCGTTTCTGGAAAGCCTACTAGCGTAACCCATGAGGAAAATTGCCTTACCTCGAGAGAAATAACAGCATACTGGTTTAAGCTGCGCCTTGGGCAAAGTTACCACGAAATACAGGCTGGTCGGTGAGGTCAACAGGACATACGAGTATAACAAAAACCTTTCAGCGGAAAACCCTGTCGGTAGGAAGGTTAAGCCTAGATTTTCGTTAAGGGTAAGATTACATAGGCTGAAATACTGCTAAACGTCGCATTAACCATGTGTTTATTAAGATTTGATCCATCATCAGAAAATTAGAAATATCTTGAATTCACGTCTCAATATTAGCAATAATCAATAGAGTTGTTAAAGCAACAAGAAGCAGGATAAATGTAAAACATGATGATGTAAACTCAGGACGGGACATTCAGTTGGTAATGAGTAGAAAATGTTAAACTGGAGCAGCTCTGAAATCAAGAAACACTAACTAAAGGTGAGCGTTGTTGAACAATATGATGTGGGCTCGACTGCAGCTGGTATTGTTATAATAATGTGAGCAATATGCACTGCTTAAGTTCGCTACAGACTTGTAGCGACGTACAACATAATAACAGTAGTTGTATCGCAGATGACGTATCTTTAGAATAACAAGATCATGAACACTAAAGTTTTTACAAAGGAGTATTATACATATCAAAATTGATATGATTTCAAGAGTCTAATCTATAATATTTGTAATGATTTACACTTAATTTGAAGATGGGTGCTTAGTTTAAGGATAAGTTAATTCAAAATCTCTTTCAAGTTTGTGTCCAACAACATAAAGACTACAGGTAGGTTTTGAAGTTTAAAGTTTTTTGGTCGGTTTTATTTTTCAGCATTGTTATCAATTCATGTTGTGGCATTGTGGTCAATTCATGTTTTGAAATTGTGGTCTGCTCTGTTTTTGGCAATGTGGTCAATACAAGTTTCTTGGAACTTTGGTTAGCACAGGTTTCAGCGTTGTGGTATTTTGGCATTGTGGTGTAGCTTAAATGTAGGTTAATGTTACCGGTATCTGCATTGAAAATTTGTTCTTGTTGTAGTCCTGCAGCGGAATTTCTTAGAATTTTGTTATTTTCATGTTATGGCCATCTGGCATTGTAGTACACCACCTTTTCCTCTCTTTCGCAGTTGTTATCAAAGCTATCGGCATTGTGGTTTTCCTTGTTACTGTACATTCGATATTGTGGTATTTCTGCTTTGTGGTGCAATTCCTGTACGTGTATTTGTAAGTGTTATTTGATATGCCAAAACATGATTGAGGGGCAGAAACGATGGAGCGCAGTTTTCTATAAAACACCAATCTCGTGTGTAACAATTCCACCATTAAATGGCATGTTTGAGAGGTACACAATGACATATAACATGAATAAAGTACAGTGAAGTTAGAAGAGAACGGTAATGGACGAAGGGATGAGGAGACTGTTTCACACATTCTCACATCCCCCTGGAAGGTCGTAGCGTGTAAGTCTGGTGACAGTAAATAAAGTGTTCATTTCATTTTATATCAATTAGAGTATTCGGTCCAACATTCTCACGTTACTTAACGTAATGAATGAAGACGATACACATAATTTCGTAGAATTTCTTGGATTTATTGTGACTTGTGCAATCACAAGGATAATTAAATGACAAGATTGTTTGATCCGATGAAGGAACCCTTTAATTAAATATAAGTTTAAAACGCCCTACGTATGTGTACTGGGTCGATAGAAATTCCCACATTCATTCAGAACAAGCAGTAATTCTCCCTGGGTTAACAGTGTGCTGAAGAATGTCAGCCAGAGGACTTGTGCGGCTGTTGTTCAATTTATGTAACTGTGACATGTAAAAGTTATCATATAATTTTTCCGAAACGTATTGAGACATATTTTCGCCAATTTACACCAGGTAACTCCGGCTTTTTCGAGAAAGCCAGTTCACCACCACATTACCATCAAAAATCACGGGCGCTTCTAGTTGAAACACTGGTTGCAAGGTTAATAGGCCAAAGTGAAATGTTGAGTATTCACACAGATCTCCATATATATTGCGGAAAGTTCTTATATTTGGGGAACTCTGAAGAGAACCCTTTACATCACAAAGTCATGGACACTGGTTGCCATGAGAGATATTACTGTGATTGTCTGTGAATCCACTCGCGTGGAACCTTACCTACTGTTTGTCGTTCTGTACTAAATAATTGCAGACGATGTCTTTCTACTAATGCCTGATATTTCTAACATTTCTAGCTATTGTAAAGGTTCTCATACATTAAATGTTATCCTTATACCATCAAATGAAAAGAGTCCAATAACATTGCCTTCGCAACTTTCTTTTGTTCATGTCAAAAAACTATAAACATTAATTTGGGACTATCTGTATAAGCAATGAGAAGAGTTCTGACAAATCAAAAGTAGTGTTTCTCCGGCTTGGGGAGGAATATTATGCATTATTTTATATGGGATTTAAATCTCTTGGTATGTTTTAAATAATGCGGTGATCTGCGGGGTACACCAGTAACCATATCATCATCACTTGATATAAATATTTTAGATTTTTGTGATTAAATCTTTACAACTATATGATTTGTATAACTGACATTCATTTCACATCTTTGCTCATATAGGAATGGTTTTCTGGACAAGTGGGAAATGCTACTCGAAGTACTTACTAATAAATAATATTATCTATGGAATAAGTGTTTTGAGGGGATTAAAATAATATTTCCCTCGTGCATGTGATTGACTACAACACATTTGTCTTGGGCATTAATCCGGCGTTTCCAGAAAAAATTTTACTGCTTAAAATTAACATCCGGCAAAGTCCCACAATGTTGCATATGATTACTGTGAGTGGAAATGTTTTTCTTTCCATAAAAAAAATATTGGGTTTACTGAGTTAAAAATCTTGATTGCCTTATAAAATGAGTACATAGTATTCTAGGCGGAACATTGCCGCTCCAACTATAGAATGATACCCTGTCAGCAAATTTGGATTGTGGTCCGTGCTTTGGACAGGAAATAATGTTGAAACCAATCGTAATTTTCATCACAGCGATATGGGTGTAGTTAAATACAAATTTCTTTGAAGCATTTTTTATATATGCAAAATATTTTTTCTACAATTATACCCAAAAAATGTGTTTTATATGTTCCATTTTCTAAATTATATAAATTTTTCGTTTAACAATATATCTACTTTCTTAAACAATTTTTATATTGAAAAATTAAAAAAATTTACCCGGAAATTAATTGCACTGTTTATTTACTTTGTTTTACCCCATAATGACAGCACTTAAGTCCCTTAGACGTAACTACAAAGCCCCTCATTATTACCAGTTACAAATACCACCAACAACTAAAATGTTTGCTAATTTACATGTGAGTAGAGTCACCCATTTTCTAAACACCATGATGACAATAGGTAACCTTTAAAATATTTGTAAGTTCATAGCTTTTTGGGTAATCCTTGGAATACAATTTGAAAACGTACCACATGGGCAGCAACATTTATGCTTCCTGCGAAAGGAAAAACAATGAAATACTGGAGTTTTGTTAAAAATTTAATTTATAAACCTTTATACAAAAAAAGACCAAATAGACTTTAAAAGTCAAATGATTTTAAAATATATTTCAACATATACTGATTCAAATTACTAGGTTTTAATAAACCTGATATAAGTAAGTTCCACAGTAAAATGGGACCTCATAAATGTTCGAATTTACCTTTGAGTTGGTTGCCTTATTCAATCCACCTACTAAGTGTATACAAAATATGAGACTCTAAATTAGTTAGCAAAGGATACTTCAGAATACTTTTAATTACCAAAGTTTTTGCTCCAAATGGGCAATGATAACATGTCACAACGTTTTCTGGCATGACATCGAAAATTAGCCGTTTAGTAAAATGCTACTTAGGAGATATATTTCTTTGAAAATTTTCAATAACAAACTGGTTTAAAAACCATAAATTTGCTGCGCGTCCACCACCGTGGCGAAATACCGTTACATTGCACGGTGCGATTTTTCGTTATTTAAAATTTTAGTCCCAACCATACTCGATATTAAGTCTAGCGCAGTCACGTAGCACTCACGACAGTATTTTGTCTTGGTATTAGAAATGTTCTGTTGAAGCCGTGGTGGTATAGTGATAAGACTACTCGCCTCACAACAAGAAGAACCGGGTTCTTTTCTCGGTGGGTTCGCCCCGTATNCGGTGGTATAGTGATAAGACTACTCGCCTCACAACAAGAAGAACCGGGTTCTTTTCTCGGTGGGTTCGCCCCGTATTTTCGCATGTGGGTATAGTGCCGGACAATGCTGCTGGTTGGCGGGTTTTCTCAGAGATCTCCCGTTTCCTTTATCTTTTCATACTGATGCCACTCTATACTGCCCTCACTTCTCCCACATCGGCTCTCCACTCCACTTTCCTCTGTCTCTTGCAATGTAGATGGGTTGATAGTACGTATCAGGTCACATATCTCGTGGTCTAACTCGGCTAACAGCAGGGTGCAAGCGTCNATGTAGATGGGTTGATAGTACGTATCAGGTCACATATCTCGTGGTCTAACTCGGCTAACAGCAGGGTGCAAGCGTCCCTCCAGTTCTACGGTGGACGAGGAACAGACCAGACATGCAGAACATCGTGCTACCAGACCCCAGCGGGATTTCAGTTTACCGAGGTTGAACGCTGCCATGTCGGGCACTTTTACCCTCGTACCAGGTCGTCCTCACTCAGAACAAATTAGCAGAACTTCAAATGTCTCAAAGGTAGAGAACAACGGCTCTTATAGTTAATTCTCCTCCAGGTAATATTTTAGGCANTATATATATATATATATATATATATATATATACATATAATTAATTTAAAGAATGTCGTTGTTATGTTTTTCTGAAAATGCTATATTTATAAAATTAAATATCTATGCTTTTTTTAGTGTCTGCAATTATTTTCCATTTTTGAAATAAATATATTTCAAATGGATTTAAATTGTTGCTTTTACAATATATAATATTGTCCTATATTTCGGTGTTCAAAACCATCGTTTCTTCATTCAAAGGCATTTATTTTTACTAGAAAATGATGTTTCACTCTCTGAAGTTCATACGATCGCCTAGCTATTAAAATATTTTCTTGTTTGAGGTCCAGAATCACAGGAGCTATATGCATTAAATGCGCCAAAGCAGTTGGGCACACGGCAATAAACTGGCGTTCTATTTTTTTCGTCGTGTTGCATTACCTAAAAATTTTATTTAAGGGTTTAGAGATGATTAATAAACGCTCATGTCGTTGTTGCAGTTGTGTCTTGGTAGCATATTTTAAGATAGAGAAGTTTTATAAAATTATATTTAAATATTTATTGGAGGGTGCTGAAATAATATACACGTTAAAACTGAATTAGAGAGACAAAATGCGTGAGGTAACACTATAAGCAAAATTAAGTGGCAATTATATAATATACTTTATAACCAAATTTAAATATTAAGGGCAAAATAAGTTAGTGAAATTTTGGAATAAATTTTTTTTAGAAATATTGGAAACCAGGTGAAATGAAATTACAATTCGCGGAATGTTTTTTTATGTTATCGAGACCTTTAACCTAAGAGCAAACTCACATTAATGACAACACTCCCCGTTATTAACATAACAGGGATGGCCACATTCTTATTTCCGGCAACTTATTTACAATCTGGAATTATAAACTTTGGATGCTGGTTTATTGAGCAATATGACCTACGAAACAAAAATGGTCCAATTGTTGTAACTGCCTAGAAAACACCGTTTACTTTTGAAACGCATACAAATATTCCGCTAAATTCCGCAGCGGCGATTCAGCGCCTAGTATGCACGAACTACTAAATACATGCCTGTATGGCCACTGCACAGTCGATGATCGTGGACAACATTAACACCTACTGATAACAACACGTACAATACGTTAATAAGCAAACGCAACTGTTCGTTTGTGGCAATAGTCGGCATCTGATTCCATGCAGGACGTAAATAAATTGGTATTGCCTACACACCTGGAACTGTATCGCGTCTGTTGTGTACTATGAGGGCTTTTGAAATACAGTATATAGAATGTAATGCAGCAGCGACGCAGCGTAGAGCAATGCCACTACAACGCATCGCATTTAAGTGCTATCAGGTAACACATTGCAATTGACAACTAAAGCTGTGACATTACAAATGTTTTATGGTAGAAACATGTATCACAAACTCTTTTATAGGAAATACTCA
Source organism: Clitarchus hookeri (assembly GCA_002778355.1). Classification (NCBI taxonomy): domain Eukaryota; kingdom Metazoa; phylum Arthropoda; class Insecta; order Phasmatodea; family Phasmatidae; genus Clitarchus; species Clitarchus hookeri. The sequence continues at coordinate 56,788 of NQII01004726.1, read as the reverse complement.
ATCGTACGGCCACCATGTTCTACGCACAGTACACATAGCCGTACCAACGATTGTCGAACACGTTTAAAAAAAAAACCTTAATATACCGAATTATCCCGGCGGCTGCAACGATGCGCGTGACGATGTCTTCTACAGGAATTGGAACAGGGCCCCTACGGTCTTTCTATCGTCCAGGTAATACGAGATTCAGCTGATTGCGCTCACGTCGCGAACTGTGAGCTGGTGTTGAAACCAAATGCCCGCTCGTGTTTGTAACGGGACCACTTCTAGTAATGTCGACAGAATTTCCCGCAGAAACGCAACGTATACACTGCTGGTCAAACTATGTGGTAAGAGGTAGGGGTCAACCAAAATAACATGCATTATGCCCGCCCAGATATTGATACTGAATCGCTGTTGATGCCCGCGGACGATTGATGTGTGATTATACACATTCGTCCACTCATGAATATTTAGAAATTTCTGTGTACCATCACGTTGAAAGGAAGCCTGGTCAGTGAATATATTGTACCTGTTAAAGTTAGCGTGTGTTCTGCGTTGTTCCAGAAACTATGCTGTAAACTGCGCGCGTCGAGATTAATCCGAAGGAACCACGGCATGCACAAGATGTACATGGAATGGATGCAGTAATTGTTGATGAAGCACTCGACCAATGATGCGGCGGCTTCTGGTAAGTACTTTAGCAATAGTACGCATGCTAACACGTGGATTATTCTCAACATGCCTCAACAAATCTTCTTCAAATATGGCTATCCTCTCTGTATGTCTGCACCCTGCATTCGGTCATGTCACCGCCAAAGTTCGCATTTTTCTCAAACATCTCTCCAAACACGCAAAAGTTATGTGGTGTGGCTGTTGTCTGTGCGGAAATCGATCCCTGTACATTCTGTACACATTTCGTCCATTTTCCTCTGCTGCATTGTAGGCAAGTGAGATATCTATCAGATTCTGCCATATTAAACGTAAAATTTTGTAGACACATAATGCTACTTGACCAACAGAAATGTCGGTGATACATTATGGAGTGCTCAGTTATTGTANACATTGCAATTGACAACTAAAGCTGTGACATTACAAATGTTTTATGGTAGAAACATGTATCACAAACTCTTTTATAGGAAATACTCAATCGTACGGCCACCATGTTCTACGCACAGTACACATAGCCGTACCAACGATTGTCGAACACGTTTAAAAAAAAAACCTTAATATACCGAATTATCCCGGCGGCTGCAACGATGCGCGTGACGATGTCTTCTACAGGAATTGGAACAGGGCCCCTACGGTCTTTCTATCGTCCAGGTAATACGAGATTCAGCTGATTGCGCTCACGTCGCGAACTGTGAGCTGGTGTTGAAACCAAATGCCCGCTCGTGTTTGTAACGGGACCACTTCTAGTAATGTCGACAGAATTTCCCGCAGAAACGCAACGTATACACTGCTGGTNCTCGTGTTTGTAACGGGACCACTTCTAGTAATGTCGACAGAATTTCCCGCAGAAACGCAACGTATACACTGCTGGTGAAACTATGTGGTAAGAGGTAGGGGTCAACCAAAATAACATGCATTATGCCCGCCCAGATATTGATACTGAATCGCTGTTGATGCCCGCGGACGATTGATGTGTGATTATACACATTCGTCCACTCATGAATATTTAGAAAATTCTGTGTACCATCACGTTGAAAGGAAGGCTGGTCAGTGAATATATTGTACCTGTTAAAGTTAGCGTGTGTTCTGCGTTGTTCCAGAAACAATGCTGTAAACTGCATGCGTCGAGANCGTGTGTTCTGCGTTGTTCCAGAAACAATGCTGTAAACTGCATGCGTCGAGATTAATCCGAAGGAACCACGGCATGCACAAGATGTACATGGAATGGATGCAGTAATTGTTGATGAAGCACTCGACCAATGATGCGGCGGCTTCTGGTAAGTACTCTAGCAATAGTACGCATGCTAACACGTGGATTATTCTCAACATGCCTCAACAAATCTTCTTCAAATCTGGCTATCCTCTCTGTATGTCTGCACCCTGCATTCGGTCAAAGTTCGCATTTTTCTCAAACATCTCTCAAAACACGCAAAAGTTATGTGGTGTGGCTGTTGTCTGTGCGGAAATCGATCCCTGTACATTATGTACAGATTTCGTCCATTTTCCTCTGCTGCATTGTAGGCAAGTGAGATATCTATTTATATTCTGCCATATTAAACGTTAAATTTTGTAGACACATAATGCTACTTGACCAACAGAAATGTCGGTGATACATTATGGAGTGCTCAGTTATTGTATAAAATTCGTCTCGGGATTTGATCGCCCGTATTCGCTATAGCGCATTAATGCCGGGATAACTCCTGTGCCAGGCGTGGAATTGAACATGTCAAACCGTAAAGAGTGTGGTATTTGTAACAGACATGTACACGGCTTCCACAGCCCGTACACGCAATTTTTATATTGCATGCTCTATCTGAAACCTTTTTTGACGTTTACTTTCTGACAAAGGGTCTGGCAGTATTGCAATATGGGAACGTTACTATCAACTACCGATGTTTCGTTTGTCACAAGTAACAGTTATTTATAGGAGAATAATACAGAATGGCTACCTGTACTATTTTAGTTTGTGCGTTTCACATCTCGTCGAAACCGAGGTTATTAGTCACAGAAACGTACAACTTGGCACCTGAAAGGAAATTAGGAAGGATTCGGCCATGGTATTTATTAAAGTCCGTCCAAGCGTTTGCATGAAGTGACTTTGGGAAAACATTGTTAACTGAATTCTGGAAGTCATGACCAGGATTCGAACCAGCGTCCTCCCGAGTGTGAGTCTAAAATGTTACTGTTTCCTCACTTCGTTGGGTTACTGAATCATTAATGACGAGTGATGTTTATATCAACCGTCAGGACTCATAAACGTTTCACACTGGTTTATTTAACAGTATGAAATAGGTAACACACAGAGCCTCTAGTCAGAATTGCCAAGGACCACCGTTTTCGTACAAAGCTTACATGCATAAAGCTTCGGCTGTAGTGATACATGTCCAGGTGCATTGACAATAATCTTAACGATACACCGCAGCGACAGCAATACGGTTCCCGGCTTGTAGGCAATATCAATATTTAGTGTAGCGAATCTTACACCGACTGTTTCCAGGAACCCTTTGTCGGATGAAGAACCGTAAGACATTTTAATGCACAGTAATTGTTGTTTACAGTAAGTAATAAATGTCCTCCATTGTTGTCNAATGAAGAACCGTAAGACATTTTAATGCACAGTAATTGTTGTTTACAGTAAGTAATAAATGTCCTCCATTGTTGTCTGTGCAGTTGGAACAGAAGCTTACTATACAAGCATGTAAGACGTATTTCCTAGGTGTTATACACTGTATCAAAATCTAGCAGAATATTTATTTGCGTTTTAAACGACAACGGTGGATGATAGCCAGTTGCAACAAGGGGATCTTTTTTTATATGTCATGCTGCTCAATAAAAGAGCATCAAACATTTATAATTCTTGACGGTAGCAAAGTTGATCGCAATGAGAAGGTGGCAAACCCTGTTATTTACATAACGTGGTAAGTTAAATTAAAATAAAATGACAATTCAAACTTATAGGGAATAAAATAATACAATGTTCCAAGAATTGTGCTTTCATATCTCCTGGTTTCCGATATTTCGAAAAACTACATTCCTTAAACTCTATTTTTAGGGACTTATCTCAAACTTAATATTTTGTTAAATTACAAAGTTTCCTTTATTTTAAATGATTTATTTTGCATAAAGAATCTCATCACAAAGTTTGTCGGAACGAATTAAGCCCCGTCCATTAAACACTGTGCATTATATTTTTTATGTGAGATTCCGTCCTCGTCAGGAGTTTTTTTTGACGTGACAACGTCTTATAATTCGATAGAGCCGGCTGCACGCACGAAAAAACATGACTCATGCGGCGTTACCTCGCTCTGAGGCGTTCCATGTAAGGCTTGAAGTGCAAGCGAGAGCGCGGAACGAGCGAAAAAACATTCATCAAATTCATGAAAGACATGTTTAATGTCGATTGTGCATCAGACGTTAATAACTCAACAACACTAGGAGGCACCACCATCGATTTGACTTTTTCAAGACACATTAAACTCGAAACACTCCCTTTCATTTCCTACTTTTCCTATCATCGTCCTATTCTCAACAGAATAACACAGATTGTAAGAAATTAAATATTACACATGTTTAAAAGTTGTAAAACAATTGCTCAACGCACATTTATACTTGTAAAAACTATTAAATTGTAAAAAAAAAATTGACATAATTGTATTTATGCGTACAAATAAATCTCACTTGATCAATTTCATTGTGATTTCCAATTACCTCCTTCTCTATATACATACAAATCTATTAAACAAATGAAATTAAAATTTTCTTTTGAAAAATGCTACCATTCCATCAGTATTTTCTTAAGACGTTGTCACGTTCAACTATGGTCAGTAAACCGACTTTACAGACAACCAATTTTTTTCATAGGGTTATATGTAGGGGAGATATTAAATAGTTTCGACGAAATCACCATATTAAAGATATTTTCTAACGCAGTTGCAGCGCCAGGTATGCGATCTTCTTAATAAAATAATGAGTTATTTTCTATATAAAAAATTAAAAACATGATCTTAGTTAAATGAATATCAAGCAGGAGCGAAAACATTGTCATTTGTTTTGATGACAAGTTGTAAACTGTGAAACAAGTTATCTCAAGTACGCAATCTTTAAAAAAGAAAGGAGGGTGAAAATGACAAGGGTATTAGATGGTTCCCACATACCTTTTAGGTCTTATTGATCTAAAAAGAATGGGGCATGAGGGAGAGAACAACCAATTAAATCATAAATATATTTTCTACTAACGTTTTCGTTTATAGAAGTTTTCAAGATATTAAGAAGAGGATAATTGAAATAGATTATTGATATTTAGGCACAAGAAAGCGTGGACAACTCTATTTCGTCTCGTGATGCGTAGTTTGGCGTTCGTATACAAAATCTAGCTTAATATGTAGGAACTAATTCTGCCCTTGGAAGTTGTTAATTTACATTGCCTACCAAAAGTACATTAACTGCAAAAGTCAGATAAGTTAATTTATGAATGATGGCAATTTAATACTTTTCATCCGTCAGGAAAATTTTCTTTGNACTGCAAAAGTCAGATAAGTTAATTTATGAATGATGGCAATTTAATACTTTTCATCCGTCAGGAAAATTTTCTTTGAGGAATAGTTGTGTAAGTGTACATCAGAAGAATGGTCATAAAAATGCTTCTAGTTATTTAAAACAATAAAACATGCATTTACACTCTTTGCTTTGGTGATTATATATTTCTTATAAGTGATACTGAACTCAAGAAGGGAAGGAAAATTTGGCAAAATTCGTGTTTAGCGGTATGAATAAATGTAATTTTTGAAGTCAGTAAGGCTTCAATTAGTGGTTTTTAGAATTATGTGTCTCATATTGCCGATTATATTAAAGTTTACNGAAGTCAGTAAGGCTTCAATTAGTGGTTTTTAGAATTATGTGTCTCATATTGCCGATTATATTAAAGTTTACGCACGTTAGCTTTTCGTATCCGTTAAGGGAATACTGGGCTGGTTATGGCTTGCGTCTAAACTCCATTACCGTTCTCGGCTTATGAGATGCCGTCGTGGTGGAGCGGTTAGAGCGCTTGCCATCCTATCATGGCGAACCGGGCCCAGCGTGGTCCCTCCCGGATTTTTGCACGAGGACGATGCCGCTGATCAGCGGGCATTCTCACGTATCTTCCATTTTCCCTGCCCTTGCATACCGGCGCTGGTTTGTACTCACCTCGAGTCAGGTGTCGAACGATGTCATGTTCACTGGAACCATAGAAAAAGGAAACGGATATAGAAATGCCACCATATAATAAAAATTAGGGTAGACCGATCTCGCAGGCTCTGTGTCCCACATCGATCTGCTTTTCTGCCAATACGTCTACCGAAAATGGCATGGTTTTAAATTAATGTAAGAAAACTGATTTTTAAACAAGTATTAACAGATGGTCATATACTTCCACTAACTAATGTTTTATGTTGTTTGGTTAAATTCAGTTTGGTTAAAGTATTNTATTAACAGATGGTCATATACTTCCACTAACTAATGTTTTATGTTGTTTGGTTAAATTCAGTTTGGTTAAAGTATTCTTCATATTTATATTGGCTTGTCATTTAAAAATAAAAGATATAAACTAAATCTTACGTCACTGTTGACAATGTGACTTTGACAGATATGTTGATTTGTGGTAGCCCAATNTATTAACAGATGGTCATATACTTCCACTAACTAATGTTTTATGTTGTTTGGTTAAATTCAGTTTGGTTAAAGTATTTTACATATTTATATTGGCTTGTCATTTAAAAATAAAGATATAAACTAAATCTTACGTCACTGTTGACAATGTGACTTTGACAGATATGTTGATTTGTGGTAGCCCAATGNAAAGATATAAACTAAATCTTACGTCACTGTTGACAATGTGACTTTGACAGATATGTTGATTTGTGGTAGCCCAATGTTGCCTACATGCGCAGAAGACGAATAACCGGTCAACCTCGATTTTAGTTTATAAATGCCCCCCTCGTCATATCAAATGAAACCATGTTTGAAGCAACATCTAGTGGACGGGCGGGAACTACGACAGGTTTCGAATCGCTATCGAATTTTTAGAAATCATTCATATGATATCGATACTGTTCCCGAATCTGCATTATCATTTATTCATATTTATTTTGTTTTATGTGACGTATGGAATTTTTTTCGGCTTTCTTTCGGAATTGGCGTGAGTGTAGGTTTTTACCTCTCCCTAAAAATTCATTAAACGATTCTCTATCCAGAGAAAAAAGGTAACTGTTTACTATTATTTCTACCCGTAAGTCTTGTTGCAGGATTTCCATTAAAGTATATCTAATTAAAATGATAGAAGTGTTAGGCTAACACAACATGTTCTCATTTAACAAAACGTCAAAATATGTTATTTGTGGAACATAATTATATATAAAAATACGACAATTTACTTGCCGCACGGATTACCAGATCTCACTTATTAAACAGTCATAACAGTGAGCACGCGCTTGGCAGCCAATACAATAAGTTTTCGATGTTACCACGGACAAAAAAAAAGCAGTAGTGCTGCGATTTATTTAAACGCGACTGAACTACCTCGAGAGGAAAATAACAGATGTCCCTATACATGCGACACCCCCATTACTGGAACACGTCCACCAGCCCCTCGAGTAACGGTGGCCCCCGAATACTAGTATCATCAACAATGTTTCAAGAGGTATTAGGAGAGGGCTATTTTTTAAGGATGTTCANCGTGGCCCCCGAATACTAGTATCATCAACAATGTTTCAAGAGGTATTAGGAGAGGGCTATTTTTTAAGGATGTTCATGGTTAAGTGAGCCATTCTGAAATAAACATTTTAGAAATGTCACTGGGGCGGTGACATTCTTGCTATATTTTAACGGGCCCGATGTCAGGCATGCACCCAGTAAATTTTGGTAACGATGGAGAGAATGTGGTTCTATTTNCTATATTTTAACGGGCCCGATGTCAGGCATGCACCCAGTAAATTTTGGTAACGATGGAGAGAATGTGGTTCTATTTCTTAACGTTAAATTTAATGTGTTAATAATTATTTGTAGATATTGAACTTATCTTATCTTATTTCTGTTTTTTAAAGATTTTAAGTGCCAGAATTGGAACATTTTTACATTATTTATATATATATATATATATTCAAATAATTTTACAATACCATGTGACCGACGCATGAGTACAGTGATGAAGCCCATAGNATATATATATATATATATTCAAATAATTTTACAATACCATGTGACCGACGCATGAGTACAGTGATGAAGCCCATAGCGACAATGGTCCCTGGTGGAAGGATATAATGTAATCAAAGAAGTAGATCCCACGGCTTCCGAAAGTGCTCAGTTTACCGCGAACAGAATATATAAAGAAGCATCGCGCACAGAAAATGTTTTGTAGATCAGCAAGTGATCAAAAACAGTCTGGTTGCCTTCTACGGGTGCTATTACAAAAAAACCAACACAGATGTAACTATCTCTCTACTTTTATACTCAGACTCGCAAAGGTTCAACAACGGTGTAGTGGTCAAACAACTCGCTTCCAAGTTTGGCGATCCGGGCTGAAATTATGGTTGGTCAAACTTAGATTTTAATGTGGAAAACCTAGCGGACGTTTCCATGAGCCGCGTGGACTCCTCGGGGTACTCCCATTTTCGTGCCACGGCATTCCATCGCTGCTAACTTAGGTTATAAATACCTTGTCTCTTAAAATCCAACCCAAAACACATTCTCCTCTATCTCTTTCTCGATATTCTCTCCAGCTTCATACAAACGTCTCATTACTTGTCTAAAATTCCAGGCTGCGCCATAATGTATAATCGGCTTTAACAGATTTTATCAAGATCAGTGGAGACTGATGGTTTCTTCAAAATTTTTGACAAAAGCAATAAGTTTTATTNCTTTAACAGATTTTATCAAGATCAGTGGAGACTGATGGTTTCTTCAAAATTTTTGACAAAAGCAATAAGTTTTATTAAAAAAGTTGTTTATATAATTAATGCTTATTTGAAATAAAATATAATGCAAATCAAAATAACATAATTTTTTACATTGAATCTATTTTTATTTACATATATCACATTGTTTTCTCGTTACATTAACACAATAACTCATAANAATTTTTTACATTGAATCTATTTTTATTTACATATATCACATTGTTTTCTCGTTACATTAACACAATAACTCATAAGAAAGCATTCCGAGTATTTACAGTGAACCATTTAACAGATGTCATTAATCCACATACAATTTGAAGATAACCACCTTCAAAGATCTCGTAATTTCTACACTACTCGGTTGATTTATTTGTCAATGTTATACAAACATTCCTAGAAATTTCTATTTTTTAATTTATTCTTAAATATTATCAGATCATCTGCCATTGTAATTTGTTTCTTTTACTTTTCTCTCTGCACTCCAGTATTACCTATTTATTTTCAATGTTTATACATTATTAGCCTAATTTCTGAAGGAAAGAAAGGCTTATGAGTTCACTTTCCTATATGTGTGTCTGTAGATGTAAACAGTTGCGATTTAATAGCATAGGACACTTATATAAAAAAGCTGTATAAAAACATTTATGGTAAATTTCATCTATCTACCTTATCATTTGCCCAATTTTTACCAAACTTGGTGCGCTGAAAATATACATTGCAATAATTATATAAACCAATGCATGGGATATTTTGTCCTCCCTTTTTTAAGATAGGTTTTTATATGATAATACGGGAAACAATCACCAGATTGCTACCAAGTTTCGTTAACATGTTACACTATGGTTGCCTATGCAAACAGATGTTCCCTAAGAAAGTCAGAATATGAACTTCAAAATGGAGACTGTTTACATATTTAAGTTAAGTATTCTGTATGTATGAAACCAAGTATCCAATTTCTTCTCATCTTAGTAAGCTGGCANTTTGAACTTCAAAATGGCGACCGTTTACATATTTAAGTTAAGTATTCTGTATGTATGAAACCAAGTATCCAATTTCTTCTCATCTTAGTAAGCTGGCAGAACCAATTACAGTTATATAATCTGTATCTGTATAGCCTCTTCTGACTGTCGTTTCGCAAGATACGGTTATATAAATAAATAATATTTTTATATTGTATCTTGGTATTTAATATTATTAAAATCCATATATGTGTTTCTAAGGCTATAGAATATCTCAACATAATTTTGGCCATAATAAGCTTTTATTTTGAACAGTTTAGCGTAATTTGGTATACGCATAAATAGTTGTCATCAAGTGTATGGCTACGTTTATTTGAAAAATTCAAAAACGCAGAATAATATAGAGCACTAACATTAAACGTGAATTATTTTTTTCATTATGGCTCAACTATAACGATAACTCATTGATCTTTTGGGATATCATGATTGTGTTCACAGCCACCAATATGTTATGCATTATGATGCTGTAGTTTGTCTTACATAAGCAAAGAAGTGTCGACATGTTTGATTTCAGCAGGAATTAAATCCGAGCGAGCAATATCCTTCATGGCATTTGGCTCAACAGGGCAAATTGGCATCATTTCATATTTTAATCACATCTTTTTTCAGTTGCTACAGACATCACCTTCTTAAAATAGTATAAAGAAGAATGTGAGTGAAACCACCGGATACATTTTGAAAATACGTGTTCTGTCTTTGAATTTCAGACTCTCTATATCAGACATGTTGCGTGCTGCAGTTTAATATTACACTCAATGATGTTGCGGGTTTTTATAGTGGCATGCATCGCAACTACCCGTTATGATAATACTGACAGAAATATCCACGTCCAAAAATTAAAACTCCTGAAGTTTTCATTGATCTCATTACGGTTAATTCAACTACCATATCGCTTACGTAGATTTTATTGAGTAGGTTGGAGAAGAGAAGTTTTGGCGAGATATTAAGTGTCGATAAGAGTGCAGTGAGGTGAGTATGGAGCAGCACCGGAACGCAAGGACAGGGATAATGTGAGATCCGTAAGAAAACCCACCTACCAGCTATATTTTTGATATATCTGTCAAAAAATGTATTTCATTGTAAGTTATAATATCAAAGTTAATTCAAATTCGGTCGTTAAATATATATGCAACGATTTTGTGTATTTCATACCACACGAATAAGTAAATCAAGCCCACAGACTGTCTGTCCTTCGAATCGTGAATNTCAAAGTTAATTCAAATTCGGTCGTTAAATATATATGCAATTATTTTGTGTATTTCATACCACACGAATAAGTAAATCAAGCCCACAGACTGTCTGTCCTTCGAATCGTGAATTATGCATTATCAGTAAACCTATGAAGTTCTTCTATAGGTAGGCGTGTTTGTACGTTACACATTTCCTGCAAAAATAGATGCGCTGAAATTGCAAGGTTTACATGGCGTGCAGCAAAATAGAAAATACTCGTTAAAATTTCTACACATTAATTATCAAACAACTTAATGAAAACATTGCCACTATATAATTAACTAGATCCAACAGATCAAATTATTACCACAGATATATAGCACTGGAACTAAGTCGACATGTTGGAATCGCATAGTACTAAGGCGTAGGTAAATTATAGAATTTATAAAATCCTAATTTTCTAAATAAAAATTATCTTTACTATTGTATTTAACTTGACTTTTTCATTGCATTTAAGAAGTCCTTATTAGTGATATTATTGTTAGCAGGAATATTAAGTAGGCAAAACATTACCAGGAACAAAGTGCACAATAGTTTAAATACGANTATTCAGTGCATTTAAGAAGTCCTTATTTGTGATATTATTGTTAGCAGGAATATTAAGTAGGCAAAACATTACCAGGAACAAAGTGCACAATAGTTTAAATACGAAAGTGTACTATCTTCAATTTGTGCCATTATTAAGTATTTAAATTTTAAACGATTTATTTTCCATTAATATTTATTGATACTTTCGTATATAATTTTATACTCAACTTTTTTTAAACCATTCACGGCACAATAAATTGCTTATGAGTTATATACGAGAAGCTGTTTTTGGCCACCATTTNCTATTTTTCGGTATGACTACAATTACAGCAGTTGGATCGATGGGGACTGTAGGTGTATGGAACCGGCACAAAGATAAAAATTTATTAAAAAATTCCGCTTTATTGGAATTTATTCCACAATTCGGAATTTTTTTGTTTTTCTTTACCGGACTATATGGATCTTAGTTGGTTTCTTCAAACATGTTACTTCTCACATTCTGCCAAAATATAGCCATCAACGCTGTAAAGTTTTATTTAGTATATCGGCGTCGTAAAATTAATATTTTTGTCGTGTTCTGTGAACGAAGAAAATAACTTTACACTAGTCAAGTCGTTCGTTCCCAAAATTTTTTAAACTGTTATCTTACTGTGGAAAATAACAAAATTATTTTATTTGGAGAATTAAATTATTAGTTGGAGGTTACAAAATAATGTGGTCTTTCGTAATAATTAGCAGTATAACAAGTGATGTTTATAAAGTATTTTCATGTTCATAAGAAACAAATAGCAGTAAGACACTTATCATTATATTAAGATACCGATTAAAATGTACATTTATTCTCAATGTGTCCCCTGTAATCTCCTACTTCCTATCAAAAACACATTAAAGTGATTGCTTAATACCTTAATATAATTTTATAAATATGATTACCGTCTGTTGGAAGACGCATGAATAGTAGTCATAAAATGTATGGCAATGCTATTTGAAAAAAATTGAATGGCCAGCATAAAATAGCGCAATAGATTTTAACATGAAATTTTTTGTTAATCATGGAGCATCAATAACTTTAGTTTACGTGATGCAAACAAAAATTTTTTTGTGGTACTTACCCACAATGCCTTCAAGGTACTACCGAAAACGATTCTGTATCTTCTTGGCTGTGGAAGTGGGATTCATTTTCTAGTCATTGGTACCGGTAGTCTGCAAGAAACCAATCCGCAGCTAGGACTGCTGCCGAAAATCCTCTCCGGTTAAAAATAATCGCATTTCAAACTCCCAAACTGCGAAATTCACTCAAAACTTGCTTTTACGACAGTTTATAAATGTTAGAGTACATCACAGTTTAATTGGATGTGTTCAGCGCAGTGATTACAGAGATTTTAGGGTGAAATGATTCTTATAAGTAGTAGGAAANCTACCGAAAACGATTCTGTATCTTCTTGGCTGTGGAAGTGGGATTCATTTTCTAGTCATTGGTACCGGTAGTCTGCGAGAAACCAATCCGCAGCTAGGACTGCTGCCGAAAATCCTCTCCGGTTAAAAATAATCGCATTTCAAACTCCCAAACTGCGAAATTCACTCAAAACTTGCTTTTACGACAGTTTATAAATGTTAGAGTACATCCCAGTTTAATTGGATGTGTTCAGCGCAGTGATTACAGAGATTTTAGGGTGAAATGATTCTTATAAGTAGTAGGAAANACAGTTTAATTGGATGTGTTCAGCGCAGTGATTACAGAGATTTTAGGGTGAAATGATTCTTATAAGTAGTAGGAAAATTACGGTTCTCTACCAGGGTTTGGGTGGTTGCGGAGCCACGGAGCCACGACGGCCATTTGAGGTGATGTGATGAGGCAACCTCCTGCTCTGACATTTCCTCTCAGGGTCAGCTACCTTCCATTGTCCCTCTGTCATTCCTGACCAATGGTGGCCATATTGAATGCCCCCACTGCATGCTCTTTCATTCCTGTGTGGAGGTTTTCCTCCGAATCCACCTGATCTTTATTTTCTTACGCTCTCTCATTCCTTCCAACAGGTTGTCCACACTGGAGTGAAGGGGCTACCCTGACAGTCACACTATATCATGCCATTCCAGCACCATCCATCTTTCCAGAATAATATTCCAGTTCATTGTCCCATCATCCAACTTCTCCCATGATGCTCTGCCATTCCATATTCATTTTCTCATATTCCTTCTGATCTCCTTTCACCTTTTATCTTAGTGGGGACGAGTCTCATGCTCTGTCATTCCACCTTGGTTATTCTCATATTCCTTCTGGTCTCCTATAACCTGCATCCTTGTGGGAACGAATCTCAGACTATGTCATTCCGTCATGTTTTTTCTCATATTCCTTTTGTCTTTTTTTACCTGGCATCCTGTTGGGGACAAGTTAAATGCTCTTTCTTTCCACCTTGATTTTCTCATATTACTTCTGGTCTTCTTTCATATGGCATCTTGGCAGGGACGAGTCTCATGCTCTGTCATTCCACTTTGGTTTACTCATATTCCTTCTAATCTTCTTTCACATTATATCTGGGCGGGGACAATTCTCATGCTCTGTCATTCCACCTTGGTTTTCTCNTTCCTTCTAATCTTCTTTCACATTATATCTGGGCGGGGACAATTCTCATGCTCTGTCATTCCACCTTGGTTTTCTCATATTCTATCTGGTCTAATTTCAGCTGACGTTCTGGCAGAGACAAGTCTCATTCTCTTTCATTCCACCTGAGTGACACGAAGCGAGGCCTGCCAACGCACACTAGCCTAGAGTCGCATTGTGTGCATGCCAAGTACGTCCTAATCTCACATTTAAGCATAGTTGCCTTGAATTTCTGAACCATTAAAAATAAAGTCANCCTATTCTATCTGGTCTAATTTCAGCTGACGTTCTGGCAGAGACAAGTCTCATTCTCTTTCATTCCACCTGAGTGACACGAAGCGAGGCCTGCCAACGCACACTAGCCTAGAGTCGCATTGCGTGCATGCCAAGTACGTCCTAATCTCACATTTAAGCATAGTTGCCTTGAATTTCTGAACCATTAAAAATAAAGTCACCAAATTCATAACATATGCATCACCACGCGACAACAAAAATGAATTCAGTGTCAAGTATCTCTTAATGCAACTTATAGGCATAGTTGGCTGTAATTTCCAAACCGTTTAAGGTAAAACCTCAAAATTAAAATGAAAGGTAACACCACCCGATGACGAAAAGGGCCGCTGGGGCAAGTATGCCTTGAGGGCACTTATAAGCATAGTTGTATATAATTTCCGAATGGTTTAAGATACAGCCAACAAATACATATCATAGGCATTGCCCTTGATGCTTAAGAACATATAGACAATAATGCATTAAGTTATCGTATAAGCAATGATTGTTGTAATATCCGAACTGTTTAAGATACAGCCTCCAAATTCATAACATACACATAACCCCGACGATGAAAAGGACTGCATTGTGATGTATACTTTAAGCCCTTATATAATCATAAGTTGAAGTTATTTCCGAACCATTTAAGATACAGCCAACCAATTCATAACATAGGTATCATCCTCCACGACAAAAATGACAGAATGGTCAAAAAGACTCTAAACCAAATATAAGTATAGTTGGTTGTAATTTTCGGACAGTTTAAGATATAGTCACCAAATAATAACACAGTCATCACCCCCGATGATGAACAGGGCCGCAAATTCAAGCACGTCCTAAGCCCTCTTAAAAGCAGTTGCCCACTATTTCCCACCCACCATAGCTATTGGCATCACATTGATTTCATAAGTATATCCTCTGATGAATAACAGGCTTGGAGTAACAACTAAACTTTAAGGCATCTTATAAGTAAAGTCGTCAGCTATTACCCACTAACCGAAGATGAAGTCGTCAAACTCATAATATAAATATCGAAGTTGACAAAGCACATGATGGTAATGTCAAGTATACTATAAGCCCTCGTATAAGCATAGTTGGTTAACATAACCCACACAACAGGTCTATAGTCACCAAATTCATAACATAGGCATCACATCCAAGGAGGAAAAAGACCACAAGTACACCTTTGGACTTCGTATGAGAATAGTTGGCTGCCATTTATCACCTACAGAATCTATTGTCACTAAATTCATATCATAGGCCAAAACCTTCAATGACGAACAGGGTGGGAGGGCAGGGGTCAGCAGTGAGGGGCAGAAGTGAGTGGTCGGCAGGGAGAAGTCAGCACTAAGAAGCTGGCAGTGAGGGGTCAGTACTAAGGGGTCAGCAGTGAGGGTTCAGCATGCAAGGTTCGGGGAAACATACTGTAAAATATAAAAAAACCGTCCTGTACATAAAAAATTAGTCATGTAAAAATTCATAAAAGAAATCTTATGTGAAAGTTCATTAGGAGCATGATGTCAATGAGTCAAAATATATAAAAAGTACCTTATGGAGCCTCAGTTAATAATAGCGATATCAGTGTTGCAATCTCACCAGGAAGTTTGGTAAAAGCCAGAAAGCACATCGAAATAAGAAAGTACAAATGATTACAAGAGCCAACTGTAAATAATGACTACAATGAGACAAGTGGGTAACATTATGCGATTTGTAGAGGCTATATTCCTTTGATTGCCACAAAACAAAATACTTTTTAATATAATTAGCTATGCAAGAGAGACTTCACTGCTATGTGCTCATGCAAATATATTTTTAAAAAATAGTTATAAAAGCAAATAGGTATAAGGATTTAACAACCCATGTATATTGTGTGAGAATCAAACGCTGTGCATCATGCTATTCGAAAAAAATTACTCTAATGTAGCCGAGAATCACAGGTGCGATAACGTTAACAATGCTACACACTGATGCAAAGAGATATAAAAACTAAATTTAAAGGAAAAATGGTTAGAAGCACTTCCAACCATCACAATTACATTATACACAAGTCTCGGGAGCTGTATGCAGTGTGTTAACCGAAAATATACCATACCAGACTATCCTGGTCAGTACAACAGAATAGAAAATTACTTCCTTACGAACCGACTCAAACCAAAACCATCGCATTTAGAGAACAACCAACACTCAAAACTCTGGCAGGGGAAGACATCCGACCAAGCTGACATCACACAATGACCAAACATCGAGGGGAATTTGGACAGCTCAGGTGTACGACCAGCAGCAAGGACACCATTGAGGTATCGAGGAGTCGAACAGATGGCACAGAACATTAGCTGCATCAGGCTCCAGGGTGGTAGACCGGCCTAGTCATATATTAACTTCCCTTTACGAGAAGAATTTAGTTATATATTACAAGGCTTTCAGCCACCTTGGTCAAATGATTTTTTTGCAATTTTAAAATTTTCTAAAAAAATTATAATGTTTGTTTGGTTTAAGAGGAAGATTTGTTCGAGATGGTGGTCAAGGTCAAGAATAATCTCATCCAAGGTCAGATCAAGGTCAATATAGAATGACATAATTTCAGATCAAGGTTATATTTACTTTTTGTTGTGGTTCGTTTTCTTGCGAGCGAGGAAAATGGATTTCCACAAATTGTTTCCATGATTCTTTAAGAAACAAAATATGATTTTTTCCACTTAATCGCTAGTATAGATGTCAGAAATAATGGTCATAGTTCAAGGCCAAGGTTGTAAGACATCTTGGTTCCTTCTATAGTGAATGGGGGAAATGGGTTGTCTCAGAGTGTTCGCATGGTTTTCTTTATCAATAAAAATATACCAGGGGTTGGCCCGCGAAATCCGAGGGTTCACTGTCCTTGGGTTAGGCAGGTAAACTGGGGACAATTTGAAACCGAATAATTTTTTGACAACTGTAATTATATTAATGTTGTCCTAAGGGCTTGAGTGGTAGTAAGTCCATTATGGTAGGAATTTTTTAATTATCTTACAAAATACATTATTTATAGTACATTGTACCTTAATTATGGTATGCGAAATATGGACAACCTTACTTTGTACGATAGTTATGGTATATATTATGGTACACTTTTATGGTACTGACATTTATCCGAAAGGGCCTAAGTAACTTTAAATCGAGGGAGGGTCCTAAGAGTAACCCCTCGCTCAAATTCCATCGAAATCGGCCAAAAACTCTGGCTTCAAGGCTCGAAAAACATAACTTCCCCTCCCCCCCTCCGGGGATACCGATATTCTTCCAAAAGGGCATAACTGACCCAGCGGCTGAGGGAGGGACCAAAGAGACAACCCGCCCACAAATCATGGTGAAATCGGCTGAAAAATGCGACTTCCAGCCTTAACCCAAGTTCAAAAAAACACACCCCTTGTCGTCGAANGATTAGCGGATTGCACAAATTTTGTTCCAGCCTTCTACCCCTTAAGAGAGGGGCGCTGCACGCCTTCAAAAACACCCCTCAAACTTCCATACTTGATTAATGGCCAAAATCTGAATATGATAGTTTTATTCCGATCGAATCGTTAGATCTTTTGCTATTCTGTTGTACCGATCAAGGTGGTCTGGTCTTGACTAACATTACCTAAAACAGCATACAGCACCTGATGCTTGTACAATATGTGCTGGTTGGAAAGGGCTAAATACTAGTTTCTCTTACATTTTGATGCATGGCGTAATTAACTGTATTATTTAGAGCGGCGCTGTCACCACCCCCCCCCCAGCTTAAACTAGTGTACAGAGACANCATGGCGTAATTAACTGTATTATTTAGAGCGGCGCTGTCACCACCCCCCCCCCAGCTTAAACTAGTGTACAGAGACACATATAAATTTTAATCAACGCAGAGAAAGGGCAAGCCGAGGTAGGAGCCCGAGGTCAAGCCTTACATGTGTCCTGCTGGGTAGGCCTCCCACCCACTACCCACCTCCCCTTAGCAAGCCAATAAAATTTGTAAGCGCCGAGATATCACGAAATAGGCAGACACAGTTCGCCTGAAGTCAGAAAACACGCACCGTGGAAGAAATAGCTGACAGAGTAATCTATGAATGTTTCGAACCATCTTCCCCCCGCCCTCTCCAACCTTCAGGGAACCAGGGCAAGTTTTTGAAGTGCATGGTTCTGCTTCCTCTTATCTCCCCCCTCGACCCAACAAGGGGACATGTGCAGGAAATTAGGGAGAGGGGTTAGAAAGGATATAAGCCTCTTTATTGGGAGAGTGGGATGTCAGAAGATTACCGCACAGAGAGCACGATCAGATCAGTTGAATATCGCCACTCAGAGAGGTTAGTTCGGAATCAGTCATCAGTTGCAAATCAGTTGTGCAGAGAGCGGCCGGGGGAGATCGGGCCCCCGACCACAGCTGTATGTCAGTAGAACAGTTCTTTATGGAGAGTTGAAGATTACTGCACTGAGAGGTTAGTTCGAGAGTTCGTGAGTAATGCACAGAGAGAAGTCAGCCGCGCCGAGTGCAGCCAGGGGAGATCGGACCCCGGGCCACGTCCATCAGTCGAAGCAACGAGCAGCTGGTGGTGTGGAAGTTCGGTACTGCCACACCGGGATGCGCAGATAGTAAGTCGCGACATTAAGGGGTCAGCCAAATCGGGACGCGAGATGCGAAATGCGAGACGCAGGGCCAATTCAGAGACACTTACCAGAGTCACGTCGGACGTGTAGTTTCACCACATCGGGACGCGAGTTAGCCAGCCAGTTACTGCATAAGTCAGTCAGCTTCCAGTCAGTCAGTTGCAACACACCAAGAAGGTGGAGTCGAGTTGTGAACTTTACCAATAAGTGCCATGTTGAGCTAGTGGGATTGTCCAGTTCAGCCTGTATCTGCGAAGGACGGGTGGGGCCCACGAGGGGCCCCTCGCCGGGACATGGTAGGGTAGTAAGCAGTCAGTTACTACCCTACACCGAGAACGGGAGTGAGTGGTGAGCCCCACCGAGGGGTGCCACATCGAGAGGAAGCCTGCTGCGTGCAACAAGCCAACCACAAAGGGCCTTAACAGGGCCATCCAGCTCACCAGACCCATCTACTGCCATAACAACTACCACGCAACATGTGACGATAAGTAACCCCGTCGTCACTCAGGGACCTGACCTGACACCTAATGCCCCTACAGCATCAGAAACGTAACCAGAACATTGTAACCAGCCCTTCAGGCCTTGAACTTGCAGGGTGTTTAAGTATGTGTAAATTCCCGCAACAGTGCCGGGAATGTATAAGGAAATTCTTGTTCAATAAACCTGTTCCAAACTAAGAAGTCGTGATGAAGTCATTGTGTGATATACCTTCAACCTTCAAGAAACATTTAAGTCTGTGCCTGGAGGAATTAACTCCGACCCTATGAACCACACTGTAGGCCACAGGTGGGGAATAGCGTCAATTTTATTCAATATATCCGTTTGCATTGTTATTAAGCAGTGTCTACCTTGTTGCTCCCTCGGCTTCGCGACTGTGTCTTATTTTATTTTAGTCTTATTTGAGCTACATTGCTCGATGTTCGCACATTACCCATTGGTTGGTAGTGGAATTCGTGTGTCTCTGAATATTAGCGTAGCTCGTTTGGAGGGTGTACCTAGGGAATATTGTTTCAATTCAGCTGTACTAACCAAGGATTCCACTTCAGTTTTCAGGTGCTGCTATGGTGTAGTAGTGACTGATGAGATTTACAATACTCGTTGCTTGTGCAATACATGTTGGTGGTAGGTGTTTATAACTATTTTACTTTTTTAAGTCTGCTGGCATCAGTGCTCTACGATGGTAATTACAGTATTTTGATATAAGATAATGCACAGAATTCGTGGCTCCCGCAGTATGTATCGGTTGGTAGGAGTTTACTATTTTCCTTTTCATTTTTTATATCTTATCATCAATATGTAGCAGTGTTGTGTTTTAAGTTACCACTTGGTAAATGCATGATATTCAGTGGCAAGAAAGTAACACAGCCTTTAAAAATCGTGTAATGTGTCTTCAAATTATCACCGCTGGTAAATAGTGTAATGCTTTTACATTTTGTAGAAAGATTTTTTAGGTGGTTTCTTGTGAACGTCAGCTCTTTTGCCTGTTGATGGGCATTCCAGCTTTTAACTAAAGTTCTCGTCACAATAGCAACACCGATATTGCTGTTGCAGACTGTAAAAATATCAGGTATTATTTTTTTTTATTGTTCAGGTTTGATATGACGTGGTGCTCGCAGCGCACATGCGTCAATGTTGAGCCTTTATTAATTATTATTATGTGACTTAATTTTTCATGCATGGGAAGGTCTTATGTTTTGCACGAGGTTCCCCCCAAACCACATGTTAGGCTGATGGTGTTTATTGAGACCTTTAGCATTGACAGTTAAACCATGCCTCTGCGATCCCACTGTGATATCGGAACTGTCGTGCTGCAGCACTCATTGGCAATTGGATCAAAAAACCTCGTGTATTTGGAATTTTTTAGCTTGTTCCGCCAGTATTGCATTCATAGTTGGGTGTTCTACATACTGCATATCTGAATTTGGTCATTTGTGTCGATATAAGTGCTCCTAGTGGCCGCTATCTTTGACATATGCGATGTTAGCATCTCCTTAAAAGTGACACGGATACAAAATAGCTGAAGACCACCGCGACCCTTGAAGATGATAGTCGTGCACTCTAGCAGTTGACTGGAGAAACGAAGATGGTGAGACCATCTGTGTGTATCGCTCAATAAGCCATCTTCAGAGACCTGAGTTCGAGACTTGACATTATGCAAAAATATTTATTCTCTTTCAGACTTAGGCAAAATCTGGTGATTTTTTTCCTAGTGATAGAGGTGAACCTAATATTATCATGGGTCAAGATAAACGAATAACCTAGAATTAATTTATACACTTTACCTATATTTTACAGACTTGACATAATAAGAATAAAAAATAATATTTGATACATGTTCACCTTATTCTTCATTCGAGCAAAACATTTCTGGTGACTATTTTTGAGAACAATCCCTTCTGTCAGCATTCAAGACACACTTATTCGCAAATACCACATATCAGTTATCTCATTGGTTAGTCTTGTAGACGATCGCAAATGGAAAGTTACTATCTTCATGACATTTGGCACTGCTGTGGTTAGCGAATTTCTTGCTTCAATACTTGTACTCGTTTCGCGATGAATGACAAATATTCCTTTTACAGTTCTTGTTTTGCCTATACAGGTTTTTTATTGCGGGCAAGCACAGCATCGCAGTTATCAGAGTGGAACGCCTTGTATGCTGAGGTGAACATGCAATGGCAGTTTTCATTTCAGCATGCACTAAATAATTGTACTAAAAGTATTTCCACAATAGTAACGTTGATACTGTATTGCTTGTAGCGATTCTTCAGGGCTCGTTCCTGTTGATGATTCCGACAGAGTTACAGATGGTAGGTCTTCAACCATTGATTCCATCTTCATATTGTAGCAGAGTACAAGATCTTAGTAGATGAATGTTATCGTAACGATCTGATTTCCAGCACTATGCTTGTCGACGAAATGACATCCGTTTTTACAAGATGCTGGCTTGCGTAATGTGCACACTGCATGCTAGTTTGCTGTCCCGTCTCGGGCTGTATCAGTAGATGACTTCTCGTTGTGTGGTGCAGACATCAGCATGTTTGCTGGACTGAAATATGTTACCTTATCAGGTCGATTGCTGTCTAGCCTGTGAAGTTGACTATTTGACCTCTCAAATACTTTACCCACGGTCATATTTCAGTGTTGGGGGTGATTTGTTTTTCTAATTCTGGTTTTGCTGCTCGCTCTTGGTGTGTCTTACACCAGCTCTTAGGATGTTGTGTGTCTGTAATGATAGCACTACCTTGGAAACATCCTAGGTATGGGAGACAGCCAAAAATATCTTCGTCCTGTTACAAATAGATAGATAGGGGTTTGAAGACGGATTTTATTTCGTGTCGTGCATATGTCAGAAGGAATTCATTAGGCAGGTATGAAAGCTTGGTATGTTTGTCAAGTGCTGTAAGTGATTTAATTTTTCCACATGTCCTGATAGCTTATAAAATTTTCTGACAGAACATCATCCCATCATTTAGGCTATGACCTCTCGACGAAAGAAAGAAGTTCTGAAGGATGTGCGGTGGTAGTAACTGTATTTTATATAACTAAATGTGAGTAGGGTGGACATAACCGATATCCTCTACCAACAACAGTATATTCGAAGCGACGTTATAAAGAGACATGTCAATATTTAAAGCTTGATATATTCGAACGAAAAAATTATTACATAGTACTGTAAAACTGTGTTATGTATGAGGGTTATTCGGAAAGTAAGGTCCGATTCTCATAAAACATAAACCATCACAATTTGTTTTAAAAACCTTTTTTATTTAATTCTTTACATGCTTTTCTATTTTTCTGCATAGTAATTATTTTTTTTAACATTTTAAACTGACACTGTAAACAGCACATTACAACAATACCAATGCAAATGACGTCGTTTGACGAGCAAGTAATGCCGGGAGTCAGTGCGAATGCGTGTTACAATTTTCGCGCGACATTCAATTAGCTATGGCGATTCAGACCTTACTTTCCGAATAACCCTCGTATGATTGCAATGGTGGGCAAGGGCTTATAAATATTTTCGTGTGAATTTTTTTTATATCAGTTTACATCAGTGTATAGCAGTGGTGTCCTTATTGTTCCTGCACTTCACGAGTCAATTTTTTCGTCTAATAAAACATACAGTGCCCGATGATCGTGCAATTTGCATTTTTTTGCAAATGCTTATAACTTTTTAAATATAATATTTTTTAAATCCGTTTACCTCTGTGCATGGCAGTGTCGTCCCTCATGGGCGACTAATGGTTTATATGTATGTTGTTCCGTACGTANACTAATGGTTTATATGTATTTTGTTCCGTACGTGCTTACATTTCAGGTACTATAATTGGTATGTATTCAAATAATTAAATTTATCTATATTATTAAAAATTTTAAAAATTTTAACCCTGTACTGCATAACGGAATTCCACTAGTAAAGGGAATTTTATGTGTTACTCCGCTAGATCTGCCACCCTGGAGCCTGACATAGCTAATCTTCTGTGCCATCCGTTCGACTTGTCAACACCTGTATGGTGTCCGCACTGCCGGTCGACTGCCTTGGCTGCCTTACAGTTTCCCATGATATTGGTTGATCTGGCAAATTTGGCAGGATCGGATGTGTTCTGCTACAAGTGTTGTGATTGTTGAATATACTCTGAATGCGATGGTTTTGTTTCAGTCGTTTCGTAAGAAAGTCGTTTGCTATTCTCTTAAACTGAGCAGGTTGGTCTGGTATTTTATAGTATCGTTTAACAAACAGTATACAGCACCCGACGCTTCTGTAATATGTAATTACGGTCGTTGGTAAGTGCTTAAAACAATTTTTCCTTTACGTTTTGGTTTTTATATATGTTTTTATTAGTATGTAGTAGTGTTGGTACTATCGCGCATGTGCTTGTCGGCTTCGCAAAACTGTTTTTTTTATTTTTTGACTAGCATAACGTACAGCTCTCGATGCTTGCTCAATATACAAGGGTTGGTATGCTTATCACTAAATACTTTTATAATTAATGTTTTGATGTATGTTTCTGTCAGCATGTAGCAATGACGTTTCTCTTGCACGACTAATATTTTAAAAAATATGCTGTTTTGTGGCAAGCAAAGTAACAAAGTCTTATAAGTCACACAATATCTTACGCACTTGAAACAATTTAGTAAATTTTTTGGTTACCCTTGTGATCATTCGTCTATTCTTATGTCGACATGCCTTCTAGCTTTTACTTAACTTCTTGGTATGATAGATACACTGATATCACTATTGTTGACTGTGGCTCCATCGGGTATTTTTTATATATTTTGACTCGTTATGATGTCATGCTTATGATTTATGGTATTACTGACTCCTGCAGATTGGCTCCTCAAGTAATGTCTGAATACCTCAATGCGATTGGCCAGCTGCTGTCACAAACTGGGTGACTGTATGTGCAATGTCCGCAAAATGTCTTATTTGTTATATTATTCATTCAATAATAACATGACATCATAGGACTTGCATACATGTATATTATATTCAGTTTTGGGAGTCAGCTTAGAGGCTGAGATTGACAACACGTGATGTGTAAGTTAAATCGTCTCGACTATCTTCTTGATGTGTAACGCATATAGGAAGTGCTAGAAATGGCGCTGTCACTAACCACCCCCCCCCTGCCAGCTTAAAACAGTGTAGGGACTTCCGGACGACACACATTGCCCATTAATGTATACCTAGGTCAAGCCAAGATGTAGTAGTGCGTGCAGGCCATTACATGTGTCTCTGCAGCTCAGGCCTCCTCCGCCTCCCCACCTAGGTAGCCCAGTGAAATTTGTAAACGCCGAGAAATGACGAGAAAGTAGGGCTTATTTCCGCCCGAAGTCAAGAACATGCCAGAGAAAACAGCTGACAAGCTTGAAGGTGCTACCACGAGAACTCCTCATCCACCTGTAACCAAACCCCAGGGCAAATGGGACACATGCTGCAGAAGGAAAGCTGACAGGATTAGTTTCAGGGTGCATGTCACCCCTCCTTCCACCCAAAAACAAGCACCATGGCACGTGTATGAAGTATGCTGTGGACTGCGCCTTTCTCCCACCAAACTCCACCCAACAAGGGAGACACATGTAGGAACTCTTAGGGAGGGAGACAAGAGAGGATATAAGATCATTTACGAGAGAGGAACTGGTCAGTTCGTTATAACTGCACAGNACTTAGGGAGGGAGACAAGAGAGGATATAAGATCATTTACGAGAGAGGAACTGGTCAGTTCGTTATAACTGCACAGAGAGATCAGTTTTGATCACCGCGCCGAGAGAGACCGTCGGTCAGTCATATCGAGGCAGTAAGAAGTTGCGGTACTCTGCGCCTTAAGAGTAAGTTAGTGACTCCGTTACCAAGGTCGGGATATCGTAACTCAGCCACATCCGTCAGCAGCATTGGTCAGTCGCAACATTAAGGGGTCAGCCATATTGGGACGCGAAACACGGGGTGCAGGGCAGAAGCAGTTAGACAGTTACCAGAGTTAGGTCGGACGAGTAGTATCACCACACCAGGATGTGAGACAGTCAGTCAGTACCGCATCAGTCAGTCAATTACCAGTCAGTCAGTTACAATAACGCACCGAGAAGACAGAGTCGAGAGGTGAGTTCTAACGAGGAGCGCCATGTCGAGCTAGTGGGATTAGTCCAGTGCAACCCCGCGCCGAGGGCCGGGGTGGGAGACCGCCAAGGGCCACCTTCTCGGGACGTGGTAGGGAAGTAAGCAGTCAGTTACTACCCTATGCCGAGAATGGAGCGAGTGGTGAGCTTCAACAAGAAGCGCCATGTCAAGAGGAAGCCAGCTGAGTGCAACACACCAACAACAGCCAGATAGAGGGCCTATAACAGAGCCATCCAAATCACCAGATCTCATCTATTGCCGGAATGTATCTGGGCCATCAACTCACTAGACCTCAACTGCCGGAACAACTATCACGCAACATGTGCAGATAAGTTACCACGTCGTCAGTCAGGGGCCTGTCCTGTCACCTAATGCCACCACAGCATCGGAAGCGTAGCCAGAACATTGTAATCAGCCCTTCAGGTCTTGAACTCGCAGGCCGTTGAAGTATGTATTCTTCCCGCAACAGTGCCGTGAATGTTTGAATGAATTCCCGTTAAAAAAACTGGTTCAAAATTAAGTCGTGATGAAGTCATTGTTTGATACCCTCAACCATCAAGGCATCTATAGTCTGTGCAGCTAACCTTAACTGTTGACCTTACGAACCATTCTATACACCACAGGTGGGGAGCAGCGTCATTCTACACAAGGTAGACTATGGCCAATTATGTTAGAATGGAANCACAAGGTAGACTATGGTCAATTATGTTAGAATGGAATATATATTACACACCGATGGTTTCTCGTGATCGAATTCTTCATCGAGTAAGATACTTACTGTTCTGCCAACACCATCAACTTCATCATCTATCACTAGCAGCATGTACTTTTTCCAGTCCAGTTCTATCGTTTAAGATTCGTATGGTGCCATCGACTTCTTCAACTGTGACACTTACATCATTATAAGCATCTACTGCCACCAGAGCGGCACGATCATATTCAGATGGTACAGTACCATCAACTTCTTTGAATGTATATCCTACGAAATTTTCAAAGGAGTCATCGAACATTTCGGCTGCAGTAACTAGAACACCATTGCAAACAACATTTGTGTATTTCGCTCCAGTAATTGCATCTGTAACAGCTCCATTAAAGTCTTTGCCTGAAAAACTTAGTCGACATCAGAATCACTTTTGTGATAAGACATTTGTTTTCGGCGACAGTGTATGGCGAAATGAAAGATTTCATTGTGTCAAGAATCCCTGTCGCATATAATATTTGTGTGACAGATGAGGTAAGAAGTTCAGCTTTACCAACAGTTTCCTTATACATGCAATTATGACCTGTTAAGGTGTACGCCATTTCTGATCAGTACCACAATACAAGGTTTGCTGGAAGCCGGTCTCTTATGACATCGGTACATGTCCTCAATAGGCAGTTACCTACATAACCTGCCCCGCTCATTGTGTCTCTGTAATAATTGACAAGACATTTTTGCACAATGATAACACGAGTGTGAATAGCGAGAAAGATAAAAGTCTAACCTACAATCATGGTGCATATATTTGGATGCATATATGTATAAAGAAAATACTGTAGTTTTATCGACGACATATGCAACTGTATTTGTAGAATGTTAAATTAATTTAATGAAAAATGTCTGTGAATTAAAAATGGTTTTTTATGTATTGTTTACCTTATATGACAAAAACAAATTAAAAATAAAATGCATGGAATTAACATAAATTTAATTTAAAAGTATTGTTTTAAGTGCCATGTTACTGTATGTTCAAACAAAAATTAAAGAAAAAATCNGTTTTTTATGTATTGTTTACCTTATATGACAAAAACAAATTAAAAATAAAATGCATGGAATTAACATAAATTTAATTAAAAAGTATTGTTTTAAGTGCCATGTTACTGTATGTTCAAACAAAAAATTAAAGAAAAAATTATATTTGAAATTGGAGAAGTAACATTTATTAATAAGAAGTACTGTATTAATAAATCATGAAGTTAATCAAAGTCCTGCATCATACATGATAATTGTAAAAGTAACTTTTTAAATTTGATGAAATTAAGAGATTATCGAAATGGGTTTTGTATAAAACAAATATGTATTTTTTNTTTCGATAACTTGCCTGATGGCTATATACCTGTATAATGAACGTATACCGACAGCTTGCATTGTAGTAAAGAGCCTAGCTTGTGCCAACAAAAGGCATTCTTCCAGATAATTTATAAGTATATCAAAAGTATGGGAGCACTCTGAGGAAACCAACATACAATAAGGTACTTTCATATATGTACCTACGTATGTAAATATAAGACAGGGATATACATTTTCTTGAATAAAATAAAAATAAAAATTATTTTATATTTATATATACATTAGCCTATAAGCATATTGAAATAACATGTACTGTTTTGTAAGTGCCTGCATGATTTCTTCAGGGTCGAAATAGTATGTGAGTTTCCTCAGAGTAGGCCCATATCTTTACATGAAAATTATATATGCAGATATTTTATGGACACAGACTAGGCTCTTTACTGCAAGGCAAGCAGTCGGTATACATTCATTCTACAGATTTAGCTGTCAGGCGAGTTGTCGGAACTCATATTTGTTTGTATCAACTCCATTTATAAAATAATTTATTCTCATCTAATTCAAAAAGTTTATTTTCCAATCAGCAGTTTACCTACATTCATGTTGCAGGACTTTGAATTACTGCAGCATAAATTAAATTGATACTATTTATTGAAAACATTTTAAGTTATGAGGTTTTAATAATGCATTTTTCATTGAACTTTACATTTTTACATAAAGTAAAATAGCATTTTTACAATATGTGTTAAATAAATTTATTTTAATTCTGGTTCTTTTATTTATTTATTTTATTCTGGCATATTAGATTAACATGAAATAAAAATACATTTTATTCACAAACATTTTGTATTAAATTAATTTTATATCCTACAAATACGATTGCATATAGCTTGAAAAAATTACAATATTCATATATATATATACACATATATATGCATCTATACATTTACACCATGGTAGTATGTTAGGGTATTTAATGCTTCTCTCTATTCAGAACTCGTGTTATCATTGTGCAAAAATAATGTGTCACTTTTTACACCGACACAATGTATAGGGCGGATTATGTAGGTAACTGCATGTTTCAGGACATGTACCGAAGTGACAAGAGATCTGCTTGCAGCAAACCTGGTATTGAGGTACTGATGAGAAATGCACTTCACCTCTACAGGTATTTCCATGTCTAAGGAACCTTAGGGACAGCTTTACTGCTTACCGTACCTGTCACACAAGTTCGACAAGCGACAGGGATTCTTGGAACAATGACTTCTTTCATGGCGCCGTACATTGTAGCCGAAAGTATATGTCATATCACAAAAGTGATACTGATGTCGATTAAGTGGTTCAGGCAAATAATCTGACTGAGATGTAAAAGTTGAAGGTACTGGAGCTTAATACGAAAGTATTGTTTGCAATGGTGTTCTAGGTACCGCAGCCGAAGTCTTCGATTGATCTAATGTAGATATCGTAGGACTCATACTCATGTAAGTTGATAATACTGTACCATCTGTAGTTGATCGTGCTGCACTGATGACAGTAGATGCTAACAGTGATGTATGTGTCACATCTCAAGAAGTTAATTGTTACCAAATGAATCTTAAACAATATAAATTCAATGGAGAAGGTAGATGCTAGTAGTGATAGCCGAAGATGACGATGGCGTTAGTAAAACAGAAAACATCTTATTCGAAGAAGAAATCAATCGCTAGAAACCATCAATGGGCAATAACCACTCCATTCTAACGTAACTGATCATGGTTTACCTAGTGTAGAATCTAGCCAAGACGATCCACATTTCACATCCGCTGCTGTCGAAATAATCCTCTTAGGAACTGCCAACAATATACATGTATGCAAGCCCTATGATGTAGTGTTGACATTGAACAAATCATGTTACAAATAAGTAATTGTGCGGATGTCAACAAGTCAATCACCGAGTTGCCACATGATAGCAGCTGGCCATTCACATGCAGGCATTCAGACATCACATGTAGGAGTCATTCGGTGGGAGTCAGTCTTTCCATGAATGTTTAGAGTTCATAAGTTTCGTTTAGGGTTCATTAGGGGTCGTAAGGGCTCATTAGGGCTCATTTAGGGATACTTATGGGTAATTTAGGGATCATAAGGGAGAATTTAGGGGTTATTAAGGGGTAATTTGCGATGCATCNCGTTTAGGGTTCATTAGGGGTCGTAAGGGCTCATTAGGGCTCATTTAGGGATACTTATGGGTAATTTAGGGATCATTAGGGAGAATTTAGGGGTTATTAAGGGGTAATTTGCGATGCATCAAGGGCTATTTAGATGCTCTTTTCGGAGCAAGAGTGGTTTTTTAGGGGTCTATTGGGGAACAGTGGGGGTTATTTAAGTGTATCATTTGCGATGTAGTTGTGGTCATTTAGAAGTCATTTGCAGAGATTAAATGATCATTTTCTGACCAAGAGGGGTCACTTGTAGGTCATTTGAGGAGAAGGGACATTTGTGGAGCAGGAATGGTCATTTATGGAGCATTTATGGCTCATGAGGGGTCATTAGTGGTCGTTTATGTGTCATTAGAGGTCATTAAGAGATAATTTAGGGGTAATTTAGGGGTCATTTTGGAGTCAGTCTTGTAGGGTTCGGTCTGGCAGTAGTCAGTTGTTTGCTTTAAATGTGATATTCAGTTCAATCTGAGCTAAGAACTTATCTGGAAGAAATTGTTAAAAATATAATGGAATTGTAATTTAATCAAAGGAACTAGATGAAATATCTGGTTGAATTGAGAAATAAAAATTCTTAAATCTTACTATTGAAATATGTTAGTAAGTATATCTATATACTATTGCTGATTCAGAAGTCATGGAAACTATTGTTTATCTCCCGAGAATAACCCAACACAGGTAATGTAACATGTACAGTGGAAATAGTACGACATGTCTGTTTTAAAGATTACACCACATGGGGTATGAATACAGGAATGTCCAACAAATAACCAATTCAAACATGGCTACTTGAAAACACCGTTTAATTGTTAAATGCTTGTTCAAATTGCATATACTTATGCGAACTGGTGAATTAAAATAATTATTGAAAAAAAAGGAAAGGCACAATTGCGTATGTTTTAAACAACGATTAATAATAACCACATAAAATGTTCCCACACTTCTTATTGCTTTTTCCTTCATGTACGAAACTAAAATTAAAGAGCCCAAAAATTTAAATTATGCTTCCGAATGTGTTAACTTAATTGCGATCAAGGCGTCATTATGGTAATCCACAAGGAGTGCCTGCCTAAGTAATAGATATCGATCGTAAAACTGTCATTCTTCATCGTTGTCAACGATTATTTTAATTTGATGTCCATTAGATATAGCTTATAAAGGATGCTCCGTTATTTATCACAATAAAATAAAGGAACGCGTCACTATGTAAAAGACAAGATGAACAATGTTTCTATATGAAACACAATCGTTCTCTCTGGGGATAGGCTTGTGTGAACTACGCCTATTCAGAAGTTTATGGGATAAATTTTTAAAATCCTGATATTCTTTTATAGGAATTTCTATAGCCAACATTTTGAAGCAAAGTACAAAAGGTTAAATTATCGGTTGGGCCACCTGATTTTTCCGAAACT
Organism: Clitarchus hookeri; assembly: GCA_002778355.1. Taxonomy (NCBI): domain Eukaryota; kingdom Metazoa; phylum Arthropoda; class Insecta; order Phasmatodea; family Phasmatidae; genus Clitarchus; species Clitarchus hookeri. Next base: position 25,670 of record NQII01004726.1, on the reverse strand, counting down.
ATTTATGCTGAATCTAGTAAACAACTTCTAACGTGCCTGCTTGCAAATTTCCTTTTATTACTGGCCACTTGTCTGCGTGAGGAGATATTTTTTACTCGACTGGGCCAATCAAATGTCCGTACACTCTATACCTGAATCAGTGATATCATTCAGTGAAATAGCATTCGCTGAAGTTCATTTGACAATGTAGTGCCTACTTCTAAATCAAGCAAATGAACAGGGAACAAGTGGTTCACAGCAGTGAAATTCTCAACATTGTGGAGCGAAAAGCCCTCTGCGGCCTCCCATCACAACTTCTGCTTGCTGTGCGCTAGAGCAAAGTCCAACTCTACATATGGCGAAGCGTGGCAGGACGTGTGTGCGAGCTCAGGTTACCACTGCAAATCTATGTCGTTTACTTCTGTAATGGGTCACGTATCCACTTCTTTAAGTATGCTTTTACCTTAATTGTTTTCCATGTGTCTATCAGTCTCGCCTGCAATTGGCATCTTTTGGGCTCTGTGTGTGGGGTTCTTATATACAATAATAATAAGCAACTAAAGCCTAACTACCAGCATGTATGTGATGTCGCAATACCTTCATGCGATTGGTCTGCTGTGATCACTTGGTAACTCGATAAATAGCTGGTCTGTGTCCGAAAAATAAAATACCGTTGTAATACGATTAGTTAAAATTCAACATTACGTCATATCGCTTACAATTGCGTGTATTATAAGAAATTCAACGGTTTTTAGTTGGTTGGTGGGTCAACTGAAGAGAGGCAGAGTTTGACAATGGCTAACGTGAAAGGTGGGTCGTCTCGGCTAGCTTCTACGCCAGGTAATCCATGACCATTTACGTTACAGTGGAGTGTAGATTGCCTGCCAAATGTTTCTCGCCATCGATTTTATTATCAAATGAGATGTCTCCTTTTTTACCAGCGCCATCAACTTCTTCATCTGTGATATCTACAACAATACCAGCATCTTCTTTCACCAGTGCAGTATCATCGTTGAAGATTCGTATGGTGCGATCGATGTCTTCACCGGTGACATCTACACCACTACCAGCATCCACAGCCACCAGTGCAGAACAATCATCTACAGATGGTAAAGTACTATCGACTTCTTCAACTGTGATGTCTACGAAATCATTGATAGAGCAATCGAAATTTTTGCCTAAGGAACCAAAAACACCATTGCCGGCGTTACCCGCTTCTTAAGCACCAGCGACCACCCGAGACCACCATGTCCACCCGAGTCTTTGCCTGAACCACTAAGTCGTCATCAATGTCACTTTCGTGAGAAGACATTGATTTTCTGCCACAATGTATGGCGACATGAGCGCTTTAGTTGTGCCAAAAATCTCTTTTAATATTGCATATTTCTGTGACATGTGCTGTAAGTTTTTCAACCATAGAGCCAATTTATTAAGACATGCAAAATCTGAAATGGCGAAGTGTATTTATCATCATTACCTCGGTACCAGGTTTTCTGCAAGCAAGTCTCTTGTCACTTCGGTACATGTCACCAAATGTGAGGTTACCTACCGAACGTACCCTGCTCATTATTTTGGTGTAATAAATATCACAATATTTTGGCACAAGGACAACATGATTGTGAATGGCGAGATACATAAAATACTGTAACCTACAACAATGTTACATATAATAAAATTAATAAATTTTGAAGAATATAATTTTTTTTTCTTAGGTATGATCGACTATAATAAATTAAGTGAATTTAAAACTCTATTTGAATAAATTTGTGTTTTATTCCATGTTTACTTAATTTTTGTAGATTATAATAAAAATTTGAAATGCACGGATTTAAAATGAATTTTATTAAAAGGTATTGTATAATGTATCACTGTACTATGTGTACAATTGTATAATTAAATAAAAAATCCTTTTTAAAATTAAATGTTTTGAACCTTTTCATAAAAATTTACATTTTATATATGTTTTGCAGTTAGTTATATTCCCGCATCATGCATGTAGCTATACTGTTGAGAAACAACAATTTACAATAAAAATAAATATTTACAGATTTCTCTTGAGTCTATAAATGAGTGCCATCTGTTCAACTGGCAGCTGAATGTCGAAATTAACACCACATATGTATTGAAAAAAGAATCCAGCATGGAGGCCGCCAAAAGCACAAACTATACTTTAAAAAATAAACAAATATGGCTTCCACCTGAATGCAAAATCGAAAACTTGTCAGGAGGCGTTATAGTTTAATAATACACCAGCGGTCGGCCCGCGGAATACGCGGGTGCTCTATCCTTGGGTGAGGCCGGTACCTGGTGAAAATTTGTTTTGTTGTAAGAGTAGATTTGCAAGTATATATTTACGGTGTAATGGTTTACTAGGGGACTGCAATAGTAGTGTTCTCTCCTTTTGTGTCTGATTACAAAGACAATTTGTAAGGTTAGAACAACCACGAACAACCTGTCCGGAACAACCTTGGAGAAGACATGAGCTGAGAAGGAACCACTTCTATGTTCACCTTTTTTTTTTAAGTATAAGTTTAGGACAGGAACCACATCTGTCTACAATATTTTAGGGAGATTGTATTAATCATTTCCCAGTGGGCTACACCGGCCGTGGTTACTCCTTTGTGTCTCGTTGCAAAGAAAACATTTTATGCAATGAATGCCTTTGGCAGTACCTTGGAGATGACATTATGTGAGAATAAAGCACATCTTACTACACCTTATTGAGGAAAAGCATCTTAGTCGACTCTCCGAAGTGTACCAGCTCACACTCTTGTTTGCGACTTGCACTCAAAGTCGGCTACACTTTACGATTGAGAACAGGCTCCACATCTATCTACATGCACCCATACCTTAATGCAGGGTGAAGGTGAGCAGAAAACACATCTGAGTTCACCTTATGGAGGGCTAACCTCCATGGGTGAGCAGGAACCACGTCTAACTTCCCCTCGTGGTGGGAATTTTTTATGTGTTTGAAAGCATGTAATGACCTACCACAGCATCACATATGTGCCCGTCCTAAAGCAGGTGTGAGTCTCTACAAGCGACAGCATGGTAACTGGCCTGGTGAGTACAACACGCCAGCCTCAGGGTATGAGTCGTCTGTAGATACCTCACGTCCCAACACTGAACTTACAGACCCGGGGAAGAACCACACAACGTTTTCGGTAATACGATTCGTTAGGGTCTGTTTGGTTCGAGTCGGTATGAAGACCGACCCCCTTGTATGATAATTGTATAGCCTTAAGCCTAAAGGGACTTTGAGATGAGCAGGAACCACGTCTGAACTCACCTTATGGAGGGCTAAAACCATTGCCACACCTCCATGATGTGCTAACGTCGCATCTCATGTCCCGTTAGCTTCACCTTCCCTCTGCATTTATCCGGGCTTGGGACCGGCAACATCACCGCATGTGAACCATGCTAACATGCAGTGATGCAGGCTGCATTATGGGTGATGAATGAAGTATTGTAATGTGTATTTGTTTGTGGGCTAGTAAACATTTAATACTTTCTGAATGTGATGTACGAAGAGAGTGTTTTCTGTCCCGGCAATGGAGAGAGGTATGTGCACGCACCTATTCTGGAAAATGAAGCTGCAGTGGCGAGGACCCTTCCACATGTCGTTGGCCAGCACACAGAAGAGTCGACGGACTTGATCGAAGTCAACTCTTCGGCAAATCGTGTGCCACTGAGGAGGTCAAAGCGTTCGATGTAGAGTAGCAGAAAAGAACCTCCTTTATTTGCCTGGTGCAGGTGGACAGATGTTTTTAAGAACCTGAAGGAGAGGTGTTTTTTATAAGAAGGAGGAGGTGATTTATTTTAGAAGAGGTTAGCCCAGAATTTCCGGGTACACCGCATTCAGAGCGAATGTTTGGTTTTGGTGATGTTTTTACAGGGCGATGCCTGATGATAGTGTAGCCAGCATCGACACAGTGTCGAATCTCTTAGCACGGGACAGTGCGACATACAGCTGTCCGTGGCTGAACACTGGATTTGGAAGGTAAATCCCTATGCAGTCGAATGTCTGACCATGGCTTTTATTTATCGTAATGGCAAATGCCACGTGGACATGAAACTGTCTGCTACTGAAAGAGAAAGGAAAGTCAGCTGGGGAAGACGACAGGTTACTACTGGGAATGTAGGCCCTATCGCCCTTGTAAGACCCAATGATGATATTTCCATCAATCACATAATCGGACATGTTGACCACCAACAACCTGGTCCCATTACAGAGTCCATGCTTGATGTCGAATTTTCTTATTACCATCATGCAGCAGCCAACTGCGAGAGTGAGTGAATGTGGCTGTAAAGATGACACACTCAGTGAGTTGAGAAACTCTGCCGATACACTCATGTAATCGCCTTCGCTGTCCTCCAGCTGGTCTTGGCTGAGGAATCTTCTGCTCTCTCCACACAGGTGGGACACCATGGTGGCATTTATGCCATATACATATTCGGTTTTTTGAATGGAGAATCGCCCTCGCACTAATGACCTGCAATTATAAAAGCACACACTTTTTGTATCAAAAGGAACCACTATGTCAATGCACAGTCATAGTAGAAACAATTGGACACTATTCAGTACCTCCTCAGTTAGCAAATCATGTCCGAAGACAGGGTTGCAAATGTCACCATTGTGGGGAAGCACTAAGATCTGAGGTAGCTGCACGGTCGGGGATGGGCGGAAGTGTCCCCTCACCGATTCGCAGCAGGAACTGCTGGAACTCCTCTTGCCCTTGGTTGACCCTCATGTTTTTCTTGAGGTGCAGCTGTCAGAAAAACGGTCACAGTGGGGAATTCTTCAGGCAGGCATTCACTTGGTCTGCGCGGCCTCCGTGGCTCACCACAGGTAGAACTTGGTGGAAGTCACCTCCAAGGAGGAGGACCTTCCCTCCGAACTTGCTGCGATCGTTCTTTGTAACATCTCTCAAGAGTCTGTCAACACAGTGCAATGCCTCCTTTGGAGCCATGGGTGCCTCGTATTATCTAATGATGCTACAGTTCCTCAATATCTTGGCTTCTGGTGACTGTGTCAAGATGCCACAAACGGACCCTTGCATGACCGGTACAGGTTGTTTGAAAAGTGCATTTAAAGTGCTCCCGCCTGGCAACAGTATTGAGGTTATGCCTGTCCAAGCAATGGTGCATACAACTTTGTTTACTGCCCTAAGGCAATGTATGATGCAGTTGTATAGGAACGTTTTCCCCGAGCCTCCAGGACCATCTACGAAAAAACTATATACTGGGGTTCATCACCACCTTCAGCGGTTGCAACTGCAGCCATCATCTCGCCGAAGGCAACTGCCTGGACGGCAGTCAGAACAGAACGCATGCGTTCATCTTCATTGTGATCTGTTTCAACTAAAAATTGTGGTAGGTCGTGTACACGGCAGAAATTCGGGCATGGAAGCCCAAAATGGGCGGGAGATTTGTTAAACACACCCAGTCTGAACTGAATGTGGATGAGTGCTCTATTTAAAGAAGCCTCTACATCGTGAGATGTTTCATCGAGCAGAAATGTTTTAAGGTTGTCAAAAATTAGCAGTGGGTCTGCTCTGTTGCAGTGAATGAGAATGTGGGTGAACAAAACTCCCAAGCGCCCAGGGATGCTTCACCTGGCAGTTTCATGCATGGTGGCCTGTTATACGTCGTCTCTGTCAAGCAGGAGCATGTCGAGACACGCCAACTTGTACGATGGATGTACAGTATGCCGCACAGTGCGGAGGTCCTCGAAGGAGGTTTGACCTCCCACATTGTGCAGAATCAGCCTAAGGCACAGTAGCTCCACGTTCGCCTGAGGGCTTTCTTGATGAATCCCAGAAATTGTATTGAATCCACCCTTCTCTCTTGCCTTTCAGATATGCTGCTTCTCGAGCCAACAGAAGTGCCTTGGATACTGGGCATATTTCAGGTGTAGTGGACACGGTCTTGCCCCACATGCACTGCCACCACGGTGGTCATGCAACTTGTGCTCAGAGTTAGAAAGAAAGAACGCTGCGTGGTGCGTGTGCTTGTCACATACCCTCTCCAATGCGCCAGCTACATCATTGTCGGCAATGAAAACTGATTGCCGGTTCTCAAGATAAATTTTGAGCCTAAACACATTTATGTTCTTGTCTGTCATTTTGTACGACAACAAATGCCAGCATGCTTCTGGTAAACTGGCGTACTTGCAATCGAGGTAAGATGTCGCCTCATCATGGACAATGTCTCTGACATGCAGAACTGTAGAGTCGTGCTCTTTATGTATTGATTTGTACACGTACATTTTCGCTTGAAGCGATGAACACACTTCAACGTTAGTGTGTTACTGATACTTCAAAAACATATATGGGATATAATGCATTACTTGTGTCTTGTCGTACACCTTGGTGCCGATGGTAGCAGAAGCAGTATTGTCCGGTCTTTTGTATTGGACAAAGCCATGGTAGTGGATCACAGTCTCTGCCTGAAAAGCCTTAGGGAAGTGGAACCTGCAACCCCCATCCCTGTGGCAGGGTGCAGATAGCCCGCACTTGGTGTGCAGAATGTGGTTTTTCACCAATGTGTAAAGCTCAGGTTCCACCTCTCTGTCCGGGATGTCAGCACGGACAACGGCATCGGCAGTTTCTGGCATCGCCAACTTGTCGCCTTTTGACAATATGAGTAGGATGTGAGAGTGGGGCAGTCCCGGCTTCAGCTTTCTTCTGAACGTGTTCATGAAGACCCAGGTATTCCTCAACTCTGAGCTTGTCTTGGTTCTGCCTTGTGNGTGACACATGATAGCTACCAAGTCCTGATAGCATTGATACATGTGTCTTTGCGACCCATAGAAAGATGAAGGAAGTATCACAACTTTGCTCACTTTGATATGAGCAGCATCAGCTTTCTTCTGAACGTGTTCATGAAGACCCAGGTATTCCTCAACTCTGAGCTTGTCTTGGTTCTGCCTTGTGTACCATATCCTCAAGGCTTCCGCCTTACAGTAAGCATTAACGACAAACTGTTGGAAGAGTTTTCCGGAATGGTGCTGGGTTGAAAACCAGCACCTCTGCATTATGCGATATGCATATAAATGATTGCAGGTTACTCTATTGCGAGTCGTGCTCACAATATAAGAGTGGCTGAGTCCACATGTATATCCATGTTCTCCATGGGGGAACAGGTGAGGGTAGGTCATCTGGCCTGCCAAGGCATTGAGGTGACTTATTGCCTGCACAGGCCAATCTTTAGGATAAATCCTGATATCGTTTCGTAAGGGTGGGATGTCACCCACAAAAATTGCTGCTAACTCATTTAGGGCAACAGGAAAGTGGTATATGGTGGGATCCTTGTTCAGGCCATCTTGATCGTCAAGGTGACCTGCCTCAAGGGGCGACCCATCTGCCTTGACTCCTCTTCCTCTGACATCATCACTTGATGCATCGACTTGTGGACCAGCACCAAAGGATTGATCTCACCAAGAAGATGTTCCAGCGTCTCCAAAATTCCAAGCTGGCAAGGATTGTGCTGATGCACCCGGGCAGCATTCACTGCATCCACATCGATAAAGTAAAGTTTATTATGCCGAGTGTCTGTGCCCTCCACTGGATGTGCAGCCCCAGAGGTGAGATGATGCACTTGTCCATGAATTTGAAATGTATACACAGATCGGCCAGGGTGTTCAACGAATCCGTCTGCACAGAATGAGGCGAACGATAATGTAGCATTTTAGTTCCTGATGAACTGTCTGTAATCAGCACTTTCATCTGAATCATACATGAGAAGTTCCCGTAGGACAGCAGGACAATCACTGAAAGGAGGTAGCTGGACCTTCCCCCTCATGTAACACATTATGAACACACCATCACATTTTATGCCTTAACTTTCAAAAAAGAGTGCGCCACAATGCCGACACTCATTATCCATCTGGCCCATGTCGTGTGCCTCGACAACAACTGGCCTACCTTTACAGGCATCATGGTAGTGCTGTGAATGATAAGTTCTTGGTCTCGCCCTTGTAAGAGCCACCTGTTCCTCTTGGAGAATGAGCAAAGGTGCATTTTCCTCTTCGTAAAAGGGCCCCAGCAAACCCTTGGTTGTTTCGTCATCCAACAGGATTGACTCTGTTAAGATGCTTGTGTCCAAAGGCACAGCAACAGGACGTATTGGAGCATGTGAATATCCATCATCAGAGGCTACATGCAAGCGTGTTTTTCGCCTCCCCCTTGTTTGCACAACAGGTGTATCAGGGTTGTGGGAAGGCCCTGCCACTTGGCTGTCGTGAAATATTGTAGGAGGTCGCACTCCTCGGATGGGTGTTGACATCTGCACAGGCAATTGCTTTTTTTGCCATCCCCTTCTTTACACAACAGGTGAATCAGGGGCATAGGAAGGCCCTGTCACTTGGCTGTCGTGAAATATTGTTGGAGGTCGCACTCCTCGGACGGGTATTAACGTCCGCACAGATGTTGACACCTGAAATATTTCAGACTCATATCCACCGGACACACTGTCTGATTGCTGAGACACATTTTCTCTTGACGAACGCTTATTGAAGCATTTTAGTCTTTTTGTGACTGGATCGTCTGATTTTTCCACTTCTTAACCTTTGGCATCGTTACACGAATGTTCAAATGACAAATTCACATAGTCAATGTTCACACACACGACTTCCCAAATTACTATTTCACAAAGTCAATGTTCACAGAAAAAAGAGTTGTCACCTGCGATGGTTTGTTTCTCACCTGCGATGGTACAGACTCAGATGCACCTGGCACACTATCTGATGTTTCAGAACATTTTGCTCTTGACAAACGCTTACTTATGCGCATATTTTCCTTTTGAGACCATGTGGTAGGACTTCGCTACTTTTTAATCTTGGGAATCGCGATGCGATTTTCCAAGTAATACTTGCAAAAGTCTCACAATGTCAAAGTTCACAAACACAGTTTTCAGTGGTCACACCGAAATATGCACCATTTGTACCAAAAATAACCCAATCTATAGCATATGACACACTGCAAACAGACCATATATATGTCTCACAGCCATCCTTGAAGGGTGTGCATAACCACAGATGCAGCCTCCACACATCTGAAACTTTTTGTATACATGGACGTAGGCCAGCACCACAGCCTCGCCCATGCATAAGGCCCATATTGAACCTCGGAGGGTGGCCTTCACCACAGACACACCCTCTGTGCGTAATATCCAGCCAAGGGTGGTAGGGGACCATCACCAAAGCCACCCCTATTTGTAAGGCTCCATTGGAACAGTGGAGGGTGACCACCACCACTGGCACACCCTCCGGCACCTCTGTATACGGCTGGGTGGCCATAACCACAGGCACACCCATGTGTCAGGGTTCCATCAGAACCACGGAGGGTGACCACCACCATGGGCACACCCTCCACGAAGCACGACCGTAAACAGCACGAACCTATTGATGTGCTTGAGATGTACGCCTACACCTCAAACACAACCCCTCTGCATTTATCCGGGCTTGTGACCATGTGTGATACAGGCTGCATTAAAGAAGTCTTATTGAGGCGTGGGAGAGCCGTGGTGACAATTTCGCCCCAAATCACTGGGCATAATGATACACATGATCTCTGTCACGTTCTATATTAGCCGTGGCTAAGAAGTAGCCCAGCAAAAAATGTCTCCTTTCTTTGATACACGCGATCTCCGTCACGTTCTATATCATCTCTGCTTCACTCGCCCAAACAAAGAATCCAAAAGGGCTTAACTAAGTTCCCTACGTCAAATCACATAGCTATCGGACACAGAAACTGTTATACCCAGGGACAAAAAACCATATAGAACCCCCATCCACCCTCAGGTGTACCAACATTAATCGAAAAGGGCCTAAGTAAGTTAACTCCCTCAAATCCCATCGACATAGGCCGACAACTGCTTCTCCTAGGTGTTTAAAACTTATTTCCCCCCTCCGTCCTGCAGGGATACCGATATTTTTCCATAAGGGCATAACTTACCCCATCAGCACTTGACTGAGTCACTGCCAGCTCGTCTAGGCACTATCCGTGCTGCGAAGAGCGGTTACTCCGGATACTAGCAGGTGGTTATAATAATATGATTCGACTATGCATATTTTATATGAAAAAATTAGTTTTCATTGACCACTAAAAAGTTTTATTAAAATTTTATAAAATTTTACTTTCCTCTATGTCTTAAAATTAACATAATCAACACGAGTAAAATATTAAATAAAGATAAAAATTACACTAAACATTTCCACAAATAAACACTACCGGAGGTTTTTATATTAAAGGTTGTTATTATTGTTAGGCGAACTTGCATGGAGAATGGATCTTTAATCGCTCATTAATAATGCGAAATAGAGCCCAAAAGGTGGAAAGTAGCGAAAAATTTCCTGGTTGAGCAACAATTAAATACATTAGAAAATATACAGTCTTACATTTAGATGATGTTCTTATAGCATGCATGTGCATACTGTTTAAAAATGTAAGGCCAGAAAACCGGTTGGGAACCACTTAACGCTAGCTGGCACTGTACTGTGTATTAACAGGTAAACACAGTAAAAATCTTTCGTTTTATTAAAAACAATTTTAATACTATAATTAAAAAAAACACGCTTTAGATAATGAATTATTAATAAATAGAACTTCATTGAAAAGGGATAATACATGCATAATTTTTCAACATACGGTAGTAAATAATTTACTTCAAATAAAAACAGCGATGGTGATATCTCGAAACCAACATTTCATAGCTTTTAATATGATAAGGTTACGTTGACAGCAACGAAGAACGATAGTATTACGATCGATAAGTTTTACAAAGGCACCCACTCTTACTGATTGAAACTCACATTGATCAATAGTAATTTACCTAATGCAGTACGATATAAGACTTAATGTGAGACATCTCTCGTACTTCCATTTCAGGTTTGTTTGTGAAGAGCACTGGTAGCGAAATGAAATCAACAATTTTCAATCAAAATTAGTAATGTGGGTAAAACACAAATGCAGAATAATATCTTGTTAAACATATAAATTTTGTTTCAAAATTTTCAAATAGGTATTTNGTGGGTAAAACACAAATGCAGAATAATATCTTGTTAAACATATAAATTTTGTTTCAAAATTTTCAAATAGGTATTTATTGAATTTGATGCAAACTGTCAAATATCAATACTAACAAATCAATACTTGTGATAATACCCCGGAACCACAATGAAGACATCAGCACATCCAAATAATATCTGCTCTGCNTAACAAATCAATACTTGTGATAATACCCCGGAACCACAATGAAGACATCAGCACATCCAAATAATATCTGCTCTGCATTAAAGCCTTTATTTGTGTTTCTGAAGATATTTGGTCTGGCACCAATGAGGCATCAGCATAGCGATGACCTCGTTNTATTTGTGTTTCTGAAGATATTTGGTCTGGCACCAATGAGGCATCAGCATAGCGATGACCTCGTTCCGTGCCGAACACGCATTCAAGGTACTGTGCAAAACGCTATTTATATTATTGTCGTGATTATACTTGGTACGTCGTATTTCATCACATCATACCGCCTTAGAGAGATAAGACATATTTTGGACATACTCATATTCTGGATTGCTGCTGTCATGACCATTGGATGGGCCGTCGTCACCATAGTCTCGTGTGCAAGCTGTAGGGTTGGTGAGATCGTCGGAAGAATGCTACACATGGCTGAAGTGCTTCTCCCAACGTCTTGGGTAAANCAAGCTGTAGGGTTGGTGAGATCGTCGGAAGAATGCTACACATGGCTGAAGTGCTTCTCCCAACGTCTTGGGTAAATAATCAACACGTCCGCGTAGTTCTGTGGTCTCAACTGTCTTTGCTAACAATCTATATTAGTTCTATCTACATCTTAGCAATCTACCAAGTGTCAAATATATACAAGTTCTGGTCTCTTGCATGCTTTCCTTTGGATATGATTACAAGGGTTGGAATTTTGTTCTACTTAGACATACTCATGTTGTTGGGNCAAGCTGTAGGGTTGGTGAGATCGTCGGAAGAATGCTACACATGGCTGAAGTGCTTCTCCCAACGTCTTGGGTAAAGTATCAACACGTCCGCGTAGTTCTGTGGTCTCAACTGTCTTTGCTAACAATCTATATTAGTTCTATCTACATCTTAGCAATCTACCAAGTGTCAAATATATACAAGTTCTGGTCTCTTGCATGCTTTCCTTTGGATATGGTCACTAGGATTGGAATTTTATTCTACTTAGACCTACTGATGTTGTTGGGAAAAGCTGCAGATTCGTTAAACAAAGAAATAGAAACTGTTTGCTCACAAGAATGTTTAGAAAATGATCCGTGTAATGAGACATCTGTCACTCTAACATCAAGTCATATCAATTTGCCAGTAATTTACCCTCTACAACAAACTGAACATCTCAAAACACAAGAAACTATTTTTTTGTTAAAACGACTTAGAAAAACCTACTACTATTTGCATGAAACAATGGCAATGGTAGACTCCGCTTTTGGTTTTCAGGTATTAGTTGCGCTGGTATCAAGTATAGGCTATTTCCAATGGTATGCAAAAATGGTTATTGACGTTCTGAACGACAACACTGAACAATTAAGCTCAAATAATTCATATATGGTAATCTGTGTTATGTGGAGTGCNGTATCAAGTATAGGCTATTTCCAATGGTATGCAAAAATGGTTATTGACGTTCTGAACGACAACACTGAACAATTAAGCTTAAATAATTCATATATGGTAATCTGTGTTATGTGGAGTGCCAGTACTTTCTTAGTTATCATTCTGACAACTTTCTATCCGCAGCATGTCGCCGACAAGAGAGAGAAAACAATCTCACTACTGCAGAAGTTAAGTCTCACGAGAACTCTGAGTCCTGCCGCCATGACGCAGGTGCAGATGTTTTCCTGGCAGGTATCAGAACGGCCAGTTGTTTTCAGTGCGTGGGGATTCTTCAGCCTTGACCGCCGTACCTTTTTCTCTCTCTTAGGTTGTCTGGCCAGTTATGTGGTCTTGCTACTGCAGCTGCGCTAAGNTTATGTGGTGTTGCTAGTGCAGCTGCGCTAATTTAACATATTTTGTCAAGTGGTTATCTTATGTGAGTTAACGTACTCTATAGAATACATCATCAAGTCACTGTGTATAGATATTTAGCGTTCTGCTGTAAAACAAGAAAATAATGATAACAATAGAGCATATTTTATTTTTCATTGACGAAAATAAATTTCTGTAGAATTCCTAAAAACTAAAATGATAGGTGGACGTTGACGTCTCATTGATCGCAATACGATTAAATATGAAACCACAAAAATGTGAAAGAGTACCAAGTTAATTAAAATACCCGAATAACTTACACGAGATTCAAATTCTGAAAAACTCGTAAAATTAAACTCGCTTGCAATAAACTTCGTCACGAAGGGAGGATTCGGAGCATTAACATCGGATGTAATCAGTTTAATGATTTGAATTATAGGGTTCACTAACAGGAAAAATTGACAAGTCCATCATTTTGAATATAAGTTTTTTAACCAATTTAAACTTAGTTCTATACGTTTAAATGACCCACCGCAATATTACCAATGTAAAAAATTTGGTTGTTATCAGTTGATTCGTCTCTGAGATATGGCATAAAAACCTCATTTCCTTAAACGGGGCTATCTCTCAATATTTCTTTATAAAAACCTCTTTATACTATGTTTTTAATAGATACTGTAAGCATAGTAAATTTTTTTGAATTTGTTTAATTGTTAAATATATAAACCCAAACATTACAAAATAATATGGTTGCCTTTTTTAAAATAATTGTCTTTCATAATTTAAATTGTGTAACCTTAAGTAGCCTTCTGAAGGTGTGCAAAATTTGGTGAGGAATTGTAGAATTGGTTATTGATATATAGAATAAAGTTCGATTTGCTAAATAACAATATTATGAAAAAAAAATCCGGCAAAAGACGATCTCTGTATGCACAAATAATGCTTTTAATATAACACTATTTGCATAACATATATGGTTTAATATTGTTTAAAAGGTTTAAAGATATAACAAATTAATTGATATTAATTTCATAAACCAAATTAAAACACTACTGCTGCACATAACACATGTTAATATCTATACAGGATGATTCTGAAATCATGGGACGAACATTGAGGGGTGGTAGAGCTCACTAAAACCAACAATTATTGTAAAGGAATAAATGGGCGGGGGCGACACGTTGAGGCATAAACACAAAAATAACACTTGACATGCAACACATTGTTTATTTACGACGTCACCGCTAAATGCCTTTATACAGCAATGTCTATAATAATAGATCAGAATTGCTACCACCGACAGTAATGCAAGCTTGGTAGCGTCGTTGGAGTGATAGGCGAACATATTCAAATACGCCGGGCATTTCACGCACGCCACCATTGTCAGCCAATCACGCTATATGTAGAGGTCGCGAAGCATGCGTGACTTTTGGTGGATGCATTTCCAGCATCTGTTTTACCTTTTTCTGTACGGAATCACTTGTTAAGTATGCTGCTAATGAACATTTTATGTTTCCGTAACCGTGTGATGTTTCTGTGTTTGCGCCTCAACGCGTCACTTCCAGCCATATATTCCTTTAGAATAATTGTTTGATTTAGTGAGCTCTACCACACCTCAATGTTTGTTCCATGATTTTAGAATCATCCCGTATTCCCTTATTTCGCAACATTGCGGGAAGTATTGGTATGAATCAGATGTATTACTCTCAAGTTATGTATAAAATTTTATGCATTATCTTTTGCCATGATTTGATAGATTGTAGATATTACAACTTTCAACTGTATATACTTAGAGAATATATTTCCGCGATTATGTAATATAGTGTTATGCGAATAAATAAAGCTTTTCTTATCATAGCTCGGGAAAAAATTTATAGATACCTTCAAAAGTTGGCAAACAAATGGTACTGCAGCAGGTAATGTAAAGTGGTTTATCTTATGTAACTTGGGCACTTATTTTCATAGTGGTGATTTTAAAAATATTTAATTCTGTGTATTTTATTATCGAAACAAACTCCAACTTTATTTTGTATGCTGGCAGTAACTATTACAAATTTTAATTTTTTATAATCTAAACCTCATTGCTCCGCAAGAAAACAATTATATTATCTCTTACCTCACGAAACAATCAAACCCAATCTTACAAAAATAAGGCGTAGATATTGTACTGTGGTGGGCAATAATAATAAATTTAATTTTTTAATAAGACACCCCAATTTTTATAATTGCTGCTGTTAAATAATTTTTGTTTTTTGGGCGATGTATATGAAACTTTGTATTCTACTACAAATTCATTATATAAATTGACAGTATACAATTATCGAAATTGTTAGAACATTACTTTTTATCCTCCATCAACGAATATCGCCACATGAAAATAATGGAGATTTTATGCCACGTCTCGAAAACCAATCAACCTATTCCCGTTAGGTGTAACACTGAAACATTTCAAATAAATTTGTACCAAATTTTGCTCACCATAAATACTACAGAAGCTCATTTAACTTTCATGATTTAATTTTGTCAGACGACGATAATTTAAATGGCAACTTCAATAATGATTTAGGTAAATTCGACTAATTTATTAAACAGTTTAACCAAATTCAACCAAAATGTATATTTAGAATGTATAAATCAGAAGCATCGTGTGTAGAGCCTCTCTCATTTCTCTTTTTGAGAAATTTTCTATGATGTCATAAAATAAATGAATGAAGATTTTATGTCATATCTCAATGACCAAACCGCCGATTCCATCAAATTCTTCACACATTTTGTCTTCGGTAATCCATGTTAAATTACATGTTTTATGTTGGTAAGACACTTATTTTCAAATTAAAGGCCCTGTAAATTTTAAAGGTGTGCAAACTCTGTCACTCGAAACAATAGACTGATTAAATCCGAACCTATACTCCGTATCCGTCCTCCACAACGCTGTGGATTACACGCTAGCTTATAGTGCGAGGTTTTATGAGTTCAAGTCTCGGTTTGGTATGTCTTTCTGTTATTGTCTTACAACAACTGCAGTAGTTCTCTGTTTCATTTCTTAAGTTATTTCTTTCAAAGGGAAGTCAAGTACTTCCTACCCACTTAGATTTTAAGAAGATATTTAAAAATAGTTTGCGCCTATGTTGATGAAATTAGGCTCATTAGTTATATCAATAACTCCTTGATTTCTTGTTTCGGAGTTACTGATTATGAACGTAAAGCTTTTATGGCTTAACTAACCTTAACGCGTATATATATACATATATGTACTAAAGACTCTTTGCAGGGACTTTTTTGTACATATAGATATATTTGAAGTTTTATTGACTAGATGCACTGAATAGGTTGGTAGGAATTTAAATAGGTGGTACTACGCAAGTAGCTGGTTGATTTGTGCACAAGTCACGAAAGTAGTTTAAAATAAACAAAAATATTTGCACTAATCTTTTACAGTACACCATCATCGTTGTTTGAACCACTCCGATACAAATTTGTTATATTTTGTTAATAGTATAAAATATTTTAGGGAAAATCGGTCTTAAGATTATGCGTATCAAAAGAAAAACATGTGATAACTTATATTAAACTTGAGACTGAACATAACGTAACATGCTTTTCGCCATGTTGTTGGCACATGCGAGAAATATTGAAAACAATTAAGCTTGAATTTAATTATTTTCAAATATCAACAACAGATGGTCCAACGATGTAAGTAATTTTTCTGTGAATATACCCTAGAACTGCGCAAATCTAAAATGCAAATGATCGTGTATTTTGTATTCTCGAAATTAATAGTTTCAAAAATTCATATTTTGGTTTTTTCCGAAAATCAGTGAGTTATGGCTATAAGCAAGATGTTGCGTAATGTGTGTAAGATGTCTCGTGAACATAATAATAACGTTTATTCGTATTCACTTTTTTTACGCCAAAAGGTGGATTTCATAATTTCGAAAAAGGTCTCTACTGGTGGCTATTGGTACGAAATGTTTACCGAATATTTAAAACAAATCATGATAACGTTTGCTAATTATAAAACAGTTAAAATTGCAACTGCAAAAGAAATATCCTGGCCGCTTAAAAATAATATATTGCTATTGTGGCTTTCATACGACAGAATGATTAATAGAATTTTCTTGGAAAACTTTTTCAAGCTAGGCTTTGCACAGAATATGCATCAGTTTTAGGGTATATTTCATCAATATCTGAACAGATAACATGTTCAGACTCATGGTAAAATAAAATTTGTCATTTATCTAATTTGTTTATTTGTAATGATATTTTGTATTGAAATTAACATGTGTAAAATTACTAAAATATCAATGTAAATACCAGAGAATAGAATATATAAAAGTTATTTCTGAATTTATTCAAAACGACATAATGTCTACTCTTATTTTAACTGTTTAACTTTTAAAACGAACAATCACTTTTACAATTACGATTACAAAACATTGACGAATTTCAATACAACACTCTCACGATACTAAAGAAGCCAGCCTCGAAAAAAATTAAATTTATCATTCCCGTACGTAAATTTTCATCGATATATTTCGGTGAACATTGTTAGTTGAACGAATTGAATACACGTAATTTTTTGTTATTAGCAGTGACACAAATATGCATGTATTCCTTTGTGTTTTATTAATGTTTCAGGCAAGCTGTGAAACTTAATTTTCCAACATTAAACGAAATATTATTAGAAATTTTTTCCTCATTGCATTAATAAATACAACGATTTAAGGAAAAAATCGATTTTTTCCTTTTTCTGTTTTAATATTAAGTGGTTAGTTTAGCCACTACAAACCTGATTATTTTGTATAATTATTTATTTAAGTTGCCTCTAGGTAAGTTACTTAAAAGGAAAGAGTTTTTAGTTATGGAACACATCGTCTTTCTCAGAGGCCACTTAAACTTCAGTGACTCCTTTCGTGGGGTAGTGTATTCATTGTTGGTGAAATTGGGAGTAATAATTGTATTGATTATATTCATAGAAAATAAAAGTTTTCACCAGAATGTCTTAATTTGTAAACATTCGAGAGGGAGCATTTATAAAGTACANTATTCATAGAAAATAAAAGTTTTCACCAGAATGTCTTAATTTGTAAACATTCGAGAGGGAGCATTTATAAAGTACACAACTATGTGTATGAGCCTTATGTTTTATTCTTTACATTGCATAAATTTTAAAAAGTCTAAATAATAAATTATGAATATATGAATGTGTTATTAGATCTATTAAAAAACTGTCTGAATAAGAGATATGTTAAAAAGAATTTCACATTTGAAATACTATCTAAGATAAAATAATGTAATCTGTACTAAATGGTACCAATACGTGCTTGGGAAATTGTTATTTATAAATATTTGCCAATATTAAATTACTAATAGACTGCTTCGTCTCTACATACAAAAGATTTTGATGCTGACTTTTGCAAGCTATGGTACTGAGGAAATTTAAGAAACAAGTTATTTTTATTCTATGTCATTATTTCTTCTATTTATTTATATATATATATATATATGTTTATGTACAAATCTTCTATACTAGCACTTAAATATTATTTTCATGATTTATTACCTACCGTCGTTACACGTCATTAGAATGTAAATATGTTTTGTATAATGAGTGCTTTGTTCATTGTCTTATACTTATTCTAAGATTCGTGTAAACAACATGGAGATTTATTGTAGACAGTTATGTAAATACTACAGATCGTTAGCAGTAGATATGTTAATAATCACTTACATATAACAAATAAAAGAAATGTTATTATTTCTGTTTTTGTTTTATTGCTAATGTGTAAGTTCAATTTGATCACACCATATTTTGTACAGGGTTCTGTTGCAGACTACTTTTGTAGTGTCAGAATATTTACATTTGCTCGACATTTAATATTACTTTCTTACGCACACATATTTGTCTCTTAAGTTGTAAAAGCACATCTTATCTCTGTATTATCCTAGAGAGTTTTTTGCTCCATGGACGAGAGGCGCAAATTTCAGAATGTTTCTAGTAAAACTCGTGCCTGTTTCATTTTCAGTCATTTAATTTGGCATAGTCTATTATTAAATATACCGCTTTTATGTTAAATTTTTTAAGGCTTTCCACGATAAAGTTATGTCTTTCGAAAGTCCTCCTAAATTTTTACTTTTAGTCCGATGGTTGCGTATCATTCCGCATAATTACAATAAAAAACATTGACAAGTGACTTTCATCTGGCGTTTACATCAGCTGATATGTCTGCTGTTTACACATTCAATGAAGAACAAAGGTAATAATTATACTGACTATAGATTAGATGAAAATGTTTTTAAGTTTTAAAGTAAAATTATTTTAGTTCAAGTAAAAATGGAGAAGTGAATGTGTAGTATTTCCGTTTACAATTATTTAATGTTATATTAACCTTGTCATACATTTTTTTTTGTAAACTATATCAAGTGCAGTGTATAGTTACATATGCCTATGTCGAATACACATCAGCAATCTGTTAAGTATACAAAGTGTGTAGTAACCTTGATGGGGCAGTATGTAAGACAGATATGCTAGGGATATAAGAAGAGGAAAGTATTATTAAATTGTAAATTATATGTAAATATCTGATCACACAAAATGATTGCTTGAATAAAATTGCTATCTAGTTGACGCTGTGGTGCAGACTTGGATACGATATCCGACAGTGACAAACAAAGATCATATGAATGAGCAGGCTATGCAACAGCTTGGCTGTGTTCCTCGCAGGAGATTCTCCAGTTATGACTTCTATATTTCCTATGTTGTCTCTGTCTTGGAGGTTTTTTTGAGTTATATATATATATACTACACATCTGTGACAGGGGTTAAAGGGCGTTGTCGAGGTCAAATGTTCACGAAACTTTGAGGCAGTTATGACTGGACCACAAGTACTACCGTTTCTGGAAAGTTTACTACCGTAACCCTTGAGGAAAATAGCATTATCTTGAGGGAAATAACAGGATATCGGTTTAGGGCTGCACCTCGGGGAATAATAAGCATAATAAACGGGCTGATTTGTGAGGTCAACAGGACATGTAACATGAACCCCTTCAGCGGAAAGCACTGTTGGTAGGAAGGTTAAGCCTAGAGTTTCGTAATGGTAAGATTGCATAGGCTCGAATACTGCTAGACATCACAAAAACTTTTTTTTTTGTAAGTTTTTATTCATTGTCAGAACATTATAACATTCTTGAATTTACGTCACAATATAAGCAATAATCATTATAGTGGTTGAAGTAACAAGAAGCAGGATATTTGCAAAACATGATGTTGTAAACTCAGGAAGTGACTTTCGGTTGGTAATGAGTCGAAAATCTTTAACTAGAGCAATTCTGAATACGAGATACCAAAATTTAAGATGAGCGATGTTGAACAATAATATGTGGGCTCGACTGCAGCTGGATCTGGCGTTATAAAGTGGGCATTTGGCATTGCTAAAGTTCTCTGCAGACATTTAGCGACGTGAAACATAATCACAGTTGTTGGAGCGAAGATGACGTATCTTCAGAATATAAAACTCATGAACACTAAAGGTTTTAAAAAGGATTATTATATATAAAAAAATGAAATTATGATTTGATGTGTCTAAGCTATGATCTTTTAGATTTTCTACACTTGGTTAAAAAACGGGTGCTTAGTTTAAGGATAAGTCATTTCCAAATATCTTACAAGTTTGCGTCCAACAACTTTTAGACTACAGCTATGTTTGGAAGTATGAAATTTTGTGGTATCTTTAATGTTTCAGCATTGTGGTCTATTTATGTTTCATCAATGTGGTCAATTCTGTACTCGGTAATGTGGTCAATGCAAGTTTCTTGGCTCTGATGTCATTACACGTTTTAGCATTTTGGTCAGTTGAGGTTAATGCATTGTGGCATTTTGGCATTGTGTTACAGCTCAAATTTAGGTTTATGTTACTGGTGACAGCTTTGAAGATTGGTTTTTGTGTAACTCCTGCAGTGAAATTTTTAGGCGCTATGGTATTTTCCTGCTATGATCATTTGGAATTTTTGTACACAACATTTTGTCCTTTTTCGCAGTTGTTATCAATTCAGCTATCGACATTGTGGTTTTCATCGTTACTGTACATTCGATGTTGTGGTATTTCGGCTTAATGGTGCAGTTCCTGTAACTTGGTTTTTCAAATGTGCCAATTTTCATAATTGGGCACTCTTTAGGTGGTTTACTGGTGCAAATTATATTAGAAATTTGTGACGAGGCATATTTTTATAAATATATTTAATTTGTTATTTATAAGAGCGCCATTATTTGGTTTACAAAACTTAAAAAATATGTTTGATGATTCTCTTTTACGTTTAATAATCGAAGATATCTTGGCTAAATCCAAACACAGTTTCTTTTCGAATGAACAATTACAAAAACTTTATAAACAATTTAGAAAAAAATTTTTATTACTCTTACCATTTGAATTTTTTACGGCTACGCTGATAAATCACGATTCGTCAACAACTGTAGATAAGTGTTATTGGATGGTTGAAAAATTATAGAATTATATTAAATGTGGTTTATTTGGTCGTTTTGTTGTCGTCACAAATTCATATTATTTTACACCCACTGATTTAAAAAGGAATTGTGTGCCTAATCATTCACTATCAGTAGATGAAAGATGGCCAGCCCTTCGCGAGAAGAATACTTCGGATAATGTCAATTCATGTTTCCTATAAAATTCATATGATTATGGCGATGGAACAGTGGCCATACGAGATTCACGTTTAAATATCTCACTTAAAACAAAAAAAAAATATTAAAATAAACGACCCTTCTCCACTTATCCATAACCTTTTATTAAACAGTAAGTTTATCAAAAATAATATTACCGAGCTTATAACACAAAAAGGAGGGTAACTAGGGCTTTCATCGTGAGAATAAAATAAAGTAACTTTGTAAATAATATCTATAATATTAAATAATTGGTTATAGCCACAAAAAAAAAATTATTCTACCATTAGATTCTGTTTAAATGATTTTTATAAATTTTATACCTTTAAAGAACCGGTAATTTGTAATGCAGAAACTGATAATTTGAGTGATAAATATATAAAACTTTTAGATATTCGAGAATATAAACTTTCAAATATTAATATAATTTTTACATACAACGTAAAAATATGTATTAAAATGGTTAAAATCAACTTATTTCTGTTAGATAGTATAATAAACTATGAAGCTCTACTGAAACTAAACCCGAAACTCAAAATCGATTTAATTTTATCCATAATTCATGATTTACCCAGTTCTACGAAAAGTTTTTATTACAACATGTTTCAAATTCTGCCAAAATGGATGGGTCAACATTCAGCAATGATTAGCCAACCAAACTAAATTTTTGCAAGATATTTGGCAAATAGATCGCCAAAAATTATCGAGCAATTTACGCAAGAGGTTTACAAACTCGTAGAAAAACCGAATGAATTAAATATTGCTTCCTTGATTGGAGTAATTTTTCGATTTTATGTAAAGGAATTCGACCAAGTAACCTCAATTTTAGATATTTTGTTTGTACCTATAAAGGGCTTTTGTCTGGCATTCGCGCTAGCTGACCAAACACATGTATTAACAAAGAGAAAATATCTTAAATATGAGCCTCAAAGCATAAAGTCCACCAAGCTCTAACGATATTCTTTGTAATTTATTGATAAAGTTCCTGAAAAATATCTTTAAACCAGATACAATATTCGAACTTTATATTTTACCCTTATTAGGGCACAATGACCATGAAATATCAGCACTAAATTATCATTAATTCTTTTATCGCCGCTGTAATGGAATTTATAGAAAACTATTTGTGCCCTGGCCTAAAGAGTCAATTACGGCCCAACCAGTAC
Organism: Clitarchus hookeri; assembly: GCA_002778355.1. Lineage (NCBI taxonomy): Eukaryota > Metazoa > Arthropoda > Insecta > Phasmatodea > Phasmatidae > Clitarchus > Clitarchus hookeri. The sequence continues at coordinate 2,841 of NQII01004726.1, read as the reverse complement.
ATAGTTTATGTACAAATATATTCGATAAAAAGAGAAATTATTTACCACTATTAAGAGAAGCCGTCAACAAAAAACTACCATTTGACAATTTAAATCAACAAATGTTCCCATTCGTTTTATGTAGTAGTAAAGATCGGTGTCGAAAACTGGCAATTATCTACTGTAATTTCCTAGCATTTGGTTTTTTTGTATATGAGACACGATTTTATGTATTCTTTTCATTTTGGATTGTTTTATTTACGGGCAAAAAACAATAAAATACAAGGGAGTATAGAATTGGGAGATTCGTATACTCTGGTATCTCTAGAAGAAAATACTCACACATATTCAGTGCGCAATGATGCGCAGAAAAACTTCATAACGGTCTCGACGTGCGTTTCAAATACATTTCCAAAATTTAATTTAAAAAAAATGGCGTCATTTATTGTGAAATCGCGCAAATTTTCTACCGGACCCTATGCAGATTTCGGAACCATTGATAACCCGATAGCTGCCATGGAGGAAAAATTGCAAACTATTGGCCAAGAAGCTATTAACATGGGCGTTAAATTACACACAAATAACGAAAATTATTACAATTCGAGTGCACAGAAACTACCCTATAAAATAGACAACACTTTTCCACAGTTTTTAGATTTTGACCGCGAAGTTAGACAAGCCAATGGCTGGACACCTTATGCATCGGAGTTGAGAATGCGAGATGTTGATTTCGCCTTATGTGGTACCATTGAAATGCATTTCAAGTCCAAGAATGGTGATTTGGTGATGGTGGATTGGAAACATTCGCTAAAATATTTTGAAGATTCTCGCGGTGAATATGGGCTCGTCCCTCGATGTAATGTAATGGCATCACAGCTAAATAAGGACTCACTTCAGTAAAACCTTTATTGTTATACATTCAACAAAGAAAAAAAATTATACTCGACCACTTGTGGTCGGAAAATCGCCGACATGTATCTACTACAAATGCATGAAACGTAATCAAAGTACAAGTTGTTGCCTGTAGTCGATTTTGACGAAACACTGATTGAAAAATGTTTGCTTTACACCATAGATAACCTGTGAATAAAATTTTATTTACATCTTATCATTTTGAAATATTTTGTAATCTTGTTGGTTCATTGTTCTGGTAATAGTAATTGATTTGCCGAAATGATTCAAGTTTGGCATAAAGAATATTTTATCATTTGCCAAGATGCGATTACGACAAAATTCATGTATGGTTTTGAGACGCAAAGTTTAAATGGTTCATTCGTTTAGATTTCCGAGCAATTTTAATGCTGCTTCATACGAAATGTGTTGGTTCAGGTAGTCGTCACTCAGTATTTGTAAAAGAAGTGATTGATCAATTATTGCGAACGAGAACAACCAGTTCCTAAAGATTTCCAATCTCGCCATGTCATGTATAGCAGTGATGTTTCGAAATGTGAGATATGGAGGTAAAGCAGTATTATCAATCACTTAACGCTGGTAATCTTCATTGAAATGTTTCAGATGGCGATTCTTAAACAATTGCAAGAAACCAATTAATGCACCGCGACACTCATCCTCCGAAGGAAAGTCGATCAAGTAAAAGGCATGAGTTCGATCAAGGATTGTTGGCCGTATAGATTTTTTGAAATTAGTTGCCGCTATAATTAAAACATTATTCTTCATTTGAACACCCCCTTAGAGACCTGTCTGTAACGTAATCACCACACTCCGCAAATGAGGTGGAATTGCAAAATTTTGCGAAACTATTTAATTGATTTCGTCTAAAAATATCAAAAAGTGAGGGTTCTGATTTTCAATGGTCATCTTGAACAAGTTGGCTAATTTGCATTCGGTACCATCGATGGTAGGCAAGGACAACTGCCCAATGTTAAGTTGATACAGTTTGGCTTTCCATTCAGATGCGATTGCAAGGGCCAGCGTGCTCTTACCTGTGCCAGGAGGGCCAAAAAAACATTATACATTTAAATCGAGTGTTAAAATATTGCGTAAAGATTAAAATTTTGAGCTCTGTTATAATCTGATCACAGCTGCTCACATCCTTGAAAGAAAATTGGGGTTCAATTCGCCACATTACAATTTCTGATGTAATCTCCGAGTTTACTTCTCCTCCAAATAAACTACTCGCATTCATAAAAAANTTCGCCACATTACAATTTCTGATGTAATCTCCGAGTTTACTTCTCCTCCAAATAAACTACTCGCATTCATAAAAAAAATGGTTGCCTGTAAAGTCGGTTTTACGGGCGAAGATTTTACGTGACAACGTAGTGCTGCGCGCGCGGCAGACCGATCATAGTTGAGTGGGAGAGAGACGCAAGGCATTCGGCGGGCCTCTCTCTCGTTCGGTGACTCATCGTAACGTTACCGAGCGTTACACTTTTTCATAAGTGACTCCCAGCCGCAACCTAATTTAAGACGTTGTCACGTCAAAAACACAATATCTGTCACTGCAACGAATATTCATTAAACATATTTTTTTAGTAATGCGAGAGCGTCTTTATTTATCAAGCGCGTTATTAATTTCCTTGTGGTTCGTCTAATTACATTTATTAATTGTAAAACTGCGACGCTAGCTCCACCGCGTCGTTCGTCTTTGGAATTGCTTCCATGCAAGGTGGCTTTCTCCTTGGCCGGCTCGGCTCCCCTCCTGTTTCCTCCCCTCATTTCCCTCCCTTGATTACCCCTCCTCGGTGACTCATCGTAACGTTACCGAGCGTTACACTTTTTCATAAGTGACTCCCAGCCCAACCTAATTTAAGACGTTGTCACGTCAAAAACACATCTTACAATCGCCAATTTTTGTACCAAATACACCCATTATTTGTAAATTGTGTATTGATTTTCAGC
>NQII01004725.1:79527-195046 GCA_002778355.1 Clitarchus hookeri | reverse complement strand
ATCGCTAGTAAATCACTCGATTGCTGCTTCAGAGGAAGTCTGAAATCACCAAAGTGATCTCCGTGGCTGAGGTTGATAAGGTATTAACTCCTTCAGTCCCGCATTGATTTCTGGTTTTAAGTGTTGCAATTAAGTGTACACATTTTGGTTAGTACTATAGGTACTTATACTGATTCCACACTTGCTTTATTCACGCACTTAATAAAATACAGGCGTGGTTTTTTTTATAGATAAATTGGGAAAGCTACTCACAAACCAGAGCTGTAGAAATGTCTACAAAACACATTAACCACAGGGAAGACACTGATATCATTGGGCAATTATAGGTATTAGTTGTCTACAGCTATATTTCCTTACTCTGCAACATGTCCATTGTAGTGGATACAGGAACTGAAATGTTTCATTTCAGATCACGAGGCACCGTCTTCGAAGGCTGGATAAGTCTCGACTATTTTTATTATAGGCCGTAAATTATAATAGTTTTGTAAGTGAGCCGCCTCCGGTAAAACTTCCAGCAGAAAAGTAATCGAAGCAATTTCCGTCGACATGCTACCGTCTTCTGTGCGAGTAATGTCTCTCAGCATCGCGGGTGATAAGTTAGCGGAGAATACATAGTAACAACTATTGTTTTTTCCTTTGCCGTCAAGTAACTTTTTGACATTTCTCATTACACGTATCCTAGAATTTTCGCGTGTGACAGCAGAAAATGTCTTAGTTTTCTGGTCTTATAAGCTATTGCATGTAACATTAATTTATTTTGAGCATGCATTGGCTAGTCCTCAGAATATTTTTTTTCCGATTTTAGAGCATTTATTTTGAGCATATAATGCTCCCTTGCACATACCGACCTCTGCGTCACAGTTAAATATACATGAGCTTACAGTGCAATAGGTTCCGTGTGTGAATTCCTAGTAGTGCTCTTTTATTCACAGTAAACAAAGAAAAACATTTAACAAAACGTTAATGATATAACTAATGTGCCTACTTTCCTTTACATGGGTGCAACTACTTTTTAATGAAGTTCTTAAAAGCGTATATGGTAGGTAGGGCTTGATGTATTGTTGGCAGCGATGCCATTAGAGATGGAACTAGAAGCATGCACCAATAGTTATGTTACATGTGATCACAACCGAAGTTGTGCTTTTATTTTTTAACGGGGCGCTCTTAGCCACGAGGCCATCCCGCACCCCGGCCTCCCAGTAGGCGGGGAAGAGGGATCACGCCCTCTCATCGCAGACATGACCAGCGCTTTCCGAAATTGACCAAACCCGTTGCTCCGACCTGTTCATCAGGCCGCACCGAGCTTTGCCCCGATCTGATTTATCAGATCGCACCAGGCATGTCCTACCACAAGGCCTGAGATCCTAGCACTCAGTTTACCAAGCGTGTGGTCGAGCCAGAGCACTACCCACACCCCTAACGTCATATCGGGGACGCTCCCGGAGCATGCCTGCTCATGCCGGGCTCTTCAACAAGAGGGGGAATCTCTCCGAGCCTCCTCCAGCATGCGGAGTGAAGCACTGCCAGCACGAGTCCAACCTAACCTGATCCGTACACCAGAGAGTACCTCCGGATGGGTCAAACAGATCATCCCGTGCTACCTCTTATTTTCCAAGGCACGTATGGGTTTTCCAATGTCCGATCGCCAGAGCCCCACCCACGGGCAGGGAGACGCGGGGTCCCTCTGTACAGGTGGGTACCGTCATCATAGTCCGGTTTTATACCCAAGTTGTCGTCACTGAAAGCCGTGCTCGCCACGCCACATGCACTTATCTGGGCATTGCATCCAGAAAACCTCGTACTTTAACCTTAATTTAAAAAGAATGGCCACCATGCTGAAGGTAAGTACCCAGCGAGGTCGAAAACTATAAAAGTTAGCTGCTCTTACTAAGTACTGTATCTGTACCAAGTTTGATGAAATTCGGTTCACGTGTTCAAAAGTTTTCATGGGGACACACACGCACAAGAGACACCCACAAGACACAAATTCACACCGACACATACACAGCCAGGAAAGAGATCTTGTAACCCTTTATTTCCTTCGAAAAGTAGGCTAAAAACAGGTGAGCTGGACGATTGGTAATATTCAGCTCATGCATTTTCATGTTCCGTGTAACAAATAATTGCCCTTTGTCTAATTTATAAAGATGATAATGAGCCTCATTCACGATTCAAGATTGGGGTTCTTTTACGCAAAGTGTAGAACTATATAGAAGTTTTTGATATAGTTAAATTCAAAATTGTAGACTTTTTGACATAACTTGCACACCCCTAACTGAAAGTTATTTGTCTGTTTCTCTTTTACGCTAATTTTTTGTAAACAACGATATCGTCTTGCCAACATTCCAACATTTTGAGTGTAAAACTACTGCCAGTTTAGCTATCTTGTAAATACAGTATATCAGTTGCATACCGTTCACTCTGTAGGCTAATTATGTATTTATTAAAAACTCATTATAACTATTTCCCTTTTGCAATACACTGAGGAAAAAAGTTTTGTTGATTAAAACAACGTTTGTTGGGCAAAACATAATGAACTGTTTGTACATGGACAATTGAGTAATTAATTCTGAAACCAAATTATTACTTAGTTATTGGTCGTTGCCCCACACTTGTAAGATGCGGTTAGTGTAACTAAAGATTTGTATGGCTCTAAGTATATTAATAGTTTCGCTTATCATAAAAAAGCGAAGGTACTACGCTCACACGCTACGCTTTAGAGAGGTTGGCTAATGTAACAACTGTTGAAACAGGAATGTTTTTAAATAAATATGTTTTTAACACAAGAAATGCATGTAGAAATTTTAAAGTTTTACAGCTTTTACTTATTTCTCTCCTGTTAAACTTGTTTAATTGTGATTGTTTATACCATTATTAGCAGTAATAAAGCACCTAACAAACGTTATTATCTTAAGTGCCACAAAGTTATAACCAAACTTTCGATCAGTACATTTTAATGAAGGTTAACATTACAGCCAACCAAATAAATCCCATTATTGGACCATGCTGATTTTTTTTGTTACCACTAACTGTGTCATAATAACTAGATCAAACTGTTCCCGCTAACTGAATGTTTATTCACTCGAAATAAAATATTATTTTGACCCTTACTTACGGCAACCAAACAGTTATTTTGTGTGTACTAAGCACATGTAGGTAAGTGATGTTGGAACAACCAAATAGGTGTTCGGCGCAACAATTATTTCTAAAAGATTTATTTGTTTCAAGGGAAAGGATGCTGATTTTTGGGCAAGAGCAGATTAGTCGAGTGAACAAAAATTATCCATTGCAAAAAAAAAAATACTCTTCAAGTAAATTTATTTGGTATTTTCAATTCTATATTTTTCTCTTATTATAAATTCTCTCTCCATTATGAGATTTCTTAAACTTTGACACATCGTCCACTCTTTATTAAATTATTTTTTGCAATGGCACATTACTGCCATTGAACTCTACCATCTCGTGGATTATTCGTATGAGTTTTAGCACATGTTGGGGGCTTACTCTTACGTATATGTGTGTTTGTTTATTCTGCAAACAATACACTAAAAGCGTTATTCTCTGTGATCACATCAATATTTGAAATAATTTTCAAGTGCAAAGAGTATATCTACTGATTCTTAAAATTTTGTTGTTTTATTTTAAGTGTGTTTCTTAACTGTTTGCACAGCTAAATCACCACACAGACAGTACGGAAAAAGTTTTCGGACTATTTCAGCAAGCCGAGTTCTCTAAATGTGCCTTCGATCGTGGCTTTGAAGTTCGACTCTTGATTAGGTCATGGAAGTCACGAATGTTATACTGACCACAGCGCCGTGGTTACGTATCATCCCCACTACTGCTCAAGACCATCTCCCACGCATGCGCAGTACTATGTCTGTCTTATCAGGCTATTATTTATGGCTTAATCCTTTGTAATGGATGCAAAGCCAGGCTCAAAACATTTATTTCTCTTGTAGCTCAATTTAAGGCAATTTTAAAAAGGCTAGCTTACCATTTTACTTATCTTGTGCAAAAAAAAAAGTGTAATTCAGAGAAAATTACTATCTTGGAAATAAAATTGGATATACCTTTTGTTGGGTAAGTTCAAAACGTAATAGGAGGCGTGGTATATAAATTAGCACTTGACACGTTAATTGACGTAACATGTTTCTGGAAGCCATTATAGAACATTAAAGAAAGGGTAATCCCAAATAACAGTTTCTGCCTCATTTGTGAGCTAATATTTTGACGTAATGACACATTCCTTTACCGTGATATCGTACGCCGCACTAAAACGTGCAAGTCTACGGCGTAAGAAATAACCCATTACTAATTAATCACGCGTGCAAAATATTTCACCACAAAGTTAGCGAAAAATATTATCTGGTTTTGCCGTTTCTTAGTTTTTCAATATTCGCTGCAAAAAAAAAAAAACCTGTGTACGTTTTTAACATTATATTTAGTGTTTAATGTACCACACTCTCTTAACACGACAGNTGCCAGTGCGACATGCTCAGAATTGTTTTCTTCCTTTTGCGCGAGTCATACACGTGCTCTTCCGAGAAATTCAAATCAAACATTTCCAGCACCATTATATTATTTAAAAACAGAATATATTCCTAAAGGAGTTCTACTGTCCATTGTAAGTCCAAGCCTCAGCTACTTGTGATAGTGTGCATGACTTACGTGTTAATCATTGGTTTATCTAAATTATTTGTTTTATCTTGAGCCATGCTATATCCAAGCTGCATGTACATTATTTCCATTGCACTGTCTTGCATAGAGCTTCGCGCAAAATGCCAAGAATTTTTAATTTTTTTGCTACAATCAAGTTATATTTTTATTGGAACCAGTTTGCAAATTTCCTACAAGGAAGACGTGAGCGGCTATCAAAAACTTTAATTTTTATCGTAATTTGTAATTTTTTATATTATGACAGCATTTACATGTAACATTTGTACATGAAATATATTTTTACATCTCTTTATAAACATAGTTATATTTCAGGGATAGTATAAAAATGTTATATTTAACAAGGATAAATATATTATCTCAATGACACAAACGATCCTAAGTTAACACAATTATTTCATTCCCTCGTTCAGTTCTAACATTAAGAGTAAGTTCTCAATTGCAATTAATTATTCTAAAATAAAATGCATAAGTATGCAAAATACACATGAGTTAGACGTGTATGAAGAGCAGGGACTGGTCGAAAATCGCGACGAACACAGGAATGAAGACTAAAAGACTATGAATTACTTGGCCACCTTGCAAATCTTTCTAGTTTAACCACAGACATTTTTGGTCATTATTTCCATGACTTGTGGTTATTAGGGCTGTTTTCTGCTTCATATTAGATAAGAAACATTTTAGCTTCTTGGTCTTTTTTCGTCCTAATTTATTGTTTTGTTGAGGAATCCTGGAAAACATATTATTTAATTAATAAATTGCTAGTAAACCTAAGATATGCGTACGCTTAAATTGAAATTTTGCAACTTGTTTTGCTATTATTAAGGTTTAGGTAGATCTGAAGGGTTTTTTTAACTGCTGAAAGTGGGATGGAGTGCTATGAAAATATGCAGAAATATATACGCTTAAACGAAGGTAAATTTATTTCCCAGATTTTTTCAATAACGATCAATATAAAGTATGCGCTTTTAAAAAATAATATCTGATGTATAATATATATTTCATGATAACGCCCTCACTAAGAATGAATTTTTAAATTCTTACTTTCACATTTAGGTTTTGTAATATTTCAGGTGGGACAAATTTTCTGTTTGCTTGGTCAATATCATTTCTCTATCTGCACTGGCTTCGTGATTTATATGTTGCAGTTTAATGTTGCCTAACTCAAAACTGCGAGGTTAGTGAATTAAATATATCTCAGTATCCAATATGCTCCTTAATAAACACTCTTATAGGAATGTTTAGATGAAAAACTCTGACCGTACTTATATTCTAGCTCACCTCTTCAGAAAATAAAAATAACCTATGTTAATATTTTGAAAGTATAAAATATTTATAGAGTATAAAATCTTTGACTAATTTTGTTACTATCACAGCAACAGCGCGCGCGGAAAATATATCTCAGTCAAAGTAATGTGACGGTGATTTGGGAGCCTGTTGATTGCAATTTGTAACTTTCAAAGTTTACGGAGAACAAAAAAAAAATACAAAAAATTATGGTCATTTTTCTAGACAATCTGCACTCACCTGACCTTTCTGTTAACATAAATTTATTTGGAATCACACTGCCTCATTCCGTTGGCTATAACGTCACGCAAGAGGCTCCACCTTCCAACATTTGCCTCACAATACAGTACAGTTCAATTTACTGTATTCCGCAGTCCACTTTAACTCACTCTATTTGTGTAATGTTTTTAAGTGTAAGGGAAGCCTACCACAGCAAGTAAGGAGCTGCCAAAGCACGACGCTAGGCACATAACAAAACTAAAATGTGAATGTAAAAGCCAAAGACGTTGCGAAGAGAATATGGTTCCACACCCTGTCTTAACAGAAAAACAGTCTTACGATGCACTAGTTGGATGATGTGTAGGGGAATTCGCAGAAGTGAAGAATTCTTCGTGCACGTGCCTTTCTGACTGCCCAACTTGTTATGGCACAGGGGCCGAGAGTATGGTGGCGTTTTACAACTTTGTCAGCGGCTGCTGCTGACCGAAGTAATGCACGTGACTTCCACTTCCAGTTACCAGCTATACAAACGTGTTATGTATACAAAATAATATTTGAGATAATAAGAAAACACGAATTAAAAAAGTGCTGCCTGTGCCAGATAATATCAGTAACATCAGTATGAACAAGCTCAGCAGAACAATAGCAGTGGCACTCGGTAAGATCCGTTCAAGAAAAAAGAAATTTACAACGCGAACATAAGTGAAAGCTAAATTCCTCTCTCCAACATGCAGTCGAAGGGCAAGCTGAACACTTAAGTGTGCACAAACCTCCAATTAACATTTCAACCTCTTCTCCACCCCCTCCTACATTTAAGCCCCCGTGGTAATCTCCCATTATGTTGGTTCAAGATTTGTTATACCAATTCTATGCCAATAACAGGCATAATTTAAACTTGAAATAGTGAAAATGGTTTCAAACGAGCGAAAAGTGGTGAAAATAGTTTCAATGAAAATCAGTTACAGAGTACAGATTATGGTGTCTGAACTTCAATGATCTAGAAGTTCATTGTAGGCTTTACTTGAGGAAAACAACTTCACAACGTTATGAAATTTCAAATAGGTGTCAACAGCGACAACATCTTAAATTTAAACCTCTGTAATTAAAATTTTGAAGCAATAGAAGATGTTACATATGCAAACATTAAACTTTGGAAATCAATTCAAGAATACATATATAATATGCATATATTGCCGATACATGAAATATTTACATGTGGTAAAGTTTCGCTTTAAATTTATCTTAGCAAAAGTATTAATTAACAGTATTTCGAAACTACATGTAATGTACTGAAATTTTTTATTCATTGTATGGTGTTAGCAATCGTAAAAACAGTCACTAATAGTCTTTTGAAGTTTTAAATGGGATTTATACCGTTAATATTGACAGCAAATAGGCCTACCCTTCAGTTAGTATATTGCGTATAAAATATCGAAGCCTCCAAATTACACACACAAAAAAAATCACACCTCGAGTCGTGTCTCTTCGACTTCGACTGCTGTGCTCGGACCCTAAATCCTAGACTACTTTGTTCATCTGCCAGTCTGAGCAGATTTTTAACAAAGTTTCAATGATATTAATGTTTCGGGTTTATAATGTAAGATCATCTGATATAAAAAAATTCGACAAAATTAAAAAAGAAAAATAGAAACATATTTTTAAAGAACGTGCTTTTCGGTATTATTTAGATTACAGTTGCGCTTTCATGAATTATTTTCCGCGAACAAAATGTAAGTCGGCCGTTGTAAGTCAAAGTCAACTACTATTTCGTGCGTATTATAACATCTTGAAATTTGACGTCATATTTCCTTACACAAACTAACTGACAACTCAGATTTTTAAATTGCTTTGTCAATTAACAAACTTTATTGCCGAATATATATGAACGTAAACATCGTAGTTATCATTAGTTCGCATCCATAAACTATTAAACACAAATATGTAAAGGAAACGTGCAGCCAAAAGTCGACAACTGAACTTTTGTGCAAGGCGGATATTTTAAAACAGATGTAGTATAATTTATGGTAGTTCGTGGCTAAACTTTATGGGAAATAAACTATGTGTTGTTTAATATGCACTAAGGTAGATGGAAATTAATAATCTGAAATACTTTGACCGTATACACGACAAACCTCTAGTTTACTACTAGTGACCACTGGAAGCTTATGAAGTGACTATTCTAGGCTGAATAGTCGATTGTGGTTGTTAATGATGGTGATAAACTACCATAATAAATGGATGTATCCAAACACTATGATTTCATTGGACTGTAGAATAATAGAAAAAAATAATTTAATAATTTCTAGTCGATCTAATCTGTGATAAAAAATTATTCTACAAAATGGCTTTGCCTAATATGTTTAAACAAGTTACGTTTGAGTTTATGTAATGACTTCACCAATACTTCACATCAATCCGTATGTTATTGTGCAATTTATCTAACAATTTTAATTTTGAATCTGTCACAAAATTTTTATATTTCAAGCATTATCAAATATTTCAAAAAATTTAGATTTTTTTTATATTGCGTGTTAATAAAATCACTAACCATTTGTCAAAAGATATAAAGTGCATTAAAAAATGTATTAATCATGTTAGCTTATCTCGAAGCTCCTATGTAACCACCAATGCAGTGAATAATGCAACACACTTAGACAAAATATTTCAGTGTACTTACTTCCAAAAATACAAATGACCTAAGTTACTTTATAAAGTGCATTGGCAATTAGGAATGAACTAGAATTCGATCATATAAATTTAGTAGTGTCTATCTTAGTGAATCAAGAATGAAACTGTTTTAGTTCTTACCAACACAAAATTTAAGAGTTAAGTACCAAAAAAAATTATTGCAAGTAACATTTTTGAGTGCGAATTCTGTAGTGTTAATTTTAATTTAAATTGCACGTTTTTCTCCCGTTCCTCAGCACATTTTAGCTGCAAAATTAATTATCAAAGTTTGAATGGAACACAATCCTTCTGTTCCATATTAATGGAGAAACTCAAACTGCCTGCATACGAAAGTGTGATAGAACGCACATTTAACTGCTAGAGCAGTTGTCTTCAACCCGCGCCCCACAGTTTCATGTCATGCGACCCGCGGCTGTTCCACGTATCAATAGAAAGATTAATCCCTTTCGATATCCGTGGAAATTTCTACTACACGATTAACTTTTGCGTTGTATTAATAAAAGTATTGATCATACGTATACTTTCTTTGTATGTATTTGAAGTAATTGTGATTTTTACGCCTGCGGCCCGCGGATAAGTCCACGATAAGGGTTGCAGTCCTTCGCAAAAAAAAATGGACAGAACTGTGCTAGAGGCAGCAATCAATATGCAAAATACTACTATAAAATAAACGCAGAACCATATCGCCCCCCCCCTGTTTATGGAATTAGTTTTCTACAGGATGTCCGTTGTTAATTGAACACTTTTTAAGTCCTGCTAAGGATACATTTTAATGCCAATTTCATATCTTTCTGTGATTCGCCATGGGCCCGTCCACGCATTCATGTGCCTTTCAAGTGAAACTTCGAATTAACTAGGAACAGGAATGTGTCGCAACTNATCCACCAATTAAAAAAAATAGCACTGAAAATGCGAAGTTAAGATACGAACTTATTTCCTTAATTCGCTGCCAATTTAACCACAGGGAACACAGTCACTGCATATATTAAAATGTATGCGAAAATAAGCAGTGACTTATTTTTAAAACTTTTTATTTTATAAGTGTTCCTAATTAACAGCGAATAGCCTACAGCACGATACAAAGTAGCTCTGTGTATGTCGTATGTTCGTGTCATCGTCGTGCGGCGATCTAAGTAACTAACAACAGTCATAGCTCTTCTACTTCCTTCTTCACACGGGCACACTTTAATTGGCGCATTATGTTTGACTCTTGCAGTCCATTCAAGGTTACTTCCAACCTTTCTAAAGCCCTGCTAAAGTTATAATTTCATTCTTTTCTTCCACCTCATGCAAACAAAGCTTAACCGAGTTAAAAAAAATAGTTGCAACTCAAGGGACAGCGCACCGCATTCGTGCGCACTCAGTATAATAGTATTTTGCATAAGAACTATATCTTACTTCGCATTACCAACACACCTACTTTCCCACCGTTTTATTTCTTTTAAATTATAAATAAAATACTATATTTAATATGTAAAATATAAAGAAAAATTCAATATAACCAAAAATACGCGCTAGTTTTATGCCTACAAAAGTTTAAAACGCTTGTGATATGTGGAATATTTGGGAAACAACCAAACACGTCATAGGTTCTATTCAAAAAGTGCGAAGAAGCTATGAATAGACTAAACAGTACACACGGGCATTCAGGCTCCCAGTTAAGTTAGCAGCGCATTAAGCAAAATAGTCCTAAGTCTTGACATCGTATTGCGAGTCATACGTCTAAAATTATGGCAATTAGAGGTGTTTTTTTACCATATACACTTTGGAGTATGAAATAGCATATTGATAACACATTTAGTTTTCTAACAACTTCACGTTTTTGCTTACTGACTCATGAATAAAGTTGTCAGCCCATGGCAGTGTAAATTTCACGCACCACATATGTCGAAAGGATACAAAAAGAGAAAAGTAAATCTTTATGCATGGCTTTCAATCCTCTAGTATTGTTTGTTCTCAGTAGTGCTAGTGCATTTCGGTTTCAACTGCGGTGTACTATTAAACTATTTGTTTACAAAACTGTGATAACAGTGTACAATACTGTAATAAGTTTTATTTCCATTGAGATGTTTTCTTCTGTAACGAAATCTTGTAAGCAAAAATTAATACATTTACTTAAAATGTGTTTTAGATATTGTTGTTATTAAAAAATAAAAAAAAAATAAAAAAAATTAAATCGGGATTTTTTTGTAAGGACACAGCCCCAATATATATAATAAGCCAAAATGGTGCACCCAAATAATTAAAGCACTAAATTGATGAAGTGAGCCTGGTTCCTGCACACATGAACAAACTGAAAAGTTAAAATAAACTTCCGAGTTGACGTCCTCCGAACTGTCTGACGGCTTCTTATAACAATTTCGTAAGGTACATATTAGTAATTCTGTGATCTGTATGAAATAAAATGATGCTTACAAGAGAGCAAAGACATAAACCCGGGAGACACACACACCACACACACACACAACACACACACACACACATATATATATATATATATATTCTACGGCTTGTGGCTACATGCGGCGATTTTCGCACTTGCCAAAAATCCCACATCGCGTCAATGAGAAAATTTTTGCAGTCTGAAATTATAAATGAGCTCTAGCTTGTGAATAAGAAGACTTAAAGGCTCAGCTTCACCCCTTTTGCAGAAACTCTTCGTTTTCGCGTCATAATTTCGTATTAATAGTAATTACTTACAATGAACGATTATAGAAAATTTACGTTTTAAGAGTTGTTTGGTATTTTTGTGCGTAATTTGAATTGTGTGTTGTCTGCTAGTTGCAAAATGTCGAGAACATATTTATATTTTATTAATAAGTTCTCAACTTTTTACAACAAGCAGATAACACACAATTAAAATTACGCACAAAAATATTATATAACTCGAAAAAAGTAAATTTTGTATAACCGTATATTATTAGTTATTACTGTGAATCCGAAATTACGAGGCGAAAACGAAGCATTTCTTCAAACGGGGCGAAGCCGAGCCTAAACGATTTCGTGGACGATGTTTGACGATGTGCACGTCACTCGTCGAGATATGCAGCTGTCACTGGCGAGACAAGACGAGAATGCTTGCGTGAGGTAAGGTTCATTCTACTCAGGTTAGGAACAAACAGAGATTTCTTATGGGNGAGACAAGACGAGAATGCTTGCGTGAGGTAAGGTTCATTCTACTCAGGTTAGGAACAAACAGAGATTTCTTATGGGGAATTTGGCAAAGGGAAAATTTCCGCCGCTAGGTGCGCAGTGTTCCGAAAGGTAGCTTTTAATTACAATTGTAATCCACGTAAATGGTAAAAGTGAAAGATTTTACTTAGTCACGAAGTTATTTTATATTTGATTTATGATTATTGCAATTATGTTGTTTTTTTTTTAACGTAGGAAATAGAGAAAATGTGTTAGACATGCGACACCAGCGCTTACCTAGTGGCAAAAATCTTNGTTTTTTTTTAACGTAGGAAATAGAGAAAATGTGTTAGACATGCGACACCAGCGCTTACCTAGTGGCAAAAATCTTTGGTTGGCAAACTTGTAACATTGAACTTTGCCAGCTGAGTAGAAGTAACCTTAGCTGAGGGCGCGTACTCACCTCGGGCAAAGGACGGAGAGATGCAAGGCTGTGGCCGGGCCTATTGTGTGTCGGTCATCGGTAAAGTGCGCGGTGCTGGTGTCGCCGCGATGTTGTGACAACTAAGCAGTTCCTCAACTGCATTGTTACGCGCGCAGCGTCGCAGAGCTGCCGAGGGCTGGTGGAGGGGAGCTGCGACTGCCAGATAGCGACACTCGCCAATCACAGCTCTCCAGGAAGGTGGCCGAGCGAATTTATGTGACGTTTCATGGTACCAACACAGGTCAACATATTGGGTCGATTAGTGCTCCGACCGTCAATTTTCGAAAGCCCAGTCGACTGGAGTACTTGATTTCCGTCTCCGACAAAAAAAAAAAATCTGAGTTTCCTGTTTTAAGCTGTATTTAATGGGAAATAATAATTTTATGAGGTGTAATTGCTGTTATACGCTCAATAAATTAAACAGAAAAACATGAGTTTTTTCTTAAAAAAAAAAAAAAAACAGGGATTTCAGTATGTCAAACATTTTGGATGCTCGGGCGTATATGAGCTGAATATTTGCATACACCGATGATGAGTAGATGTTTACGCCGGCTGAGTACTTTCGTCTATATGCTCCTACCACAAGATAGTCCAGATTCCAGTCATATATTTTTATTTATCTGGGCGTAAGGTAGAATTATAGCTGAACAAAATGACATGGTTTTCGTTACCAACACATGCGTCTTCCTGAATATTTCAAAATACAGGTCGTAGGTAACCACCATTGCACGAAAATATTGAAAACGAAAAATGACCACATTTGAAATAATCTATCACAAGTTAAGACTAATATGCTTTAACACCATATTTCACAATAATTTCTATTGCATTCTAAACACAAATATTTTCAGCGGGCTAGTTATTCACATCCTATTCTGCAACTATCCGCGTGTAGAAGCGAATTAATGGATGATCAACGAGCAAAAATATGCTTGAAAACTGCCAAGATTTCGTTTCAAATTAATATATGAACCCTCGGAGTCAAGTAGCGATAGTATATTNAATATGCTTGAAAACTGCCAAGATTTCGTTTCAAATTAATATATGAACCCTCGGAGTCAAGTAGCGATAGTATATTCATAGTATCTTTACACTTTTTTAATCAAACCCGTGAAAAATCACCATACATATGACGTGTTTGGGTGTTTCCTGTAGCTATGTCGTGTATCACAAGCATTTTATTATCCTGTTAAGATTAAATATACACTGAAGAGCCAAAAAAACTGGCATAGGCGTGCGTATGCAAATAACNGTACGACCATTTCACGTGTACCGTGAATATCGGGAATCCGGTAAAACATCACATCTTCGACATCGCTGCGGTCGGAAGAAGATCGTGAAAGAACGGAACAAACGATGACTGACGAGAATCATTAAACGTGACAGACGTGCAACCCTTTCTCAAATTGGTGGAGATTGGATTTGTGGACTGCCCAGCAGAATTCATGGTGTGAATTACCTCCTGCATACCTTCAGACATTAGTCGAGTCCATGCCACGTCATCTTGCGGCACTTCTGCGTGCTCGGGGGTCCTACACGATATTAGGCAGGTGTACCAGTTTTTTCGGCTCTTCAGTGTATTATTTTGGTTAGAATAAACTTTTACTTATATTTTATTTATGTAAATTACATTATTTTATTTATAAACAATGTTGATAAAAGCGGAGTGAAAATACGCGTGCGTGTTGGTAATGATTAGTAAGAAATAGTTCTTATGCAAAACAGCATGAAACTGAGTGCGCCCAAATGTGGCGCGCTGTCCCCTTGGTGTAATTATTTGAACTCAGTTAAGCGTTTATTTACATGCATGAGGCGGAGGAATAGCTTTAAAGCAGAACTTTTGCAGTGCTTCAGAAAATTAGGAAGTAATCATGAGTGGACTGCAAGTTTCAAACTTGTGCGCCACTTAAGTATGCTAGGCAGTAAGAGGGAAGTAATAGAGCGATCGCTATAGTTAGACACCGTTTGGGTCACCACATGGCAACACCACTAGCAGACGACGTATCACAGCGCTACCTTGCGTCGTGCTGTATGATGTTCGCGGTTGATTGAACACTTTTTTGTACGCAAGATATTATATATAGCATTCTTCATATTGTCTATTATTTATTTGGACTTGTTGTTATGTTGCATATGGCTCCACGAGAGGCACGTGATCGTTAAGAGAGTTTAAGTAGCGTGGTGTAAATTTTTTCGTCAACAGGTGTGCAGATTGAACTGAAATTCCGTAATTTATAGTTTAAAATAATTTATGCCATTGTTCCGCTTGTATTTTGCGGTCAGCTTCATTTGTGCCTATCTCGGGAAAATATCTTATTTTATATTGAAAATATGTATTTAACATGTTTCTTATGGATACGTCATAGAATCACGGTGCTGATGAAAGTTAAACGTCAAGTGCAGGTTGAGGTTTCATTAAAATGTTCAGAAACATTCTGGAAAATA
Source organism: Clitarchus hookeri (assembly GCA_002778355.1). Taxonomy (NCBI): domain Eukaryota; kingdom Metazoa; phylum Arthropoda; class Insecta; order Phasmatodea; family Phasmatidae; genus Clitarchus; species Clitarchus hookeri. The sequence goes on along the minus strand of NQII01004725.1, from coordinate 180,117 downwards.
ATAAATGACATGCAATGTATAAACATTTCTCTAAACAGTCTTCAGCAATAAGATGAAATTAGAAAAAATGACATTATGGTAAAGTAGGTTACATGTGGTTATGCTCAGTCAATATCATCACTGCGGAAGATGCTTTTTTGTCCCGTTAGAATTTTAGTGTTAAATTGCAGTTATACATAGGCCTAACAATGGATTGGTTGTTTCTCAGGTTTATTTCGTTCTGAAGGCCACGGTGTAAGACACGAACTCCATATGTCTGGAATTAGTCATCTTTTAATTTCATCTCAATCAATAGTATGTAAATTAAAATAGTCAGTATTATGGCTGCATTAAATCAATGTAATAAACCACATTGTGATTTTTTGAAGTGATCTGTCATTTGTTCTTGAAAACGATAGTAAATCTCTTGAAGGTAACACTGTGCTATTAGCCGGGCCTTTTATGTGTCATGTTACACATATTAGAAAGCATTTTGCGATCATGCGGTAATAGTCGCGTAAAATACTGTTTAAAAAAAAAATACGGTTTATTTAATGAACCTTGCGTGATGTGATTATTTTGTACGTTTACCAATAAATGTCCTTGTANTAAAAAAAATACGGTTTATTTAATGAACCTTGCGTGATGTGATTATTTTGTACGTTTACCAATAAATGTCCTTGTAAATTTACACCATATCGATTAAGTTTGTTATATGATTGAGAAAGAAATTCTTGAGTTGGTCATTTCTTAGATAGAAGATGAGACGATAATTACAAAATTAATTTACTTATTTGTACTATTCTGTATTTTTAGGTTTTATTTATTAATTGTAAAATTATTGATTTTTATAAAGTTAAAAAGTTATAATATTAAATTAACTAACATTTTAATTTTAAAAGTATACGGTTTGCTTTGAAAAGCTGTATCTTCTCATTTGTTTTAAGTATTTATATTTTTTTTTGTTTAAAAAAAATGGCGGAAATGGAATATACAGAATGTCCCAGATCTACAGTACCAGCTCTTTTTCTCGAAAACGGTGCGTCGGAGTTTTTCCGGGTAAAATGCGTTGTTGGCAAACCTTTAAGGACAAAGATTGGAATCGTACATTGACTGGAATCTGCTCTAAACTGAAGGAAACTGAGCCAACTTTAGAATTTTAAATGGGAAGGCGGTACAAAATTAATATCGTCGAATAGAGCTCGCAAAACTGAACATATTTTGTTTGGAAAGTTTTCTGGTTTGTTTCGCTGTATTGATGATATAAAAATACTCTCTGGCAAACCCGATGCTGCATCGCGTCACGCCAAACTCAGCCCCAATGAGACGAGCGGGAACTGTTGATGCTAGATATCATTACTTGCATTTATTCTTTGTTTGTGCCGATCCTCATGTCGAACAAGAGGTATTTTGGCGGTACGTGCACTGTGAAAGATTTCTGGCATGGTTATTAATTTTTTTTATTCGTGCAGTTATGACGTATTCTAACAAAGAGGCAATTTATATGCTTATGGTGCTCGGAGAATGTCGTCAGAATCACTGACAAGCAGAGCGGGTTTATGCAGGGAGGTATCAATATCGTCCACTCCGGTCACGACTTGTTTTTTACCAGATTGGAGGCACGGATTCGCAATAGTGGCCAAGTGCAACCGACCTACAATCGTAACAATCAAAACAGAAGACGTGTTAGAGACGATAGAAGTACAGATATTCTTACTGCAATAAATCTGCACACACATATTTCTACTCAAAGAATGGCACGGGATATCGGAGTGAGCAAAAGTACCATCTGGAGAATTCTACACGACCGTGGTTTACATCCCTACCTCATTCACGTCCACCAGGCATTTAGCGAAGATGATTTACAGACAAGAATAGCCTTCTGCAACTGGTTTTTAAATCAAAATCTGGACTACCTGACTATCATACCGTGACTGATGAGGCCACTTTCCAATCTAATAGGGATGTAAATATTCACAATGCTCAGTACTGGTCAGCAGAATACCCTCGTTGGTTACACTCTAAAAAATGTTTGTACTTTTACAAGAATAATCCTTGGAAACCCAGTTGCCGAGAAAATCCTTTGTAAAACTACAAACATTTTTCCTGTTAAATCTACAAAATATGTATTTCTAATATTACAAATGACAGCCTTGTATTACAACTTACATTATTCTTTATTTCAGAATTTTTTCGAAATGTTCAGACTTTTATTACATTGTTGATATTTTTATGGAGTAAATAATTTTTGGTAGTATTTTTCACCGTTTAATGACAGTCGTTCAGAACTGAGTTTGGTCTATGGGATGCAAGAAGATATAAAATGTGGTTTATAAGTTAAAAACATAAAATTTAAAAAAATCCAATTAATAACAAGCCTTTTTTTTATAATTGGGGGTTTCTGTTTAGAAACGGTATTTTATATCTATTTTTGTTTTTAATCGAAATCTCGCTGATGAAAGCTGGAAATTATGAGAAGATTTTAAGAAATAGTCCTCATGGAACGTGTTTCGAACAATACTGGTGCCGTCTCTCGTCGTTGTGGATGGGGTTCGAACCGGTCGCCGGTTTTGCATCCCTTCTACACGGGCGTCATGCCTCAGCGAGCACTGCAGCTAAAGAACTGCTCTTAACCTAACTTCCTCCTGAAACCGTCACACGCACTCGTATCTTAGGCAGGGCTTCAACTATAGACATTCCGAATAGTAGGCGTTTTACGAGACGTCGGCGACACTCTAAAACAATCCTAACAAAGTTTTCTGTACGGCAAAGAAAACCATTTCTTTAAGGCTGTTTTGTTTACAGAAACATGATTTTGCCTTAATTCAGAGAGAAGGTTTCAAAACATAGGTTTGCTGTCACTNAGGCTGTTTTGTTTACAGAAACATGATTTTGCCTTAATTCAGAGAGAAGGTTTCAAAACATAGGTTTGCTGTCACTGAAAGTTTTCTTTATACGTATTTGTTTTATGGCAACATTATCGTTCGTTATAGCAAATAAATAAATATTATTGAACTGCTTTTGTTCACAGTAAAGAAAAATTTTTTCGTACCAAAGGTAACGTTTTAATGATATTAAACATTTTTCTGTAGTTCATTGTAGTTTTCAGTACGTAACTGATGTCCCGGTGCGAACATTCATAAACCAATATATTCTGCAATCGCGAAACTGCAAATGAGCAATGTGCAATCCTCCTGTAGACGTTAATATCAATCTGAAGTGCAATGATTCTCCAAATCACTAAGCTCAATTCCTCCCAGGTGGTATCATATTCCGACCCATGTTACTAATTTCTATAACCTACCTATTTAAACTATTCACAAAGTAATAAGACGTGAAGAACGTTAAACTTATCTTACGGCGGGTGTGGGTTCGAGTCTCGGAGCCACCGTAGTTTTTTTTTAGTGAATACAAATTCGAAACATTTGTTACTTCTCTCTTATTTAATAATCACGGTTGTTTTCCAGAGCACCCATTTTTTTACAGTGTAACTGATATTACTATAAATACGTCTGCTGAACTATTGCAACGGAAATTCAAGGTTATCGTAGTAATTAGGGCATAGTTAAAACAAATATTATGTCTGTGGCAAGCATACTCTGCAGTGGTTCATACTTAAACAAATTTTTTTTGTGGCAACTTATTGTGTGTAGCAGCAAAGAAAACATTTCTACCGTGGAGATTTGTTGGTTGTCACTGATACAAACGTTTTAACCATATAATTAACTATCTTACACGTAACGTAACGCAACGTAGACCGAGCGAAGAGGCGCAGTGGAAAAACACTTAACTCGCGTTCAGGGGAAATCTGTCCGGCCATCCTGAGTTCGGTTTTCAAGGGTGTTACGAAATCACTCCAGGGGTATGCTGGAATGGTTCCTTAATACAGGCCCTGGACGATTCATTCCCTATTCCTTAATGTCTAGTGTTCCCCTACCAAAGGCTTGTCGCCAACCGGGGGCACTAAAAACATATAATAAATAAATGTTAGGTGCGCCTTATAACGTGGGTAACATCCACTTAGCAAACAGGCTTCTTGGGGTGGGATCTGTAGGTGTCAAACGTCCCTGAAGCATGGCACAGACTGAGACACTAAGTTGGAACAGTGACGGATTGCACTGGCGTGTAAAACGGGGGTGTCTTGAGGAGACCTAGCTGTAACTGCAACGGCAGCTATCTTTTACACGTGCAAAAACAAGGTTTCTTATTCCCTGGAGACCAATCTCGGATCAGCTTTGCTAAGAGACTGGCGTGCTGGCAGACCGACCACTGAGACTCTTACAAACGCTCGTCTGTTTTCCATAAGAAAAGGGGCTCCGCAAAATTCTCATTTTCTGGTTGGTGAAAATGAGAACCTTTATGCAGCCTGGGTATTTTCAGGAGTTATGCTGGGTGGTTAGTGAAGTATGGAAACTGGCGAGTATAATCTATTCACGGTAAACTTCGGAAACTCGCCCTATGCATCACATGTTATGCTGTTTTCTGTAAAAGAAACACACCACAGCATGATTGCATAAGCCTATCTTGCCTAGAAAACTGGGTTAAAAATCGCATCTCACATCTGCGTATAAATATCAATATAGAAAATCTTGGTTTTAAATTTGAGGTTATTGAACTTCTTCAAAACTCTCATTTAACGTATCTGAAATTATTTTGAACTTATTATTTTTACAGATTCCCAAAATAATTATACTGTAAGTGTTTTTCACTTTCCATTAAAAACGTATTTTATTCCACTATCGATTAAAAGTTCTACAGTTATTTTGTGAAATAAATCTACACGATTATCAATTACCTAATTGAATGATCTTTTCCAGCTTACCCGTAAAATCGTCTAATTTTTTCAGCTACATTTTTATAAAACAGAGGTATTCTTTATATTACGATAACCTGTTATTCTATATTATTAAGTTATGAATTATTTCATATTTTAGATACTTCCTTTTCTTTAAAAGTCAGATTCTATAGTATAAATACAATTTATATAGATATTTTACGTTTATTTCTTAAAAATTTGTCTACAGGATAAATAAAATGATCATTATATTAAATTCATATCCTCACAGAGAATCGAACCCACACCAAATGGTTGCGCAAGAGGACTGTGTTGTGAAGCTGGTAATTGAGGAACAGAAAGATGGTTCAAGCCTTTATATTTTTTTCGTATAGTGTTGAAAATATATTTCGAGTTTGATGAACGGTTTGAACTCAATGCCTGCTGATTCACGTTAACCCGGAAGTCCTCTAACTTATCAGCCGAATACCGTTACAACCAGGCCACCCAAAAAAATTCAGCAAACTTTATACAACATGTTCAAAGTCTCTAAATTTAATACGCTTCAACCCGACCTCCAACCTCATTTATTAAAAAAAAATTAAATGCATCTTACTTTTTACGGTGCAACTTTTCAAGAATCTCGCGCAAATGTTTAGTAAATATAATTTTTCCTAAATTGGCTTCCGTTATTTAAAAAAGTATAACCATTCACAGATGGCAAGAAAGAAACTGTGTGCCAATCCCCAAAAAAAGAGACCGTTTGAATGAGCTTCTTCGGAGAAACGGCGTGGTAAATTTAGAAGTTTTTCGCGTACTTCGAGCGTAATTTTATTTTCTCCGGCTATTGTTCCAGTATTTAGTACGGAAGTAAGTTCCGCCACCTGGCTTTATCTCGTACTACATACTACATGCAGCGCAGCAGCAGGGCCGGTCCAGATGTATAACTATGCATAACCTCCTTGGGAAACATCCACCGGCTGACGGTCTTCCAGAGTGGGGTCTATAGGAGACCCTTATCCCTGAGAGCTGATATACTGTAGAATGAGGCCCTAAGATGCAGAAAGGAGGAATGCAAGGGTGGGGATAACAGAAGCTCCCCGAGAAACCCCACCGGCCATGGGAAACGTACACTATGTGTTCCACATGCGAAAATTCAAGGGTGACCCCACCGGGAATCGAGCCCTTATCGCCTTGGTGGGAGGCCGGCGAGCTGAGCGCACGGCCACCGGGATCCTTGACTTGTGGATTAACGACTTCTTCACAATCCGGAACTTGTAGGAGTAGTAAAAAAAAAATTAGCCTGCGTGCACTGGATTTAGCTAATTGTGAGATTTAGTCAGATCACACAGGCGGAAAATAATCATCGTGGTGAAATCACTAAGTGATCTGTTCAGAAATATGAATGTGCTTTATCACCGAGAAGCAATGCAAGTTTTCTTCTAAGCTTTATTTTTTAAATTGGAAACGTGGAATATTTTCTAATTCACGTTAATTTATAAATACCTGAACATGTTGTTNAAGCTTTATTTTTTAAATTGGAAACGTGGAATATTTTCTAATTCACGTTAATTTATAAATACCTAAACATGTTGTTTGCCAAATGTTAAGAATTCGGCTATGTCTACTGAATTGTACACACTGGATATTCAGTATGAAGTAATAACTTTAATTCTAAAATTTCGTCGCTATAAATTTGTATTAATAAAAATTATGAAACTTCTAAAAAGTCAACTTACGATTCCTTGGACATTTTCAGCTCAGCAGCCGTTTCAGAATGTGTCAGAACTTATCATTACTCGCACTGCAGTTAATGCAGTTATAAAAATCCAGACGATAGGCAATTTCGGTACATTGCTATCTAGTACGATGGACGTTCATAAACAAATTACACATAGCTAGTAATATAATACAAAGTAATAACGTAATACAATACAAAGTACACATTTTGCACTATTTTCTTACTAAGTCACCCATTCGCTGAAAAAAAATTTGCCGGAACGCATAACGAAATCTTCTATTCCTTGACGATAGGACTCTGCTCTCTGGTCGCGAAGTTGTCGTAATACAGCTGTTTTCGCGTCATCATTGGGAAATCGTTGTCCGCCCAGATTTTCTTTCAAATCACCAAAAAGATGAAAATCACACGTCGTAAGTTCGATACAGTATGTCGGAAGCTGCTATAGCTCCAATCTAGAACTGTGAGGCAATTCTTGTGTTGTGCCGAGTGGCATTATTGTAAGTGGGGGCAATACCGTGGTCTTGTTTTCAACGCCTCTAGGTTTTAATGACTTCATTTTCCAAGACCTTGAGGTTTGGCAGAAGAAAACAGCATTATGTGTTCTTCTTACTTCCGCGAAGTTCGTTTATATAACTTAATAAAAAAAAACCCCTAGACAGNTTTCCAAGACCTTGAGGTTTGGCAGACGAAAACAGCATTATGTGTTCTTCTTACTTCCGCGAAGTTCGTTTATATAACTTAATAAAAAAAAACCCCTAGACAGGACCATTCCTGCTAATGTCGATACTTCAAAATTCTTCTTCGGAGACGAGGATGTATGACTTCACATAAAAGATCTATTTTATCCCATAATGAAATGATNCCTAGACAGGACCATTCCTGCTAATGTCGAAACTTCAAAATTCTTCTTCGGAGACGAGGATGTATGACTTCACATAAAAGATCTATTTTATCCCATAATGAAATGATGAATCCATGTTTCAACTCTTGAGATTCTACGGTTTAAGACATCCTTGCCTTCCTTGGAATATTGTTGAAGGAAGCTTAGAGAAGATAAGAACTCTGCATTTTTGTGTTGGGACGTCAGTGAACGTGAAACCTATCTTGAACACAATTTGCGAAGTTTAGGCTGGTCGAGGATGATGAAATGGACATTACCAATCAACGCACTTCCGTCCTGTACTATTTCCGAGACTGTCATTGTACTATTATTGTGAATCACTCCTTGCACCTACACCACGTTATCACCTGGGATGGATGTTGATGGTGTTCCTGTAGATCCGAATCAATCAAATCTGTACGATGAAGTTTGCGAACTGCTGTCACTCCATCACTATGACTGGAAGCGACATTGCATTTGCTCCATACACCTTTGTTATTTCACAACGAATCTCTGAATAGTTGAGGCATTTTGCGTACAAAAAANCATTGCATTTGCTCCATACACCTTTGTTATTTCACAACGAATCTCTGAATAGTTGAGGCATTTTGCGTACAAAAAACCGTTTTTCGGCGTATTTAGAGCTTGGAATTAGACATCCAACTCTCGCGCCTTTGTTAACCGTCTGTAAAACGTAAGTGCTGCAATGATGACAACTAGACTCGACTTACTAGCGAAACACTGATATAACATCACACTCCACANTTGTTAACCGTCTGTAAAACGTAAGTGCTGCAATGATGACAACTAGACTCGACTTACTAGCGAAACACTGATATAACATCACACTCCACACATGCACAATTCTGCCACGAAATGTCGCAAGTTGTGACACATTTTTTGAACTTCCCTCTCACTAGCAACCTGCGTAATAAAGACATTAAAAGTGTAATAACTACCATGATAATTTCCGTCATAACACTATAGTAAAGTTGGCTACCAAATCGGGAACGTATTACTAGCGGTGGTACGAAAATGTGTCTTACAATTTTAGGTATCATCGCGTACGTTTAAGAAATAATCCCTTTCCTATACAGTCCACCTATTTAAAATTTAATTTGCAAGAAATATCCGTATTTATTGTTTTAATTCTTAAGTAAGAATCCCGAAGTTCAGTGGATCATTACCAACTGTTAAGGCAACCGTTAATAACTTGTAATAGATTTAGCTGTGACANGAATCCCGAAGTTCAGTGGATCATTACCAACTGTTAAGGCAACCGTTAATAACTTGTAATAGATTTAGCTGTGACAGAAGTGACTGAAGAGAGTGGTTTAAAACTAAGATAATCTTGTAGCATTTTCGTTGGTGTAAAACCTCGCTGTGCTTAAAGTGATGACCTTCAATAACATCACATTCCTGCCGTATTTAAGGATGTATCATTACTGCAACATAATGTGTTTAAGTTAAATACTAGATTGTTATTAAAATGCATGTGGGTTTATTTCGATAATTATGTTATAGGCTGTTTGCGGTATATACTGCTTAGCATGTTGCAGGTTTCTATATTCGTAATCATTTTCGAAGAAATTTATCCTCATCATATGAACGCAGTTAAAATAACGGACCAGTAACTAAGCTGAGAGATTACCGGGTTGCTGCTGTAGAAAACAGTTTGATTCAAACTTCCTCTCATTCTCGCCTGTACCCTGAGAAAATCGAATAACTTCAAATTATAAAAATAAGAAAGCGTTATTTGGCTTTTTGACGCAGTCACAGTTTTTTTGAAAGAATGATGTGTCATTGCGCGAATGTCTACGACGTCGTCCTGGAACCCCATGCACAGCCGATATACACCTCCAGAAGTCGAATTAGCCGACAGTACAACCAAATGCGCATGGCGCCAAGCTGGAAGTATGCACAGAAAATGAAGAATTCGAAATTCTGAAGTTACACATTTCTACCATCACGTCACACCCAACTGTATTTTGCTTTTCTGGAGATATTCGAAAACGGTAAATTAATTGCATGTCCATAAACATGGCAAAATATGGTTAAAAATAATTTTCACTTTTTTTTGTAGCAGCTTTACAACTTAGAGCAATAAGTAGAACTTTTCATTTAGAGCTGGCGTTAAAAAAAAAAAACACTTTTATAAAGAGAAAACCCATCATTACCTTACGTTTCTTTAATTATTTCAGAAATTTTTATTTAAGATATGGACTGAATTGTTGAAAATGGCTCACACTTGCACAGCTACTACTTACAGCGTACGTAAGAAAAGTAGGACGATCATATGCCAACTTACTATCTGGTATTATTGAACAACAAGCGATAACTTAAACTTTAATGTTTGTAACGCCACACCCACTGAAAGGGGAACATGATACGAAGTTTTTCCAGGAATGCACCTTTCCTTTGTTAGATGACTGCAACACTACCTTTGTGCCACCGGAACGACATTCTCTGAATCAAGCCATACACTGTAGACGGCATGTTGCAGAAAATAATAAGTTCACGCAGTCGCTCAGCCATTACGCCTCTGGAGTCCTCGACTCGGGCCTTGATTGGCTGCGAGAGGCTCTGGGTACGAGCCTGGAGTATGATTGGCTGCTACACTTCTGGGCTGTCAGCTGGCGAATAGGTTACCAAACGCTGATGCAAAGAGAACGATAGATAAACATATGATAACTGTTGATAAATATTTTCTTTATAAGTTTTCGTTTTATGGCAATATTACCTACTTTTGTAGCCAGTAAATAAACATCCTTTGAACTACTTTTGTCCATAGTAAATAAAAATTTCTTCGTATCACAGATAATGGTTTAGCGATGCTATAGGTTTTTTGGCCTACATTAAAATTTTCAGTACGCAACTGTTTTCTATACACAGACATTCATAAAATAATATACTCTGCTGTTACAAAACTGCAACTGAGCAAACGTACAGTCATCTTGCAGACTTTTAACGTCATTCTGAATTTCAGTGGTTTTCCAAAACACTAACCTCAATTTTTTCCAAGAGGCGACATTATGTACTGGCCTATGCTACAACCTCACATAACCTTCCTATTAAGAGTAATTCCAACACAATAAGACAGAGTGGTTGTATGGTGAAGGGCGTTAGGCTAGTGTCATGGGCGGTACGGGCGAGAGTCTCGGAGCCGACCCAGTCTTTTATTTATTCATAGTGAAAATAATTTTGAAATATTTGTTACTTCTCTCTTAGTTTTAACAACGGTTTATTTTCAGAGCACAAATTGCCTTTACATTATAACTGGCATTACCACAAAGACGTCTGCTGAAGTATTGTAACGACAATGCAAGGTTATAATAGTCATTACTATATAGATCAAACAAAAAATATGTTTGGCGCAAACCTACTGTGCAGTGGTTCACATTTAAACAACTATTTTTTTGCGGTAATAAATCATGTGTTCCAGCAAAGAAACCGTTTTTATAGTCATGGGTCTGAATTTCAATTTTGAGTTTTTCAATTATGCGTAAAGCAGTTGTCAAATCTGCAGTTTGGAAAATTTGTTTATGTCCGTGTATCTTAATTTCTTTGACATATCTCCTGGCAATGGTGTAATATTTAGTTTTGTACAATTATTGTTACTACTTTATTGTTTATACTTTTGTAATACGTTTATTATCACATTTGCAGTATAACCGTTATAAATTTTTACACGAAATAAGTCACCTAATTACAAACAAATCAGCATCTACTAAGACTCAGAAATCCTTCAATCCGCTCACTTGAAAAAATGCGGAAAAGGTGACTTATCAGCTAATGCAATACCACTTTTTTTACCTACTGTTAGGAACACATCTTCAACACTAACAGAGCGAGCTCTCCACCAAGTTCCATAGATGTGGGAAGATTCTTTTCTGAAATATGATATCTATGCATAATATCTTTAATGTACTAAATTTAAAAAAAAAGTGACCGACTGGAATTATTACTAGCACATTTAAAGCACAACATAGATACCTCAGTACTAAAGTTCTGTACCGTCAAACAGGGTCGCTTTGCTCCACTGTTTTGAGTTTTTTTTAATTCATAATTTTTTATGTACTTAACTTACTTAAAAAATCCCGATTTTTGGCCTGCTTCAAGTAGGGGCTTCCTATTACCAGATTCTGACGTTACAGATATTGATACATCATTAAAAAGTTGAACATTTTTTTGTTGAAAATTGGAGCAATGTAACCCGGGGGTTTGAAGACTTTGCTCCACTTTTCAAAGTTAACAGAAAACAAATCTGAATAGACCCAAGGGGCATTCTCACCCCATCCGTTGGATTAATTGAGCCACATTTACAACAACCAATTGCTTACTAAAATTTATTTCTTAAAAAATTGACAAAAATTAAACATTTTTTCAAAATTAAATTTACATTTTTCACAGTAGGCACTGGGGACCAGTTATGACCCGAGATTCACTAAATCAGGCACTTGGTACAGTTTCCTTGTTCGAAAGATGCAGCGAGGCTCATCGATGCCACAAACAACGTCGCTCCAAGAGTAATCAATGATGTCCTCTCGTTTTGGCCATTTCCATGCCTTTGAACCTTTGACCATTGTTGACACTTTGGCTGATTCGTTATCCAGGCTCAATATAAGCCCTGGATAAAATGTGTCATCATACTTAACAATGCAATATTCACCAGGCAACTTCACGACAGGCTTGGTAACTCGAACTTGTTCATGTGTGCCATAACTGCTTCCCTGTTTATAGCTCCGCTCATCTTCCTCAATTTCGGCCAATTGCCTTTCACAGTAAGCCTCCGGAGTCTCATTATCAGAATCTTTACAGATATTGTCTTTATCAATGACCTCAGTTTCGCTGTCACTATATTCTATTCTTCTTTTTCCCTGACGTCGCAGAGCTACAGGTCGAGCAGAGTTAGGTGGTTCTTACTCTATTAAATCATCCAAAGCAATGCTTTTCCCCGATGGAACATTAAGCTTCTTCCTTCTTCCTACATTTTTATTTTTTGTCCATTCCTCCCTTTTCTTTTCCAAGATGGAAAAAAAAGATTTTTGGATAGCCCTCTAATCACAAGCAGGTTTTCTATTGACGCGGTTCAGTAGTGGTTCCAGGTCGACTGGACAAATTCCACAAACCTTAATCCCGGACCAAAGATTTTCTGCAATCTCGTCAGATGTTGATGCTAACAATTGCTTGAGAAGTTGAGGCATGTCTTCCTTCTTTATCAACTCACTTCTGTTGGCATACTTCCATTCTGATAAGATCCGATGCCAAGCTTGTTTAACACTTCGGAAAACTGCAACATCCAATGGTTGTGTGAGGTGGGTACTATTTGGAGGGAGACAAATAAACGCAATGTTATTATTCTCACACAATTTAACCACTTCAATGGAAATATGAGCCCCAAGATTGTCACAAATCACTGCTTTTCTGCCTTGTAGTTTGCGAGTATCAGGGAGGAAAATGGATTGAAACCACTCCAGGAAAGTAGGAGTGTCAAACCAACCTCTAGGACTGTTGCTGTACCTAGCACCAGTCGGTCCGTTCTCGGTCCATGTGCTCTACATACTTTTGACTTTGTAAAGGAGGAACGGAGGTAGTAACTCTCCAGAGGTGCTACCACAAAACATGATAGACGTCCCACTTTTCGATGTGTTTCTCATGTGCTCTACGTATTTCGTTCCCCGTTTTGTCAACACCCTTTTCATCCCTGGATCCTCAACCAGATTGGTTTCATCGAAGTTGAAGATGTTGGAATGTGGGATTCCCTCCAGTTCTTTTGAAAGGAATGAAATATAACAGCGCAGGTCATCCTCGTTGATAGCAGCACGGGGCTTTTTAATGTTCGTAGCAAAACGCTGTGTCAGTTCAGGATGCCTTTTCAAAAAATATAATGTCCAGTCGTGACCTGGCGTGTTCTGTTTGAACTTTTTCACACTTCTCCCCTTTTGCTCCACAAAATATCTCATGATCAGTTGAGATCAAATTCTGATAAGGGGAAACCATAGTCAGACATGCTTACTATGCATCGGACAAATGTTTTTTCTTCTTCTTCTGAAAATATAGGGGGGCTCCCGGGTCGCTTAGAGTGATGGCCATCAAGCTTGTTTATAATAGTACGTCTGGATATCTTGTAGTGTTCACTTGCTTTACGTTGGGACAATCTTCCAGATCGGAACGCTGCGAGACACTCCTGCAAAGTCTCTTCTGAGTAATCTCGGTAGGTCCTAGCACCCAACTTCCTTTTATATACTCGAGGCATCTTCTGTACACAAACAAACAAAAACGGGATCAAATTCGGTATACTGGGATGCTGATATAAATGCCATATACAATGATATAAAACAAAAGGGTATAAATGCCATATACAATGATATAAAACAAAAGGGTATAAATGCCATATACAATGATATAAAACAAAAGGGAAATTTTGATCTGAGATGATGGGGTTTCTTTGCTCCAAAACATTGGAGCAAATGACCCCACCCGAGATTTTTGTTAATTATTACTCTAGAAAGCAATAAAAGTGGAAAAACTCAGTGAAATTTGGAATTAGCACTAAATTACTGATGGGAGAGTACTATTACTAACCTGCTGAGATTATTCAGTTAGACTGCAGACAGGAATTTTTTGGCACTTGCTGGAACGACGTGTTTAAACTCACTAGAAAAAAACTAATAACAAGTGAATGTAACACTCCTGGAAGGCTGTGATTCACAGAGACCCCGTTTGATGGTACCTCTGTAACAATTAAACCTTTTTGAATCAAACTTAGTATGCTGACAGTACTTAGTACACTGAAATTACTTATTGTAAGATAGAATAATACAAAAACTGACTTAAATATTACATTTAAGTTACTATTCAAATGGGTACAGCCACATTTTGGCATACACGTAACAATACGGAAGCCTACTTTAAGTTTTATAGAACGGTCGCTTATTTAACAAATTGGGGTGTTATATGTGCCAAATATTTGCAGACAGGTATAAACAGGTTTTAACCGATGCCATTGTTATCGTCCAAAATATGAAAGCATTTCAGTAAGCCTAAATGAACAATGTTTAATTCGAATACCTCATAGATGAAGTTAGTGCTCATAATTATTTTTGTTAAGGAAGCAACTCGCCAATATGTTACGAAGATCATATTAAGAGTTGCATAAATATAGATATATAAGAAGTCATTAAAAATACACCAAACAAACTGAATAAATATCATAAGATAAAAAGTAGCCTTTCAGGAAGTAAGACAGGATAATGTGTATATACAAAGAATAAAAATCTACTCAATTTCGCCTACGCTCCTCCCCACACAAATTAAGCAAAAATTCACATGTACAAATCATGTGACATTATAACCGACTATATTAGTAGTTATAAATAGCTGATTCTGGGACATCTGGATGCTGGATAAGGACCAGGGGACTAAAGGCCGCCTTCTTGGATGAGGTCACGTGGCAACCTCCTGCTCTGTCATTCCTCGTCAATGGCGGCTATCTTGAATTTCCATTTTCTTTCCCTCCGGAATTTTCCTTTTTCCGTCTGGAATTTCCCTTTTATCCCTAGTGCTGTATCATTCCGGCTGGGCACTTCATGCTCTTGCATTTCGATTAGTTTTCTCCTACTCTGTCATTCCGATTCTTTTTCTCTCGCTCTTTCATTCCAATGCTATTGTGTTTATCGCGCTCTGCCATTCCTTCCTCATATCAGTTATATCCTTCGGGGGTTTTCTCATATTCCTTCTAGTCTTCACAATTTTCCCTCTCGTCCCCCAATCCTCTCTAGCTTTCGTGCCCTCCATCACCGTCGACGTCGTCTGCTGTAGGCGGCCATCATTGATTTTCACATTTGCCACGAGAGCATACTAAGTTCTGTACTTTTATGTCCACCATTTTTAATTCCCGTGCCTGCCACCATATTTGATTCCTGTTCCCGCCAGCAGAGCGTGTGAAGTTCTACAGTTGGCGGCTAGGGGCGCTGGTAACGGTGAGGCCTTTTTGTGCATGTGAGTTGCTTCACTCGTCGCCAGCAGGGACACAGTTGTATCGGGGAGGAGAGTTCAACCGGTGGCCACCAGGAGCGCTGGAAATTAATTTTAGGTGTTTTGGAACTCATAAAATACAGGAGGCATGTGTGATCGTACCGGCACCTCTTGGGTTGCCAGTCCAGCATCTTGACCACACGACCAGCATTACATGTGATGTGTTAGGAGATGAAATAGCGTATATACGTGCATCGGGCTAAATACTCGCCAGACAATTATCATGTAACCACGAAAAACTTAACATTGTACGGTTTTCTCATAATCCTTATGGAATCGCCAATGCAAATCACGCCAATTGTGAATAAGTTAATATCTCACAAGTCAATCACCGCCACATGGCTGCTGGCTGCGGATATGTGGATGGACTGGTATACTAACGAATTTTCAGATATTCCTTCTAGTCCCCTTTCACCTGAATTCCTAGCAGACACGAGTCTCATGCTCTGCCATTCCACCTTGGTTTCCCTGTGAGTGCTATTTCAGACCCTACACTCCTACATGGAATGGTAACTTTGCGACACACTTTTATGTATACCTACATGTGTGGGTGGTCGCTACATGTTCCCTTACTTCAAATGTTTGGGAATGCTGTTAACCTATGCATATAACAGAGCTTAAGGCCTTCTTGTCTTTATCTCCTTGTTTGCAGTCGGAAGCGATGACTGTAATATGAATTTGTAGGCTGTAGCATCGGTGAGTGGGAAATGATGGGCAACTGTGCTTATAAGAGTGCTTAAAGTTTACTTATCCCTACCATCCTTTTTGTCATCGGAAGTGATGCCTATGATATGAATTTGATGGCAATAGTTTCTGTTGGTGGTAAATGCCAGTCAACTATGCTTATACGAAGGGCTAATTTGTACTTTACCCTGCGGTCCTTTTCGTCGTCAGAAGTGATGTTTATATTATGAATTTGGTGACTAAAGCCTCGATGGGTGGAAATTGTAGCCAACTATGCTTATATGAGGGCTTAGGGCATCCTGGAAACTACCATCCTTTTCGTTGTTGGCGTCGATGTCTATGGTATGAATTTGAAGACTATAGTTCGGTGGTTGGGAAATGCAGTTCTACTATGCTTATTACATGTGTTAAATTTCAATTGATCCTAGCACCCTGTTCTTCATCAGAGGTGATGTTTATGATATGTATTTGGTGCCTATAACTTCTGTGGGTGGGAAATTGGTGGGCAGTTATGCTTATAAGTGGGCTAAGGGTGTGTGTGCTTGACCCTGCAGCTCAGTTCGTCGGGGACGATGGCTATGTTATTAATTTGGTGACTATATCTTAAATGGCTCGTAAATTACAGCCAACTATGCTTATAATTGTGTTTAGGATGTGCTTGACGCTGCAGCCCTGTTCGTCGTCGGGGATGATGTCTATGTTATGATTTTGGTGACTATTTTAAATAGTTCGGAAATAAGGACCAACTACGCTTACAAAAGGGCTTCAGGTGTACTTGACACTGAGGTCCTTTTCGTTATTGTGTGTGATGTATATGTTATGAATTAGGAGAATATATCTTAAATTGTTCGGAAATTACAACCAACTAGGCATATAAATGGGTCTAGGGCGTACTTGACCCTGCGCCCTTTTCGTTTTCGGGGAATACCTATGTTATGAATTTGTTGGGTGTATCTTAAAATGTTCGGAAATTACAGCCAACTATGCTTATAAGAGGGCTTAGGTTGTACTTAACATACGTGGTGCGACTATGGTAGTTTCTGGGATGCCTGGCATCCTGGCGGGGATCCAAGTCCCTCAGCGAAGTGCGCTAGCGTGCACGCTCGTCAGTCTGGACATTACAGTTAACTATTCTTATATGTGGGCTTAATACGTTGTTGGTGCATGCGCGTGGTGTGATTCTAGGTTAGTGTGAATGGGCAGTCTTCACTCCGTGCTGTACAGGTGGAATAACAGAGTATTCAGACTCGTCCCCGCCAGGTTAAAGTAAAGCAGAAGGGATTTGTAAAAACCATGGTGGAATGACAGAGAATGAGACTCTTCCCTGCCAGGACACCAGGCTAAAGGAGATCAGAAGGAATATGAGAAAATCAACGTGGAATGACAAAGCATGAGACTCGTAACCACCAGGGCACTAGGTGAAAGGAGACCAGAATAAATATCGGAAAACCAAGATGGAATGGCAGAGCGTGAGACTCGTCCCCGCTAGAATGCCAGGCGAAAGGAGACTTGAAGGAAAATGAGAAATCTTACATGCATACCAGCCCGTCCGCACGTCCGCAGACAGCTGCCAGGTAGCGAGCACGGGAATTAAAGTATTACTTTTACACATTTAAAGTGTGTGTGTGTGCGTGCGGTGACTGCAGTTTTTTTTCTTCCTAATTTTACATTTGACATTATAAACCTCTTTTTACGCAATGACAAGTTTATTGACTAGCGTGTGCGTAGACCGATTCAAGTATTAACTTTATTTCTTCTCCTAGGCGAATCCATAAGTAATATGAGAAAACCTCGCCAACTCATCCCCTCGTCCCCAGCCAGCAGCCAGGTGACGGTGATTGACTTGTGAGATATAAGCATATAAACAATTGGTGTCATTTGCATAGACCAATCTAGAAGGATTATGAGAAAACCGTACAATGTTAAGTTTTTCGCTTTTACATGTTTATTGTCTGGTGAGTACGTAGCCCGATACATGTATATATGCTATTTCATCTCTTAACACATCACATGTAATGCTGGTCATGTGGTCAATATGCTGGCCTAGCAACCCAAGAGATGCCTGTGCGATCACACATGCCTCTTGTATTTTTTGAGTTCTGAAACACCTAAAATTAATTTCCAGCGCTCCTGGTGGCCACTGGTTGAACTCTCCTCCCCGATGCAACTGCGTCCCTGCTGGCGACGAGTGAAGCAACTCACATGCACAAAAAGGCCTCACCGTTACCAGCGCTCCTAGCCGCCAACTGTAGAACTTCACATGCTCTACTAGCGGGCACAGGAATCAAATATGGTTACAGGCACGGGAATTAAAAATGGGGGACATGAAAGGAAAGACCTTAGCACAATTTGGTGGCGAATGCCGGAATTAAGGATGGCCACCTACAACAGACGACGTCGATGATGATGGAGCGTGCGAAAAGCAAGATGGAGAGGGGGGACGAGAGAGATAATTTGGGAGACTGGAAGGAAGATAATAAAAATCCCCGTGGGATACAATGGACATTAGGCAGGAAGGAATGAGAAAGCATGTGAGAAAAAAAACACAAGATAGAAATTTAAAGGAGACTGGGAGGAATATGAGAAAACTCCCCAGGGATAGAACGGACGTGAGGAAGGAATTACAGAGCACGAGTAACACAATAGTATTGGAATGAAAGTGCGGGAGAAGAAGTATCGGAATGACAGAGGGGGAGAAAACTAATCGGAATTTAAAAGCGTATAGTGCCGAGGTGGAATCATAGAGCAGAAGGGAAAAAAGCGACTTTCCAGAGGGAAAAGTGTAAATTCCGGAGGGAAAAAGGGAAATATAAAATGGCCGCCGCTGACAAGGAATGACAGAGCAGGAGGTTACTGACGTCATCCAATAAGGCCGCATTTAGTCCCCTGGTCTCCATCCAGCATCCAGGTGTCCAAGAATCGGCTAGTTATAACTACTTAAATTTTGCAAATAAATATTTAAATATATGTTTGTTTCAATTTTAAATAGTTTTGAACATTCAACATACTCTTCTTGGCCAAATTAAATTGCTCACATGATGTTCAAATTGAACTTTTTTTCAAACTTGGCGGTAATATGGCGTGAGCTTCGTTCAGGTTTGTTTTAGTTACTCTAAAGTCCATCTGGACGGTTCCAATATTATTGGGTAATAAAACGNATGTTTGTTTCAATTTTAAATAGTTTTGAACATTCAACATACTCTTCTTGGCCAAATTAAATTGCTCACATGATGTTAAAATTGAACGTTTTTTCAAACTTGGCGGTAATATGGCGTGAGCTTCGTTCAGGTTTGTTTTAGTTACTCTAAAGTCCATCTGGACGGTTCCAATATTATTTGGTAATAAAACACATACTTATTTGTAATAACTTGTAACAGTTGTTAAGAGATAAAGTAAATATGTTATTATACGACCTTGAAAAAGCGAACGCAGTATAATCTGTTCTTGTAATTCAACCCCTTTAAAAATAATATTATCGAAATAAATAATAGCCGATATAGCGTTTATATTAACTACTGTATGGCGAAATGTTAATGCAAGAAACAAAAGTGCAGTCCCAATATTTTAAATATCACAGCACCATGGTATGTTCGATGAAGGAGTGCACTTCATCTACAGTTCTGATTGTAGTCCTGTACACACCAGTTTCCATGGCTATAGCAGTATCTCCCTGTGCTACAGACAATGTTTAAATCTAAATTAAGCTGCCAACCTGCCCAGGATGCCAACAAAAATGTTTGATGTGGATACAACTGTGTATAGGATTGCATTTATAACTGTCAAAAAAAAGTGCACTCTTTCGTGGAATATACTATATAATTTTTAAGACTCCCAGCTGGTTTTACCACTTCGCAACCCGTCGTGTAGCTATCCGTACCAGAGCGCGACCTCGCCACACGCGAAAGCTACCAGAAATTTTGCAGCGTTGCAACGTCGTGTTGCGTGACGTGCTGCAGAGAGGACGAACTACAAAGATTTTCACATTTCTCTTGTGGCCAGTCATTTCGCAAGCAATCCATCAAGACGTGCCAAGCACACTCCTGGCGCCGATATCCGGATGTCGAAATTCCACCAAAAAGACCGTAGCTCTTTCTTTTGTGAGTGAATTGCTCTATATCTGGACAACGTGCGGTGCAGAACGCCAAGGACGGCCGTGAAAAATATTAACTGACGTGTTGAGCTGAGTGCACTAAGATGTCCTTCATTCTATTAGTCGACTATCACAGCAGATGGGATTTGCCAAAGTCGTATTAGCTTACACAGAAGTATGAACAAATTTCACTTCCACCAACCAAGGGTCGGGTTTAAGTTTTTTCATGAGCTGAAAAAGTTTAGTAGAAAAAAAAGGTTATATTCATACAAATTTGAAGAATTTCACCATCAAAACCAAGAATCATGATCTAGAGAATGAAACGGAACTCTACCGACAAACATTGGCAAGTGATTCCTCATCAAAAATATGTAGAATAAACACGCACTTCTAGTGTATTTGGTGTAACCACTCTAGAAGCAGACGTTTATTGCTAGTAACACAGCCAAAACGAAGGATAAATATCTGAGTTTCTGGATAATGCATTATTGAACGACGAAGTGCAAAACATAAAAAAGTGGGTGCCGATATTAACCTCCTTCCATAAAGATGGTAAGGTTGGAATCCCATTTGTGTATTTAAAAATGTAACTCTCCAACATTTTCGTGCTGTTCCTTGCAGATTAATAATATACCGTATGGTAAACGAAAAGTTCACCTTGTGATTTTATTCTACATGTCATGGTCCTCGAAAAATTTATGTGTAATGTTTGGGCACTGAGTCGCAACATTTGCAGTGTTAGGATATAATGCAATAATTTTTCGGAAATTGTGGCGACGTTTTAGTTTATCTTGTAGGGTAGATTACTAATTCGCAGGGAGAGTTCCATTTTTAAATATTCGCACGCAGTTTACACTTTGTCGTTCAATAGAGGATTATCCAGAAACTAGACTGTGGAGTGGAGGGTGGAACGATGTGAATATGGAGCAGCGCCGAAATATTTGTATACACATAAATATATATGTACACATAAACTCCCCAAAAATGCTGTTGGCTATTACTTAATAAGCTGTGTTTGAGTTTTTTTTACATCAGATATTTAGTTAGCCGTAGCCGTTTCGTATATAACTCGTTTTAAATGGGGAAACTAAAATAATTTTAGTTTTCATGTAAAATATTTTAGCAGCAAGCAGTGAAAAGCTTGGCTAAAATATCTGTAGTTAATAGTAGTCATGTAATAGTAACTTTATCCCTCCATTGATGTGCATTTCAAACAAATGTTGTAATAATTTGTATATTTCGTTACACTTGAAGATTGGAACTAATTTAATTATCTTTATAAATACATCTATAAAATTTTCAGATACAACCGATATTACTAAAATATGAGCTGCATTATTGAATCTGTGTATATTATTCCAACCTTTAATGTCAAATTTTTCCAAACATTTTTACATGAATATAATCCTAATCGGATAAATGTTCTACTTAACTGCGAAAAAAAACTTCACTATACGGTAGCCTAGACTCTTTAAACCTATCTTCAGAGTTCATATAACCATATGAATAAACATCTATGTAATTAGTGCGTATAGACGTTCAAGCAACTGGGTTACAATTCATTATTATCTACAACGGTATATACTAGTTAGTTTACACCTTTAACTTTATCTTCATCTATATCAACTACTTGGTTTACTTTTTTTTTTTTATCGCGTAAAGTCGTAAATTTGTCCATATGCATATTTTAATTATTTGCTTGTTCATGTATTTTCAAACCGTAATCTGATTTCACGTATATTATTTTTCTTTGGCACATTAATTATGTTAATTAGTACGTAAATTCCCTGCTCATTTGATTTTCAGGTTTCATTTTGTTGTACAACACATTTACGTGTCTTTCTAGTCGGTGGTTTTTTGTAATGTGTTTAGAAGGCCCTAGTTTCTGAGTAGTTGTTGATCCGTCACCATAGTAACTAAGTGACGTGATGAGCAATTCTTGCCTCTAGCACTTTCGTGATCAGTCAGTTTTCGACAGTGTTATTTAATAAAGTTTTTAAATGAGAATTTTAGCCATCTTGATTTTTGAAGGCGTGTGGGTTCAGCCCGCGGGGATTTTTAATCGAGTTTTAATACAAGGACACGATTTCGTACCTGCAAACAGGCCGTCTCGAAGGAAACGAAAACGCAAGAGAAATATTAGGAAGAAGCAGGCCTGTATCGGTTGCCGCCTGCATAATTTTACAGGTTAAAATAGGCCGAACTACCGCGGTATGCTTAAATGTGCCGGGATTGTATTAGCACTATAGACCCGAAACCCTTAATTAGGGAAGCCCACGAGGAAATGTCCTGCTGCATCTGGGGGGATGCCACTGCTGACGACGAGATCGCCCAGAACTTCAAGAACGTCCAGATTTATTTATTTTAATTTATAATCAGCTAAGTCAAATAATTTTTTTTTAAGAAGCAGAGACAATTGTTTTTAACTTTAACAGACCATAGCTAATTTCCCCACGAACACCCGAACATTATCTTTTTACGTAATGCCCTGAGATAGTCTGGATAAGAGAGACGAATTAATTTTTTTTAAGTTTAAAATTTTAATTGCCAGTCATGAGAAGGACTAGTGTTGCTGAGGCCACAAATAAAATCTTGTTTGAGAATTGATTACACATTTATTGTCAGAAATAATTTGGTTACATGACCATAATCCTAATTAAATTTCACTCTTTACTTGAAACGTCTCTGTTGAGTTATGATTTCCAGTAGCAAGTAGATATTTTTCCTAGTGATATTATTGGTTTTTTAACGATTTAGTTATGTAGTGTTATTTGTGAGTGTTATTCTGTCACACCTGTCTCTACACTATATTCAGTCTCCACACCTCTACACGATATCTATCTCTCAACACTTTGTTACATAACTAAACACAATTCTAGTGACGCTACAATAGGCATTAAATAATTGAATTATGTTTTAATTTTATCTTCATCAGTTTTAACTGGTTTGCTTAAATCATTAACTTTATCTTCACCTATTAATAATACTATCTTGCATTTTTTTCTCCAAATAATAAGAAAAATATTAACTTAGATTTAAAACTTATTGCAGGGGTGCCTACAGGAGGGGTCCATGACGCAAGCTGCGTCATAGAATTTTCAGGGATGGGGATGTTGGAAGAATGGTTTTAAAAAATCACGTGCTTAAAGGGATTCTTCTTTGTGGGGAAAAGAGCGAGGACTGATTTGGATGGAAGAAAAATTAAGCAAGTCGTTGGAAGTATTGGTTTTGCACCTAAGAGAGGAGTTATGTTCGCGTGGTTTGCGGAGGGGGGGTGTAGTTTTTANGGGGGGGGGACGTTTGTTTGATGAAGAGGCGAGAAAAGTAGCCATGGCCGCGCAAACTACTGCTGCCCACCCCCTGGCTTTCGGGAAATGGCCGGTACCACCCCAATTCCACGACACCCGTGTCTAGGGAAGTTACCGTCCGTCAAGTGCAATTAACGCAAACGGAACGTCCATTGTTTCGAGTTGTGTGGATCTTGTGCTCATACATATTTTTACGATAGTGTTTTCCAGTAAAGATAAAGTTGCAGGTTTTTTGCGAGAATGTAAATGTAATCATGTCAAAAAAAATACTTTTTATATACGTACATAAAAATTAAGTATTGGTACGATGAAATACGATGAGTTCAATTTTGATGCCATACGTACCATTTTGTGTGGTCTCGTGGTCAATAGATGGGGTCCTGAAACTCGAGAGTTATGGGTTCGATTCCAATTCCCTTGCAAAATTTATTTTTGATTCCCAATATTCGTATCTGTCATGACTAAGAGTAAATTTTACGTCGTTTTAAGTTTAAAATTTGATTTTGCTTTTAAAATACACGTATGCTATGTAATACAGTAATACTTAAACTTTAGAGATTTTCAAATGTTAAATAAAATATATTTAAATTTAATAAACTAAATGGTTTATTAGCCTACTTTCCAAAGGAAAGATATGCTTGTGCAATCACCAGGTTGTCTATCTGGAATGCATGTCCCCCCCTAATAACTTTTAAACCCGACAATCGAATTTAACCAAACTAGATCTACTTATGGTATTTAGTAAGGACTCCAGACGTTTATAGTTCCCGATAACGCCTGGTACTTATTTTCAAAATTGTGCCGGTTTTTAAATTTAGGCCACTATGTTATATTTCGGGAAACAAATATCCGATTTAAACTAAATTTGGAACTTGACAGTGCATTATGTAATCATTGCATTAGAAAGCTAAAATGACATTAATCAGCCATTTTGGAAGATAACACAAATTGAAAAAATAAAGATTTCCCATTACATCTTGGGAACCATTTAAGTGATTTCATCCAAATTTCATTCATTAACAGTGCATTATGTAAGCATTAAATTAAGTAACCCATATTATTATTCGTTCGCCGTTTTATAATATTTTGCAAATTGAAGAAATAAAGCTCTTACAAATAAATCTCTTACATTATATCTAGGGAATTATTTCACAGATTTAAACCAAATTCCATGCATTGGCAGTTCATTTTGTAAGCATTGCATTTTGGAACTGATATTGGCGTTTATCAACCATTTTGTAACATAGCGCAGATTGAAAAATAAAGCTTTTCCATTTTATCGCGGGAACTATTTAATCGATTTAAACCAAATTTAGTACATTGACAGTGCATGATGTATGCATTGAATAGTGATAATTTTATTAACCGGTCATTTTTAAAGATAATAAAATATGAAAAATAAAATTTTTAAGTTCTATATTGGTAACTACTCAACCGATTCCTGCCAAATTTAGCATGTAAGTAATAGTATTGTAGATCATGTTCATTCATATTTACAATTTAAATGGATAAGGAACTTATTTCTACAATGGTGGTTATATAAATATTTTAGGTTTACTTGAAATATATACCATACAGTTTGTCCAATTTCGACCAAATGTGATATAGTGAAATTATCTTTTACAACCATACAATTTGTCAATACATAGCCTCTTTGGTGTGTTATTTTGTCAGATAGCGCCACATGAAAATAAAGTTTTCATAATATATCTCAGGAAACAATCAACAGATTCTTACCAAATGTGGCATTCAAGTAATCCTATGGTAGATCATTTAAACTGGCGTCTTTTACTGGGTCATACTATTATTTTCAAAATGGCGGTCGTATAAACCATTTAGAACACTAGGCCATATCTACGAAACCATGTTACCAATTTCAACCTAACTTTGTATGCTGGCAGTAGGTATCTATTGCAATCATAAAATTTGTTAACCCACAGCATGTTTTACCCCCATTTTGTAAGATAATGCCACACGAATAAGTAAAATTTTGTAATAACTCGGGAAACAATCAACCAATTCCTTATAAATATGCCAAACAAGTAATACTGTGGTAAGCCATGTAAATTTATATGCTATATTTTAAGAGGGCCAGGCGTTTATTTTCAAAATAGTGCCCACGTAAACATTTTTGCATAGCATGATATATCTACAAAACAATGCAAACCAATTTTAACCTAACTTTGTATGCTGACAATATATATGCAACTATCAAATATGCGAATGTATAAACGCATTTGTTCGCCATTTGGGAAGATAGCACCATATTAAAAATGAAGTTTTCATATCCTATCTCGGGTAACTATTAACTAATACCCACCAAATTCAGGCCAGAAGTTATGCTTTCGTAATTCATCTAAATTTATATGACTTAAGGAGGTAGTCACATGTTTTCAAAATCACAGCAATGAAAATATTTTATGTCAGTTCGCCACATATCCCAAACAATTTTAACCGACGTAAAAGTATCTATAAAAAACATAGAATGTGCCAATAAATCTCTTTTATATTTTTCAGTCATGAAGATACCACCACATGAGAAAATTGAACTTTCTTGTCATATGTCCGGGTCGAATCCACCGATTTCCACCAAACGTTACACGCTAGTAGTGCTACAGTAGGCCATATTTAAAGCGTTTACCGCATCCATTTAAATCATTTAACATATTTAAGTATTTATTAGAAGCATCAGATATGCCTATACAGAGCCTGTTTTGGGATGTTTTGCACGATAGCGCCAAATGAGAAACTAAAGCTTTTATTCCAAATATCGGGAACAGATAAAGCTAATTCCACCAAATTCTGCACATAAGTGGCGTTACGGAAGGCCATTAAAACTCACATGATTTAAGTGACTCACACACTTGTTTTTAAAATAATGTCCCTGTCAATATTTGAAGTTGATAATATTAGTGTATCACAACTTTAGACTGATTGCTATCGAAATTAACGTTCCGAATCCTACCTCCATAATGTAGTTGGATGGACGCCAGCTTACCATACGAGGTGTTCTGTTTTCAAGTCCCAGGTAAGGCACATGTGTATTTGTAATTGTCTCACTAGTATTGCATTTATTTCTGGTTGCTTCTTTAATGATATTGCTATCAACGCGATGTCAAATTCCACCTACCATCGAACCTCTCNCACTAGTATTGCATTTATTTCTGGTTGCTTCTTTAATGATATTGCTATCAACGCGATGTCAAATTCCACCTACCATCTAACCTTTCAATAACCTTNATCAACGCGATGTCAAATTCCACCTACCATCGAACCTCTCACCAAATTATTTGCATATATCTTAAGGAAAGTAGGCTCATTAGTTATATTGATAACTTCTTGTTTTGTACCGTACCTTAGATGCCAGTTGGGTCCACGATTCAACATTGTCAGAACTTAAAGGTGTGCCAAATAAAGTAATGGAGCTAATTTTCAAGGTCGCGAGAGAATTGGGTATATGCGATAAGGGTAGATTGGGGAGGGGGAGATCGCTGTCATGTTTTTGGGTTAGTGGGATGAGGGGGAAGAGGAGAGTTTCAGGGTAGTGCGTAAATGAGGGATTGGCGGTACGGGAGGCGAGAGGTGTGGTTGAGGGGGTGGCAACGGGACTGTGAGAGGTGGTGTCCTTGTCAGATAGTGAGGTGGGTCGAGCTGTAGCGAGCGAATGGGAAGGAGTTTGGGTAAAGTCGAGTGATGAACCATGCTTTAGTGAGTAGGCCTACATGGTGCCCAGTTTTTTGTGTAGGGAGAAGGAAGTGTGTACAGGATGATTCTGAACTATAGGTGCAATTACTAGGAGGTGATTACCTATGCAAATTATATAGAAAACATTGTACGACCTATGTTCTATAGTAATTCGATAGGGAGGTTGGTAAACCTGAAAATCAATGTTTGAGATAGTTTTAATCCAAAATAATAAAACCTACTTGAGATGAAAGTACAATTCGCTAAATACTCTTGTCTTGAATCGATATCTGAAATCGGCAAGTGGTTGCTGGATAAAATCATCCCCATCTATTGAGAAAAAATAAGCAGTGTCGTGTTTAACTCTTTTGATAATGTTATAATGATGTGTACATGAATGTACAAAACAAATGTTACTTTGGGGTGACTCAGGCGAATGGTTGTCGAGGAAACAAACTTTGTAAGGGTACTTGGCCTGCAACTAACTGCACACCCTTTCAAACTTTGTCTGGTTTTTCGACAACAGTTCGCATGAGAGAGTTACAGCAGGGCAACATTTTTTTGTTCATTCATTAACACATTATTATAACTTCGTTAAATGTGATAAACAACTAAGGGTTACACATATGTGTTGGGTAATAACACGGAACCGTATATTTACTCACAAATGGAGAGGATATTACTCAACAAACATTTACAAATTTAAAGATCTCGATTCAANAGATTGGGGAGGGGGAGATCGCTGTCATGTTTTTGGGTTAGTGGGATGAGGGGGAAGGGGAGAGTTTCAGGGTAGTGCGTAAATGAGGGATTGGCGGTACGGGAGGCGAGAGGTGTGGTTGAGGGGGTGGCAACGGGACTGTGAGAGGTGGTGTCCTTGTCAGATAGTGAGGTGGGTCGAGCTGTAGCGAGCGAATGGGAAGGAGTTTGGGTAAAGTCGAGTGATGAACCATGCTTTAGTGAGTAGGCNTGGGTCGAGCTGTAGCGAGCGAATGGGAAGGAGTTTGGGTAAAGTCGAGTGATGAACCATGCTTTAGTGAGTAGGCATACATGGTGCCCAGTTTTTTGTGTAGGGAGAAGGAAGTGTGTACAGGATGATTCTGAACTATAGGTGCAATTACTAGGAGGTGATTACCTATGCAAATTATATAGAAAACATTGTACGACCTATGTTCTATAGTAATTCGATAGGGAGGTTTGTAAACCTGAAAATCAATGTTTGAGATAGTTTTAATCCAAAATAATAAAACCTACTTGAGATGAAAGTACAATTCGCTAAATACTCTTGTCTTGAATCGATATCTGAAATCGGCAAATGGTTGCTGGATAAAATCATCCCCATCTATTGAGAAAAAATAAGCAGTGTCGTGTTTAACTCTTTTGATAATGTTATAATGATGTGTACATGAATGTACAAAACAAATGTTACTTTGGGGTGACTCAGGCGAATGGTTGTCGAGGAAACAAACTTTGTAAGGGTACTTGGCCTGCAACTAACTGCACACCCTTTCAAACTTTGTCTGGTTTTTCGACAACAGTTCGCATGAGAGAGTTACAGCAGGGCAACATTTTTTTGTTCATTCATTAACACATTATTATAACTTTGTTAAATGTGATAAACAACTAAGGGTTACACACATGTGTTGGGTAATAACATGGAACCGTATATTTACTCACAAATGGAGAGGATATTACTCAACAAACATTTACAAATTTAAAGATCTCGATTCAANTGGAACCGTATATTTACTCACAAATGGAGAGGATATTACTCAACAAACATTTACAAATTTAAAGATCTCGATTCAAGACAACAGTACTTTTATTTCATCTCAAGTACATTTTTTATTATTTTGAATTAAAACCATTTGAAATATCGATTTTAAAGGGCACCTACCTCCCTTACTAGTTACTGTAGGCCATATGTCGTATGTTTTCTATCTCATTTTGCAAAAGGAATAACCTCACAATGTTTGTACCAGTAGTTCAGGATCAACCGGTTTATTGGCTTTTTGGTGGTAAAAAGGGTTGAGAAAAGAGAATATGTGGTCCCCTGCTACGGTTTACTGCGAATATCATTGCGATGTAACTCACTTGCAGTTATTATAATTTTATTAAAGTAAAAACCACATAAAAGTGGTTGGATTGGATGTAGGGTTGGGAATGGGAAATGGGGAGGGGGCGAGGAGGGGATGAGAGTCGTGATGACAGAAATTTGGAGGAGGGTGAAGAGAGTGGTGTAGGGAGTGGTTGGATGTTGTTTTGTGGGTCATTGGTGAGGTGGGAGAGTGGCACACCATATCCGTTAAATTCAATATGGCGGATATGTAACTGGGTTATATAATGGTTATGGTATTACAGTCGTATTCACCTTTAAAATTGGAGTCCGATGATATGTAACATGCCATACTATACCTTGAAACTTTATAATAATAAAAGTAATTTTAATTAAAAAATATTTAAATTAATTTTTATTTATACTTTTGGTTGTCATAGAGGCAGATGTTTCAATAACTTTTGCGGTACATCAGCTGCTGTAAGCAGAAAGCATTTTTCCACACTTTTTTTTTTTTGAAAATTTTTAATGGGGAAGAAAAATATTTTGGGTAGAAACGAGCATTTTAAGAATTCATAGGACCATATTGTAAAAAAAAACGGGGAATTTTGAACCTTCAAGTGGTTTTATGTGATGAAATCCAGCATGACAGGCGAATCCTGAATCCTGATGCCCGATGTCCTTGTCCCTGCTTCTGGTAAACCTTACTACTTATAAGTAGTGCAGACAATTATAATACGGTTAAATATGTTTATGTAGATAAACATATACTATTATTTATTCAGTAATATATTTTGTTTTCTGACTTTTTAAAGAAATGTATTAATTGGAAAGATGGATATAAAATTACTTTTTCGCAAAACAGATCAGTTAATTTATACATATATATATATAATATGTGTGTGTATGTGTATCAAGTTGCAGTTACTAAAATATTTGCAGATAGGGGTATTTATTTGCAAAAAATAAAAATAAAATTACAGTATATTTAAGAATTTAAAGCAAATAAGTAACGAAAATAAAATTAATTNATTTGCAAAAAATAAAAATAAAATTACAGTATATTTAAGAATTTAAAGCAAATAAGTAACGAAAATAAAATTAATTACATGAATAATATAACTATGGGTGTTTATTATTGCCTGTGTTTAGGAAAATATATTCCGCGTGGTTCAACTGCCTTGAACGGCCCTAACACTGGTCAATATCATGGACCGGGTCGCCATGGGATCCCTCCGCGCTTGGCACACGATCCATAGATCCATCGACCTTGTTCATCCTGAGCAAGTCTTCCATGTGTGGGTGTCTTGACGTTTCCACTGCGCCCAATAGCATCGGACAGTGTGCTCCAAACGATTCATATAGTACGCTTTACGGTGATACGACCACCCTGCGGTTGTCAGCCCGATTATGAGTCCTCTCTCGAAGTCCTTCAATTACTTAAGGCGGCGTCTTTGGCGTCTCCCTAGATTTCTTCTCCGCTCTGTACACTTGCTTGGCATCCTCTGGTTTTTCTTGCATTGATGCGGCTTCAACTACACGCCAGTTCTACGGCTACTGGTCGGTGCTTGCAGCGCCGCTACCAAGTGTGTGGTCAAATACAAACACAGCAGTAATGAGGATCATGTTTATACCAGCCCGTACTCTCGCTATTTACATCGTTTGTGGTTGTTGCACAGTTTCTTCGTGGTGCGCTATTTTCATTGCCCGGCAGTGCAATGTTTTATACAGAATGGGACTGAATTCGACTGACAAACTTGATGTGGTGATTACTTACGCAAAATAAAGTAGGAAATATCTATACGAAATTTTCTACCTGAACTGAATATTTAGGGAGGTATGAGCCCCTGAAAATGGAGTTTTTAAACTGCAGTTTTGAAAAATATCGGAAACGCAGTGAAATTAAATCAAAGTTATCTGAACGTTGTTTTTTATCATTGGGGTCTTCAACCTTAGAGCAAACGCTAATAAATATATTACACCGTAATGAAAATAACAGAGGTGGCTAACCTCTTACTGCAGAAAAANCTTAGAGCAAACGCTAATAAATATATTACACCGTAATGAAAATAACAGAGGTGGCTAACCTCTTACTGCAGAAAAAATTTTTACCGTCAGGATTTAAAAACCTATGACACTAGTTCATTTAGCAGCATGACGTAATGAACAAAAATTACCCTCTTTTTGCAACTATCCAGAACTCACCGTATCTGTGTAAAACGCACACAAAAATTTCGGCACCAGCTATACATTTTCAGGCACTTAGGAAATACCAGTGCTTCACGCAGGGAATTACACGTCATCTATCACTAGAAACAGACGGGCAGCTTCATTGCGGTATGCTTTTTAATGTAGGGTTCATTTTGTTTACAGCATGCCATAGACGCATGTAGGTAGTATTGCGTATACGTTCTAGGTAGTGTACCGTTGCATTCCGAAGCTTTGTAAGCATTTTACACGACAACGATCGATCCTGAGCACTTGCAACAAGAGAACCATTTTTGTTAAATAAACCATACTGCTCAATTAACCAGCATCAATCGTTCATAATTCCTGATGGTAAAAAGTCGTTTGCAATAAGAGAGTGGCCACCCGTGTTATTTTAATTACAGTGGGATGTATTAGGGAGTGCGTGCTCTTAGGTCGAATATCCAGATAACATAAAACATTGTTTGGAGAACTGTAATAATTTCACTTCGTTTCTGCTATTTCGCAAAAATACAGTTTAAAAACTTGATTTTCAAGGGCTCATATCCCTTGATATTCTGTTTAGGTAGAAAGTGCCTTATCTATTTCCCACTTTATTTTGCGTAAGGAATGGCCTCACGTAAGGAATGGCCAAATTCAGCCCCATCCTGTATATCAGCTTCAATATGTTTAAAAACAAAATGTTAAAACAAAATTACGTAATTTTTTTTTAACACGTGAATTTGATAGTTCTGTTGGCGAATCGTGAACCAGTGTTGGGAACATGCGCAGAAGACGAAAATCATTCTACCTCATCTTCATAACACTACGGTTAGAGGAGTTGGGTGCCAGAAGACACATTTTAGTCTGTCTGGGGCATGACGTCATCGTCGAACCACCGGCTGGCTCTTCAGCTGCAGCGCTTGCACTAACAGCGGCGACTCAGATGCGTACTTTCGCTCTTTCAGTTGCATGTGCAGGCGAAAAAAATGTATGCTGAATATTAACAAATGTATTATAAATAATTTTATATATCAACTGTAACAAATTATTGATGAACACTGCTTTTCAAGACAAGTAATTTATTATGTTGAAGTAAATTGACGCATGCATAAATTAAACATGTCAAAACTGAACAATTTTTTTAAAATCATAGTGCCATGGATACTCGCGTGCATTCACATTTATCACAACTGCATGAAAAGCAGGACACGTACGACTGTTTTGTCCACCTTGGTCTGTAATCATATATAACTTTTATTGCAGTCTCACATTAATTTTATTTTCTACCCGATATTTTTTATTCCAAGTTTTACGTCTTCACACCCAATCTCTTCTAGAATAGTTTAGGTTTCAGAAATTACGTGTAAGCTTATTTAAATGCACTTTTNACGTCTTCACACCCAATCTCTTCTAGAATAGTTTAGGTTTCAGAAATTACGTGTAAGCTTATTTAAATGCACTTTTGTTTAAGAACACTATACAATAAAATATTTTTCTCCATAGGTTAAGTTCTGTTTCTTCTGTTCATTCTCTTCTGTATTATTCTTTTTGTAAACTCTTTAAACGCTGTTCTTAGCAANACGTCTTCACACCCAATCTCTTCTAGAATAGTTTAGGTTTCAGAAATTACGTGTAAGCTTATTTAAATGCACTTTTTTTTAAGAACACTATACAATAAAATATTTTTCTCCATAGTTTAAGTTCTGTTTCTTCTGTTCATTCTCTTCTGTATTATTCTTTTTGTAAACTCTTTAAACGCTGTTCTTAGCAANGTTAAGTTCTGTTTCTTCTGTTCATTCTCTTCTGTATTATTCTTTTTGTAAACTCTTTAAACGCTGTTCTTAGCAAAATGTTTGAAACATACAGCGGCTAAAAGAAGAAACCAAACATAAATACGCCGTACATTCAATGGGGAGTATAGTTTAAGTTATTTGTTTCTGTGAACACAATGCTTAACACCAATAAAATGTTTATGTAAAATAATGTAAATCTTAACTTCAGAAAATATGGTGTGTAAATTATTGTAACGATCTGAGTAGTATATTAAACACTACTTCTAATGGCGGGTATATGAAACATGCTAATATAATTTATATGCATTTACAATGTCGCTTACTTTCGCTTTTGTAAAGTATCTTAAATGGGTTATTTTAAAATATTTAAATCGTGAATATTAAGTTATAGATGCTGTAAATTGTGAATAGTATTAACAATTAGACTACAAGACTACGTTTTGTTTACCTTAATCTTGTCTTCTATCTTACAAATGTTTACTCACTGCCTTTGCAAATTGTCGTCGTTGGGAAATGGGCCGAACTTGACCATAGTTTTGTTTCTATTACGTACTGCGACTACAGACACATAGAGCAGAGTATGGCAGTTTCATTTTGACAAGAAACAGCGCCCTCTGCAGCNTTACGTACTGCGACTACAGACACATAGAGCAGAGTATGGCAGTTTCATTTTGACAAGAAACAGCGCCCTCTGCAGCGTGCACAGTGCATGACGCCATCAACTGCCAACCTTCCTCATCTGATCTGCACGCCCGCCTACCTCCTCTATTCCTAGTTACGTGCCTCATTTATAGCCTCTGAGGGCTGCGAATCCTATCACGCCCTCAACAAGTGGACTACCGCATGGCAGCTAGTTTTCCCAACCTTATGTTACGTTCAAAGAACGTAGTACTTCCAATAAAACATTACATATATAGAGATAATAATAATACCTTCGGGTAATTTTTATAGTATTCGTTACGCTGAGGAAAATATGATTATCTGGGTAATGACTTCAATTAGTGACAGTGATCATAACAATCAATTTTAACATTTGAATTATACTGTAACTATTTTTTTTTTCTTCAAATACATGAATATTTTACAAATTCAGTGAAACCTTCATGAAAATCTTTAAATCCAAGTTTGATTTTCATAAAACATTTAGTGTAACATTGCTCAGTCAACATGCGAGTTATATTTAATTCAATACTGTCCATTGAATCGTTTAACTAAGTATGAAATTAATCAACCCTTTGAGTTAATTCACGCAGACTGTATTCTAAGTTCCTCAACATACAAATTTTCGTCCTGTGATGTTATACTAACCCTGTCTGCTGACTCAAAATATAGTAAATTTACACTGAAACTTATGAAGTGGTTATATTTATATTTTTGCTGCTACACATATTCAACACTTGTATTTATACAATGGTTTAGCTCTTGTAGATATAAATAATATAAGAGTGGACAGCAAATAAATAAATTAAGAAACTATAGATAAATTTAAGTACGATTTTTTTAAACTTGCGGCACGATGCTATAATACATATTAAAAGAAAAGTCCACATTTCAAATTTTTTTTATGATTACCGAGTTTTGTATATATATATAAAAAAATTATTTTTATACTCGTACATATTAATACTCAGGGTTTGGAAGCATATTTACACTTTCGAAATGAATTAATTTTTACGAATTCATTTATAAGTGGCATCTTGGACTCGTACTTAAAATTTTTTGCATTCATCGCTATTTACGTATTTTAAAGAGTATTTAGGACTAATTTTTTAACCACTGTGACTATAAAAGCACCTCAAAATCACGTTGCAGCTACCAGCTGAAATGGTACATTTCCGAATGATCTAATGTGAGGGTGGCTGCTTTGTCCAGCTGTATGGTTATCTAACAGTTAGATTTGCCATTTTTCACTCCGAATCATCAGTATGAGCATTACTATCAGATACTTACCCACTGTTTACTGTCGCATCGTTTATATCAGACTCTTATTCAAATATTTTGTTCCTCGATACCAACAGGATTCATTGGGAGTGATATAGTCTACGAATTTTTCCTTATCCATTTCAGATAAATGAAGACATGCCTTACTCTGTCTTTTCACTACTTCACCCTAATGCTGACGTCCCGTAGCTCCATCGAACACGACAATGACACAACGAAAACGCCAACAACGACATGGCAAAAACATTTGCAGTATTGCTGCTTGAATTTACAGTACTGAAGTTAACAGTTTTTCAGAATTATTTACAAGGCTTATAGAACGAATTAGTTTCAAAGGCGGTGGACAAATGATACATTTGAAGAAAAAAATGCTTAGAAATATTGCATATATCGCATAAAATCGCGGCAAGGTATAAATTTAAATTTTATGTTATTTATGAGTTTAATCCAGTTGTTGGAAAATAATGTTTCCCTTGCAAGATGCACATTTTATACTGTGGTTAGTGTAACTATTTCATTTTACAACGTTGTACACCATGTTTGTTGTGCTGCAAGAAATAATTTCTAATCCAAAGTTGCTGTTCGTGTGACTGTCAGACGCGTCTTGTATTTGATTGACTGTTTGGTTTTAACTCTCGTGTCGTACCGTGCTTATCGGAGCTGCGTGATTCCAGCATTGTTGCAAATAAAACGATTCGTCGCAGTGCGTATAAGGAAAGTAATAATAGCTGTAGACACTTAAGTTCCTTTTCAGGAGGACAGATGTCATGCGAATGGAAGTAATTCCTGAGCAACAGTTTATAAGATATGAGTACGGGGTGCTTCTTGGAAAGGTGGGGTGTCAATAAAACACACGCATTCTTGGTTTGTTGACGCTGTATTCGTTATAAAACTGCATACACAAACATCGACACAACACAACAGGAGCACAACTATCTCCACTAGGAAACAAAAGAATGTCGCTGCGTGTGAGAGTTTAGCAAACAACGTCGCGCGGCCCTTCACCTTTACCGGCTCTTTGTTAGCAGATAAACATCGTGGAGAGAGCGCAGGGAGAGGTCACGGGTCATGATTACAGAGCGTTCACCAGCGCTGCACTTGTTATCGGTCTAGGGCTGGAAAAACAGAGCCGTGTTTTAAGGAGACCGATTAGTAGTGCCATACTTTTAGTAGTAGACGTTTACAATTTTTATCTGTACTTCATTCCCAAATGAATGAACTTTACATGTGAAATATACTTCTTGGTAGTCCAAATTACATTGACAGATTTGAAAATATGGTTTTAATGTATTTGTTTCAATCTTCGTATTGTTTGTAATCTGTGAAACGATAGTTTACAGTAAGTGACGCTTTCAGAGCATTTTTTATGTGTCTCGTAATTACTTGCACAACGTCATTCCTGTGAAATAATACGAGCGTTTTTACAGAAGTCTGAAGACTCACTTGAATTTTCACGATAAAGCCCCGCTGAGTGCTTCTATGCACTCGTTGTGTCGACATCATTTTTGCGGAATGAATCTATGCTTTAGGAGTTAGTTGTAGCACTACTTGTGAAATAGTTACACATATATTGGCCAGTCGAGCGTCTTAAATATCACAAACATGAATGTTTAGTGGTATTTGACATGCATATCCAATACGCTGCCCGAAATGAAATTCGCGTTGGTACCTATTTAATGTCCAAGAACACAGGCACTCATGTTAAATATAATTTAATTACCTAAGTGCAAATTTGACATAAAACTGAACATTAGAAACTAGGTAAAAATATGACTGCAAGGGGCAGGTTGTGAGACGGAAACAATTGTTCATCGAGCACAACGAAGAAGTAACATTTTTTATAGTAAAGCGTCGTTATCGTTGCGAATCTGTATGCTTTGTCACCTGTCGTTTGTCTACACCGTATTAAATGCTGGTTGAAAGTTCGTCCATTACTTTGCCGCCCAAGGACGGAATCAAAATATCATAGCCGCTCCCGTGACGTCATTCCTAAATTGTGGAGGTCTAAAGATCCGAGCGAGCTACTTACTCTTCAATTAATGTGTCTGGGTCAAATTTCCCGTTTTTTTCTGGTTGATTCTTAAATTGTCTATCTCGCGAAAAAATATTCTACATTAAACGACTATTTAATTTATTTATGAAACACAACAGAACATGTTTGAACGTTTGCAATACATGAACTTGTTTTGCAGCAAACCCAGCAGTAAGATTGTTAATAGTTTCAATTTGCATGTTCCGTTACGAACGAATATATTAAATTACACCCCAAGAGATAAATTGTAAAATTTCAGAGGTCAGAGGATCTGCGTGTAATGATTGATGAAGACTTGCTATTACGTGAACTATTTGTAGGGGTTATTAAAATATTCTAGAGCATATTATTTTCTATAGCAATGCAATTACTTTTGTCCTAAAACGGATGAAACAAGAAGCCAACACAGTGGTCTAAGACTATAATTATCGATGTTTTAAGTCTGGCATATTCGTGTTCTACAGTCATAATACATTAGTTAAATGCAGTTTTCTTATTTCTTTGAAGCACGTACGGACATTCTATTGTTAAATGAATCTGTTTGTTAGCACTATGTTGGTCACGTGCGAACTTCCTGATGTTTAACAACAACAGCAGTGAGGAAGCAGTAAGTAACATCATTACTATTACTCTAACTTTCCGGCCCAATGTTGCTAACATATAGGCCTATGGTTTTCTTAATAGGTTATTCGTACTCAGAAGTACGTATTAGCACACAACAAATTAAAAGCACTTTCAAGGTTATGTATTGGTACTTTAGTGATATACAAATAAAATGGGGATTCAATGATCTCAGCCATTCTGGTCTATGACATACGTTTTGCTGTGAGTCCTGGTCTATGGTTTACATTACGTTGTGTTGTGACGACACGCTCTGATTCTGAAACTGCTTTACCGCGAGTGAAAGTTATTCATTTTCCATCTAAACCAATGTTGATTTCCGTAATTTCACACATTTTTCCAAAACGTTTGGAGAAATGGGAATTATTTACAGTAACATTATTTGCATATCAAAATAAATGCGCACTTCCAATGAATAAATGGCAGGAAAACTACGAGTTTGCCTTACCACCGCCTGCAGTTTAGGTAATGCTTGTAGCTGACTCGTGCTGCGTGTTGCATACCCAAGGCGTATGATGCCCCTATACAACTGATATTGCTAGAAAGAATTTGGTTTCCATAAGTTGGTCAATTTATATTATTTTGCTTACATTCACGCCTGTCATTAAAATGCAAACTCTGAACACTTAAGCGGTTGTGCAACGTTCACGCTTGCGTATATAAAGTTTCTTGTGTTTCAAACAGCAAAATTAACCAAGGAGTGGGGAGGGGGGTGGAGGGGAATGATATTTCTTAATTAATTTTCTGAATATTGTAAAGTTGGAGATAGCTTAAATGCTAACTAAATTAATATAATATCCCAGATTGGTAGCGCTAGGTTTGGTCGACTTCCTCCAGCAAATAATGATGACTCCAGCGCTAGATATACTGTCTTGGGACTAGCGTAAAATTCATAATTTACTTCTGTTATGTTGTTTTATGTAATTTGTTATGTTTCCTGCGTTTTAAAATATGATTTATAGTATATTTACTGTTTTTGTAAGGTGTCATGTTTACAATAACATGCCGTATGACCTCTGTAGTCATGACCACGAGCTGCCTCTCTCTCCAGTAAAATAAATAATAAATATATTTA
This sequence comes from Clitarchus hookeri, assembly GCA_002778355.1. Taxonomy (NCBI): domain Eukaryota; kingdom Metazoa; phylum Arthropoda; class Insecta; order Phasmatodea; family Phasmatidae; genus Clitarchus; species Clitarchus hookeri. Next base: position 141,232 of record NQII01004725.1, on the reverse strand, counting down.
TAGCAATAAAAATAATATAATTCACATACAAAATATTACACATTGTCTATGCACCGAGACATATCAAAACATACACACGCAAGTTATATTATAGTAATTCACAGTCTATACATATGCTTACAATTTTTTTTTTTTGCTGGCTCTTATGGAAATTCTAGTTCGTGAACGAACAATAGTAAACACCAGGTACAAAATTTATAATTACGCCGTTTCTGCCATATAACTTTACCAAAAATAACAATTATTACCTTATGAACTGTAGTTAGATATATATTTTTAAAATTGTTAAAAAAATTACGAACATTTTAACAGTGGTTCTTCTGTATGAATACACTCCACTGTGGTTACGGTGGTAGCTCATGCAACCAGTAATTTACAATGCTAATTTTTATATGTAAGATACTTCACGGAAATAAAAAATGCCAGACACCTACTGAAGTATTATAAATCTGAATTAATTTTTTAGATAATCTTTTAAACATTTAATATCACGTGTTGGTCCCCGTGTATTATACAGGCGTACATAATAGACCTATAAGAGTCACTCAGTTAAAAAAAACAGCGCTTGAGGAAAAACTTAATATAATGCATCTTTATGCGGCTGATAAAATTAATAAGTTGCCGCTCTCATCGAGCGTTTGATGCAACGTAGCTTCGTAGGCACGTATTTTCTTATTCGGCCCCACTGAAGGAGCCGTGCATTTCGAATGACGATTGTATTGTCATTTGGTTTTATTACTTATACTAATACACTATAGACGAGGTAAGGGCGTACGATCATCATTAGTTTACCTTTGAAAACAAGTGATGTAATGTCAGCTTCTATTTTGGCTAAGAACTCTACGAAACTACATTCGTCAGTGCTTGTGAAAGCTGTCCAACGCGTTGCTACTCTACAGTTTTTATATTCTACAGAACGACACAAAGGCAGGCATTAGCTGCTTTAAATATTGCACAGAATCGTTGCTGTTTTAACATGGAAATAACCAGCACGTTTACTATGCCAATTACCTTGCTGAAATTACATTTCTAAGATGCAATTTTTTTCTTAAATAATTTACTTAATTTAGGAAAAACTTGTCTCTATTTCTAACACACACATTTTTTTCCGAAACAGGTATTTCCCAGGTACGTTTTCATACTTTGTACAAACTAAACAAAATAAGTAAAAATAAAATTGCCAGCCTTTGTGTTTGCGGTTTCGTAATCGCTCGTACGTAATTTCTGCGTACATAGTCACGAGGAGAGAAATAATTTAATTGCAATAAATACGTACTCTATGTGAGAGAACTAGGAGGGGGATATAGTGAGAGGGGCAATCGGCATGACCACAGTCATAGAAGGACAGGTCTTCACACTTGCCTATCTACTAACGTTCGCGAGTTGTCACTCATGTTGACTGATTTAGTTAATGTAGTGACTGCATAGCGCTGTACAAAAATCTCGTTTTTTTTTGTACAGGGATAATGCGATGGAGGCAGGCGTGAGGTAATAAANTTGTACAGGGATAATGCGATGGAGGCAGGCGTGAGGTAATAAATAAGAACATAATACCTTCACTTACAACACAACAGTCATAGAATACATAATTTCCTTGCATCCCTTAACCGTTGCCTACCTGGTAATATTTATATCCATTTTGTTGGAAAAAGAATNGCGAGTTGTCACTCATGTTGACTGATTTAGTTAATGTAGTGACTGCATAGCGCTGTACAAAAATCTCGTTTTTTTTGTACAGGGATAATGCGATGGAGGCAGGCGTGAGGTAATAAATAAGAACATAATACCTTCACTTACAACACAACAGTCATATAATACATAATTTCCTTGCATCCCTTAACCGTTGCCTACCTGGTAATATTTATATCCATTTTGTTGGAAAAAGAATNTAATACATAATTTCCTTGCATCCCTTAACCGTTGCCTACCTGGTAATATTTATATCCATTTTGTTGGAAAAAGAATAATCTTGTTGTTTTCCTTAAGCTTCAAAATTAGCATTAGCACAACGTATCAAACACAAACAGATTAAATATATTCCCACGTGATTTAAATTAACTTGTAATGTAAAACCATCACTTGTTCGATAACAGCGCTGTGGGGTTTTTTCGCGAACGAAACCAGTCAATAAGAGTGGCAGCTCTTCACGTCGGTGTCAAGAGCTGTCCTTGTAAGATGGCGGGCGTGACTCCTTGGGAGCCAGAGAAGCAGTCTTGGTGAGACGCGGAGGGGTGAACTAGCTGTGCCAGGGCAGCCTCAGCATCCTGGAGCCCAGCTCCCGGGTCTCGACCGGCGCGGAGCTGACGGCTGCCCCCACGGCGCACTGCGGGATCTTGTCCACCTTCTCACACCTCTTGGACACGTCCCAGTAGGCGCGGCCCTCGGGGCACTGGTACAGGTAGCCCGTCATGCGCCCCCGCGAGTCCGGCCGGCACTTGTAGAACTTGAGGCAGTCGCCCTCGTACGAGTAGTGGCCCCTGGCCGGGCACAGCTGACGTCCGGGAGACACCGACACCTGCACCACACACATCCGTCTCCTTCACTCTGTCGTCAAGGCCCCGGCGCACGGATCCAGTTGGGTTCATTGGATTGCAATTTTATTGGAAATGGCTTATTAACGTCCCCCGGTGTTATGCCTGAAGGCTTATCAGGGGACGGCTTACAAGCAAACTTATCACCTAACTTAAACTAGCACCCTGCCTTACCTAGGATTCTAACCCAGAACCTCCCGCACCGCAGACCGGCGGCGCACCAAACGACTGCGCCATGGGAGGTTGGCGGAGATGAGTTGAGAGACTTGGGCGGCTTTCAACAACGAGGCCTTGAGAGCCAATGGGGGTGAAATGAGGTGAGAATGCAACACTGGCGGAATGCAAGGGCGGGGAAACGGGAGATCCCCGAGGAAACCCGCTGACCAGCGGCATTGTCCAACACGATTCCCACTTGCGAAAATACGAGAGTGACCCGGCTGGCGATTGAACCCGTTTCGTCTTGGTGGGAGGCGAGCAGTCTAACCACTACAGTGTATAGTTGTAGGGATGGAAAGTCACACATGCGTGGTTCAACCTATGGCTGGCAATGTAAATAAATAAAAAAAAGTCTAACCATTACACAACCGCAGTCCCTGGCATATTGATGGAAACCTACTATTCCGCAACATGTCATAACTGATAGGCAGTAGCGTAACCACACATTTCTCAAAAGAAGAATAAAAAAGGGGGGGGGAGGTTTACTATGGCTAAAGTGAAGGGAGGGGTTGAACCAAAGTTAGCGGTGCTGACACGAGAGGCGGATCCAGAGAAGGTGTCATAGGGGACATGACCCCAAATCCTTATTTGGACATGAAATTGTCCTGTGGATGTTTTAAAACTGAAATGAAATTTTATCAGAATTGTTTAAAACACTTATCTTATTTCATAGAGAGTGCCCATCCTCCCATTCCAAGAACAGGAAATCTATACCTGCACCTGCACAATGATAAATTTACCCTTCTCTCCCCCCTCCACAAAACTGAAAGTGTAGATCCACTCCTGGTGGCCACACGTGTATTTTAGGACAAACTAAAATAAATATTACTCCGCAATATAGTAAAATGTATTACAGTTTACAGCAATTACATGCTTTTGTCAAAATTAAAGGCTAATTAATAAATTCAATACTAATTAATGTTTTGACAACCTTAGGATCAAAAGGGGGTTACAAACCCCTCCCCCACCTGTTATGCCACTGCTGAAAGATACTAGTGATCGATGACGTTAACGGTCGTGGTAAGAAACCTGGCCAAAGGCGTTGTGATGGAAACCGCAGAGCATCCAAGACAATTAAACATGATGAGCCTGCAGTGTTCTTTTACCGTTGCCATCTCCAGGAGTTGCCGGGAATTAAACCCAAATCTACTGGGCGAGAAGCAATAACGCTATTCTTTACACAACGAAGAAAGTCAAAAGTGAGTGCTGTTAAACACATAAAAGTGTTTTAATTTTATAGTTGCTAATAGATAAAACCATTACGCCAGGTGAATATATGTTCAACTTTTAGTAGAACCTATCTTCTCAAGTAATAATAGATGAACTGTTTATCAAATCAATATGAATGTCAAAATTTTTGTGCCAAACGATTTTTTTTGTAAATTAATTAACAATAATTCCGAGTAAAAAAATTACGTTGGTGGATTTATCATGTGCTATTTACAAAGATAAATACACTTTGAAATTTACGTTTTATTAAATTATACCGTACCCCGTTTATTATTATTTATAAGAAAATGACCAACAAGTACAAGAAGAGAGCACACAAGAAAAATTAACGATGTAACTTACCGCTGGGGAGTCTTCGTCAACTCCACGGTACAGCTTACTGCGTGTAGAACAGGGGGCCGCTTCATCTGGTGGAAGACACTGGACTTTCTCCTCGTCGAACACTGTGCCGTTAGTACAAGACAGCACCAAAACCTTTATTTCGTGGCTTGAAGGGGACGTTGTACATTGGTAGAATTGCTGACAGTTTTTAGGATGGCGCCTGAATCCCGTAGGACATACCAAAGTGAACTGATGCTCTTCCAACTCCGCCCCTTCGCAGTTAATGCCTCCTTGGGGCGTTTGATCTGTTACGCTTGTCAACCCTCCAGCTTGAGTTTGATCTGTTAGATTAGTTGTTTCGCCAGGCTCGGTCTGATCGGTGGAGTCTGTAGCCCCGCCAGGCTGGGTGGTTTCTTCAGCTGGGCTGGTGTCGACGGCAGGACTCGTTTCATCTGTAGGACGCGTCTCCCCGTTCGAGGGCATCGTTGTCTCTTGAGGCGTGGCTCCTGTCGACTGCTCGGCGGCAGCGCTAGTCTGAGACGTCTCCTCTACGGGGTTTGTTGTTTCCTGAGCTAATGAAGTTTCTTCAGTGGGGGTCGAGGTTTCAGGCTTCGCCGTCTCCGACGATGTGCTTTCACTAGTAGGACCTGGAGTTTCTGGTGGTGCACTGGTCTCCGTGTCAGGAGCAGATGTCGCTGGCTGCTGAGTTGTTTGGTCTGTGCTAGACGTCTCGCTTGGCCTTGAGGTCTCCTCTGGCATCGTCGTAGCTTCACTCGTACCTCCTGCCATTACAGTCGTCTCACTTGCACTCGCACTCACACCTGTCATTCCAGTCGTCTCACTTGTACTCTCGCTCACGCCTGTCATTGCAGTCGTCTCACTTGTACTCTCACTCACACCTGCCATTACAGTTGTCTCACTCGTACTCTCACTCGCATCTCCTGTCATTAAAGTTGTCTCACTCGTACTCTCACTTGCACCTCCTGTCATTACAGTTGTCTCACTCGTACTCTCACTTGCACCTCCTGTCATTACAGTTGTCTCACTTGCACTCTCGCTTGCACCTCCAGTCGTGATGGTGGTTTCACTTGTGTCTCCTGTTGTAATTGTCGTTTCGCTTGATGTCTCTGTCATAGCTGTAGTGTCCTGAGTCGAACTAGACGGAGATGTGGAGCTTGCAGAATCAGTGGGCATTGTTTCCTCTGAAATGAATAATTATAATTGCTTTTGAATGTTATCTTGCCATATTAGTGGTATTTTACGAAACATAAATATAATATTTACGCACTTAGACCTTATTAGCCCTATGCTCCATCCCACTCTCACTATAAAAACATAACGTACACTAGAAATGGTTTGTTAAGTTTAATAGATTATGTTGTAAGGACTATGCTTCACAAATGTCAATGTGCGCGAACTGTTCAGAACTTATAAACTACACACATGCCAGTAACTATTAGAGTGAATTGCTATTAACTTGGAGACTACATTTGTTATACACACATCAACATTTTTTGCACCACCGGGATTTCTGAATTAATAGGTTTCTCATAACCTAAGAAATGAAATTCGTATTGTCTGTACATAATAACACGCCAGACTTGACAAATGTGTTTTTGAAATTTGTCGACTGTCCCAGCTAACATCTTTCAACTGCAACCAATTAAAAGTAGTGCAAAACGTTTTTGAGATGCATCTTTTGATGACTTTGAGATTGTAGGTTGCGAGTAGTTTCAAAATTTATTCCGCATGTTTTAAGTGAATGCAACATGGGTAGAATTTTTTTGTAGCATCCTTTGAACACCGAGGAATATTTCGTAATAATAAAAATAAATGATTATGCAGCTATTGGCTACGAGGCACAATAGTTTACAAATGTTGTAAATAAAGCTAGTGTTACACAAAATGATAAGATTGTCACAAATACAGCCATTCACTCATAGTTAATGCACATCTTTCTTGAAAATGCATTTCGTGATTAAGTATTGATAATCAAAATGTACCTTTTTTGAGTCAGTAGTAAGTGCCTACGATTACAGCAGTAAACCTGTTACGCATAGTCACCCAGCTTTACAGCAGGATATCCACAATTAAAACAGCACCAAAGAGAGCCACTGAATTAATATTTTGAGGGAGCCGTGCTGCTTACTGTTATGTCTAAATATCTGAAGAAGATAAAAAAAATGATTGTTTTTGGATAATGTGTATAGTATAAAGAAAACCCCCGGAACTATGTGTGCACTGTAAGAAGTCTTTGACATTTAGAGTGTTGCAATTTGGTTTACGCTAAGTGTCTCTTTCTTGCCAATTCTGATATCGATGATGGCGAAACGAAATATGAGCAAAAAAGAACGCGGAAATTTAACAGTTAACAAACAGTGATACTACAAATGTAGAAACTCAAGTCGCCACTGAAAACAATCGATTTGATGAGACCACCAAGTCTTGTAATGTTTGTGACTTTCTGCTGTATTATCGCCACCATTTAATGAATTTTACTTTCAAAACATGCCACTCTGTAGAATATCTGCACCGCACGCTATCCAACATGGGACGTTTATAGAAATGATGCGACATGGCATTGTTTATCACATGAAAGGAAATATCTTCGTGATTCTGTATTCGCATTAATGCAAAAAAAAAAAAAAATCCTCCATTAAAAATAACTTTTCTATTTAACATCGTATTCATTATCAAAATATACACAAAGGGTTGATTTGTAGTAAAGTATTTGTAACACTTATCTATATTGACTTTGAAAACTAGCTTNCCAAAATATACACAAAGGGTTGATTTGTAGTAAAGTATTTGTAACACTTATCTATATTGACTTTGAAAACTAGCTTCACGAAAGTCACAGACAATCTACCTTGATGTGCAAGATATCAAATCATTTGTGACACACGTGAATAAATAATAATAGGTAATCTGTTGAGTAAACTTGTTTAGAATACAACAGTAAACATATATACAAATACACAAGAATATAGTGNATAATAGGTAATCTGTTGAGTAAACTTGTTTAGAATACAACAGTAAACATATATACAAATACACAAGAATATAGTGTTGTAAACACATAGTCGAAATTATTTTCTTCTAATTAGCTGCACGTAATAAGAATTTGGTTTCTGATAAAAGAAAAACAAAATAAGTTACAGTGTAATTGTTACAATACGCCATTATTTGCTATGCTACTTAAAAATTTTTTTTATACATCTTTAATTACAGCATGTTGCATTAGCACTTCAATTGAATAAAAACAGTTTTGGCCGGTGCTTAAATTAGGTGCAAAATTATGGCAGCATCATAAACAAACAGTACATGTATTAAATTTTGCTTAATCAAAGCTTCCCAAAGAATTGTAAACACATATTAAACGTGTATTTATTGCTGTCCTAATAGCTTTGTAATATAAGAATGCTTTATTGCTTCCATTACAACAAAGTAACATTTTGGGAAGCGCAAATGAACGGGGGGGAAAAAAAAAAGTATGCTGAGACTCACTGCAAATTTTTTTTCAAAATTTCGATGTCATGAAAATTTAAGCACTTTTTCCAGCGATTTTAAGATATTTTATGACAAATTCTATAAACAAATAAAATAAATATTTAGTATTACCTTTATTTCAACATTTTTATCTTCTATGTAAGACGTGTAGTGCCTAGTTCATAATAAATATACCGATAGGGCGTCTGTATAGTTTAAGGTAAGAGCGTTGTTGATCACAAAACAAACATTCCGAATTATTGGTGGCCATTCAGTTAAATAATATAACCGTTAATCTCCATGATTTAAATTTTTTTCTGAATTTTACTGACTGCCGTTTTAAGAAGTTGTACTAAATGAGTGTACACGATTGTTCTGTACTTCACGGCACTTATTTTTTAAAGGTAAATTAAGCATATCATTACTGCTTTTAATGTAAATCAATTGAGTTAATTCGTACAGCATGGAAAATTAATGGTATAAAACTTACCATAGTTCAGTTTTTGAACTCATTTTTGAACTTTTGCCAATATAAATATGCTAAAATAACGGTACTGCAACTGGTTTACTTAAAATAAAAATACTGGAAGTATAAAACTGGCTGGCTCAATCTGAAGAGCGCTAACAACGGAATTTTTTTAATAATTGTACCACATACTATTCAAATGTTCGACATTATCCGTAATCGCTCGTTCCTCGCAAAAAAAAAATTGTTTCAAGCACATAGTTTTTACATAAATAGGTATATGTCGAAATCTGTTTTAGGAATGTACAAATAACGAAAACTAACTAACATACACAAATTAAATAATTCACACTGAAAGATGATGCCAAGAGTGCATAAAAAAATGCGATATAATTTTTTTCAAAGGAAAAAGTAGTCACAAATAATGTATACAAGTTGAACAATATGTGGTACAAATATAAAATAACAAAATTTTTTCGTTCCCAACGTCCTAAAGTAGGATGTTTTGGATGACCAGAAATATTTGATTCTGACGTAGTGAANCAAAATTTTTTCGTTCCCAACGTCCTAAAGTAGGATGTTTTGGATGACCAGAAATATTTGATTCTGACGTAGTGAAAACGTGTACCGGAAGCAAAATATCAAATAATCGTACATTAATTCTAACTAACTACTTTTCTTTGCTTTCTACATCATCGATGAAGAAAATTCCTCATGTTAAAAACGTTCATTTATAGAAACGGCTAAACGCAAATTTGTGGTAGTATGTAAACACTAAATCTTTANTTATAGAAACGGCTAAACGCAAATTTGTGGTAGTATGTAAACACTAAATCTTTAATTGAAATCCATTACAGTATGTATTATTTTCTTATGCATACGGAAACTACACTGTTGCAAAATGTAGCTGAGACAGTTACAAATACTGTGACAATCAAAATTATTCTGCGGGGGAACACACCCAAATGTCAAACTTTTTCCTTCTGGAAAAATATATCTGAATGTATCGTATTTTCAAAATTATAACATTTATAATNTCAAACTTTTTCCTTCTGGAAAAATATATCTGAATGTATCGTATTTTCAAAATTATAACATTTATAATTTTTTTTTCAATTCTGTCGGCATACATTACCTCTATCCTTATTCTTAAGACACTTGCAGGAGCATAAACAATGTTAACTGTATGTGAAAAATAACTCGTTACATCAGCAACTAAGTACCAGTATTTGTGTGATCGAAATCTATGTAATTTTTTTAAACCATGAATAGGCTACCTACCTGTAGAAGCGGAAGTAGCGTTTCCTGTTACAGGAACTGGAGATGCTGTGCCACTGCAGTCCCTGGNTGCTACCTACCTGTAGAAGCGGAAGTAGCGTTTCCTGTTACAGGAACTGGAGATGCTGTGCCACTGCAGTCCCTGGGTGGGTAAACACTCTCCTCGTGGTTACAGACACTCAGGCTTGGATCAAAGATGGTGCCTTCTGGACAGTCGAAGTAATAAACAGAAAACCTCTCTCCCTTGTCACCATCCCAATCGACACAGCGATAGAATTTTTTNCTGGACAGTCGAAGTAATAAACAGAAAACCTCTCTCCCTTGTCACCATCCCAATCGACACAGCGATAGAATTTTTTGCAGTCAGTTGGATGAGGATAGTAACCAGCAGAAGTGCAGGTAATGTTTGGCGTTGCAGGCTTCTGTGGTTTTTCTTTCTCTGATTGGGCACAAGGCATGCTTCCATTGGTGGCTGGGGCTGGGGACGTTTCTGAAGATGAAGCAGCAGAGGATGGTGATGTAGATGACGAAGTAGTTGCCTGACTTGCAGGTGCAGAATTTGTTTGCTCGGCACTAGCCGTACTGGACTGCTGTGTGCTTGCTGTTGTTGAGGGATTGTCTTCAGAACTGGGTGATTTTGACGTGGTATCTGTCTGCTCACTAGATGTAGAGCTGGATTGGTCACTAGGTGACGACGAACTTGGCTGTTCTGCAGGCCTAGTTGAAGAACTTTCTGCAGTAGAGACCGTAGAAGAGCCTTCACTCGAGGTTGAGCTTAGTACAGTAGTGCCTTCTAGCGAACTTGGTGTTGAGCTAGATTGTTCACCTTCTGGTGGCTTCATTGATGGATCTTTACCTTCGCCTGTAGAAGGTGGCATTTCGCCCGAAGGAGCTTCAGGCCACTCAGCATTCCCAGATGTTTCTGGTGGTTTACTTGGCCCTGTTGCATTCGAGGATGGTTTTTGGTCTGATACACCAGAATCTGGTGTACTTTCAGGCTTATCTACATTATTACAGTCTCTTTGTACAGCATATTCATGATTACAAACATTATTTTCAGTGTCCCAGGCAGTTCCTTCACCACACTCGAAATCGTACTTGGTATATCCACCTTTTCCATTGCTTACACATCGGTAGAATTTCTTACAGTTACCAGGAGTGGGGAAAAAGCCTTCTGATGAACATGTACCACCAGACTGTGGACTTGAACCAGAAGATCCTTGTGTTTCTGAAGGAACTTGTGTAGAACTCTGCGATTCTAAATTTGTAGGACTAGAACTATCGGTACCCTGCATTGGTATACTGGAACTACTTTCGGAACTAGAAACTGTTTCCGATGGCCCAGAACTGATTGTGGAACTGACATCGGAAGACTCTGTGGACGAAACAGGTCCATTTTCTGATTCCACTGGTGTCATTGTAGAGCTTTCTGGAGATACATCTTGATTGCTTTCTGCAGGGTTTTCAGTAGAAGGCATGCTGCTTACACCTTGTGGGTTAGAGTTTTCTTCCCCATCAGTAGGATTAGCAGTAGAGCCTGTAGTATCATTTGTATTTGTTTGGGTATTGTCAGGAGAAGAGGGGGGAGTTTCTGCAGAGCTAGGACCACTAACTCCACTGCTCTCAACATTGTTACAGTCTCTTTGTACAGCATATTCATGATTGCAAACATTATTTTCAGTGTCCCAGGCAGTTCCTTCACCACACTCGAAATCATACTTGGTATATCCACCTTTTCCATTGCTTACACATCGGTAGAATTTCTTACAGTTACCAGGAGTGGGGAAAAAACCTTCTGATGAGCATGTACCACCAGACTGTGGACTTGAACCAGAAGATCCTTGTGTTTCTGAAGGAACTTGTGTAGAACTCTGCGATTCTAAATTTGTAGGACTAGAACTATCGGTACCCTGCATTGGTATACTGGAACTACTTTCGGAACTAGAAACTGTTTCCGATGGCCCAGAACTGATTGTGGAACTGACATCGGAAGACTCTGTGGACGAAACAGGTCCATTTTCTGATTCCACTGGTGTCATTGTAGAGCTTTCTGGAGATACATCTTGATTGCTTTCTGCAGGGTTTTCAGTAGAAGGCATGCTGCTTACACCTTGTGGGTTAGAGTTTTCTTCCCCATCAGTAGGATTAGCAGTAGAGCCTGTAGTATCATTTGTATTTGTTTGGGTATTGTCAGGAGAAGAGGGGGGAGTTTCTGCAGAGCTAGGACCACTAACTCCACTGCTCTCAACATTGTTACAGTCTCTTTGTACAGCATATTCATGATTGCAAACATTATTTTCAGTGTCCCAGGCAGTTCCTTCACCACACTCGAAATCATACTTGGTATATCCACCTTTTCCATTGCTTACACATCGGTAGAATTTCTTACAGTTACCAGGAGTGGGGAAAAAACCTTCTGATGAGCATGTACCACCAGACTGTGGACTTGAACCAGAAGATCCTTGTGTTTCTGAAGGAACTTGTGTAGAACTCTGCGATTCTAAATTTGTAGGACTAGAACTATCGGTACCCTGCATTGGTATACTGGAACTACTTTCGGAACTAGAAACTGTTTCCGATGGCCCAGAACTGATTGTGGAACTGACATCGGAAGACTCTGTGGACGAAACAGGTCCATTTTCTGATTCCACTGGTGTCATTGTAGAGCTTTCTGGAGATACATCTTGATTGCTTTCTGCAGGGTTTTCAGTAGAAGGCATGCTGCTTACACCTTGTGGGTTAGAGTTTTCTTCCCCATCAGTAGGATTAGCAGTAGAGCCTGTAGTATCATTTGTATTTGTTTGGGTATTGTCAGGAGAAGAGGGGGGAGTTTCTGCAGAGCTAGGACCACTAACTCCACTGCTCTCAACATTGTTACAGTCTCTTTGTACAGCATATTCATGATTGCAAACATTATTTTCAGTGTCCCAGGCAGTTCCTTCACCACACTCGAAATCATACTTGGTATATCCACCTTTTCCATTGCTTACACATCGGTAGAATTTCTTACAGTTACCAGGAGTGGGGAAAAAACCTTCTGATGAGCATGTACCACCAGACTGTGGACTTGAACCAGAAGATCCTTGTGTTTCTGAAGGAACTTGTGTAGAACTCTGCGATTCTAAATTTGTAGGACTAGAACTATCGGTACCCTGCATTGGTATACTGGAACTACTTTCGGAACTAGAAACTGTTTCCGATGGCCCAGAACTGATTGTGGAACTGACATCGGAAGACTCTGTGGACGAAACAGGTCCATTTTCTGATTCCACTGGTGTCATTGTAGAGCTTTCTGGAGATACATCTTGATTGCTTTCTGCAGGGTTTTCAGTAGAAGGCATGCTGCTTACACCTTGTGGGTTAGAGTTTTCTTCCCCATCAGTAGGATTAGCAGTAGAGCCTGTAGTATCATTTGTATTTGTTTGGGTATTGTCAGGAGAAGAGGGGGGAGTTTCTGCAGAGCTAGGACCACTAACTCCACTGCTCTCAACATTGTTACAGTCTCTTTGTACAGCATATTCATGATTGCAAACATTATTTTCAGTGTCCCAGGCAGTTCCTTCACCACACTCGAAATCATACTTGGTATATCCACCTTTTCCATTGCTTACACATCGGTAGAATTTCTTACAGTTACCAGGAGTGGGGAAAAAACCTTCTGATGAGCATGTACCACCAGACTGTGGACTTGAACCAGAAGATCCTTGTGTTTCTGAAGGAACTTGTGTAGAACTCTGCGATTCTAAATTTGTAGGACTAGAACTATCGGTACCCTGCATTGGTATACTGGAACTACTTTCGGAACTAGAAACTGTTTCCGATGGCCCAGAACTGATTGTGGAACTGACATCGGAAGACTCTGTGGACGAAACAGGTCCATTTTCTGATTCCACTGGTGTCATTGTAGAGCTTTCTGGAGATACATCTTGATTGCTTTCTGCAGGGTTTTCAGTAGAAGGCATGCTGCTTACACCTTGTGGGTTAGAGTTTTCTTCCCCATCAGTAGGATTAGCAGTAGAGCCTGTAGTATCATTTGTATTTGTTTGGGTATTGTCAGGAGAAGAGGGGGGAGTTTCTGCAGAGCTAGGACCACTAACTCCACTGCTCTCAACATTGTTACAGTCTCTTTGTACAGCATATTCATGATTGCAAACATTATTTTCAGTGTCCCAGGCAGTTCCTTCACCACACTCGAAATCATACTTGGTATATCCACCTTTTCCATTGCTTACACACCGGTAGAATTTCTTACAGTTACCAGGAGTGGGGAAAAAGCCTTCTGATGAGCATGTACCACCAGACTGTGGACTTGAACCAGAAGATCCTTGTGTTTCTGAAGGAACTTGTGTAGAACTCTGCGATTCTAAATTTGTAGGACTAGAACTATCGGTACCCTGCATTGGTATACTGGAACTACTTTCGGAACTAGAAACTGTTTCCGATGGCCCAGAACTGATTGTGGAACTGACATCGGAAGACTCTGTGGACGAAACAGGTCCATTTTCTGATTCCACTGGTGTCATTGTAGAGCTTTCTGGAGATACATCTTGATTGCTTTCTGCAGGGTTTTCAGTAGAAGGCATGCTGCTTACACCTTGTGGGTTAGAGTTTTCTTCCCCATCAGTAGGATTAGCAGTAGAGCCTGTAGTATCATTTGTATTTGTTTGGGTATTGTCAGGAGAAGAGGGGGGAGTTTCTGCAGAGCTAGGACCACTAACTCCACTGCTCTCAACATTGTTACAGTCTCTTTGTACAGCATATTCATGATTACAAACATTATTTTCAGTGTCCCAGGCAGTTCCTTCACCACACTCGAAATCATACTTGGTATATCCACCTTTTCCATTGCTTACACACCGGTAGAATTTCTTACAGTTACCAGGAGTGGGGAAAAAGCCTTCTGATGAGCATGTACCACCAGACTGTGGACTTGAACCAGAAGATCCTTGTGTTTCTGAAGGAACTTGTGTAGAACTCTGCGATTCTCCAGTAGATGCACTGGAACTACCGCTACCTTCTTGTGGTATGCTGGAACTACTTTCAGAAGCGGTGGGTGTTAAGCCATTATTATTTTCGGGTCCTACAGATGAGGTAGTAACACTCATCTGATTGATCTCAGTAGACGAAACAGTTTGGCTGCTTTCTCCATTACCATCTGATATATTTTCGTTTCCTTGAGTGTTTGTGGTAGTAGGAGTAGGCGTTGAACTCATTGATCCACCTGTAGGTGGTTGAATGTTGTCTGGAGAAATAGTGGTAGTGGATTGATTATCTGAGGTGTTTGCAGAATTTGATTGCCCTGCATTGTTAGATGAGTCTTGGGATTCTGCTGCAGAAGATTCTTGAGTGCTACCAGAACTTGGACTGCCATTCGCACTGCTCGCGACATTATTGCAATCTCTTTGCACTGCATATTCGTGATTACAAACATTGTTGTCAGTGTCCCATGCTGTTCCTTCACCGCACTCGAAGTCATATTTCGTGTAGCCTCCTTTACCATTGCTAACACACCTGTAAAATTTTTTACAGTCTCCTGGTGTAGGATAGAACCCCTCAGATGTGCAAGATCCTGGTTTATTCTGAGGTACAGCAGTTGGAGAAGGGCTCATCGGCGAAGTTGCTCCCTCGTTCTGACCTGAATTGCCACTTTCAATAGAACTACCAGACTGAGAAGATGTGGCGGATTGCTGACTGTTATCTGATGAACTGGTTAGACCGCTGCTAGATGTTTGGCTACCCGATTGCTCACTATGTTCTTGTGATGCTGCGGATTGTTGCTGGTTGCTGGATGAAGATGTCGAACTTGTTGACTGCTGACTATTTTCGGATGTTTGACTAGAAGTTGCTTGACTTCCACTTTGTGAAGAACTTGACATTTGCTGGTTTCCACTGGAATCAGAATTATTTGACTGCCCACTACTTCCAGAAGAACTGCATGGAGTTGTTTGGCCAGATGATTGTTGATTACTACCAGATGAAGTCGAAGATTGTTGGTTACTTTCTCCCACTGATGACTGTTGATTATTCATAGCCTGAGATGCTAACTGTTCGTTGTTGGTAGAACTCGATGATTGTTGATTTTGACCTGAAGTTGACTGTTGTGTGTTTGATGCCTCTTGGTTGTTTGAAGATGATTGTGTGTTTGAAGATGATTGTTGGGTGTTTGAAGATGATTGTTGTGTGTTTGAAGATGATTGTTGTGTGCTTGAAGATGACTGTTGAGTGTTTGAAGATGACTGCTGTGTGCTCGATGGAAGATGATTGTTGACTAGATGTTGTTTCAGCAAATGACGACGATGATTGACCTTGTGTTGATGATGTTTGGGAAGACTGGGAGCTAGATGCAGCTGAAGAACTAGTGCTATTAGTATAAGATGAAGTGAATGAACTAGCTTCGCTATTAGATGTGCTTGATGAACTCATTTGGGAAGCAGTTTGCTTTTGGGACTGGATACTAGAAGGTGTGGTATCTGACGACTCTGCCCTACAGTCTGACCTCTGCACTGCCCAGTTGTGATTACACACATTGTTCTCAGTATCCCATACTGTTCCTTCACCACACTCAAACTCATATCTTGTAAAAGTACCTCCGCCACTGTTTACGCATCTGAAGAACTTTTTACAATCATTGGGTGATGGGTGGAAGCCCTCTGAATTACACTTTCCTCCAGGTTGTCCAATAGATGATGTTGTAAGTGGTGGAATTGTAGTTACATCATCCTCTGTAATGGAAGATGTGGAAGATGGTATTTCATAACTGCTACCTATTGGTGTTGTGGCACTATTTTGTTGTCCTTCCCCATGTTGTTGACTTGGGCTTTCTGTTGATGAAGAATTTGGTAGGTTGTCAGTATTTTGGGACCCACTTTCCTGTTGGGTAACAGTTCCTTGACTGCCCACAGTTTGTTGGCTGCTACTTTGTTGTTGATTCCAGCTATTCTCTTGACTATTAGCATTCTCTTGTACTCCATTTTGGTTATTACCAGACACCTGTTGTGTATTAATATTTTGCTGGTTGCCATCTTGTTGCTGAACTGACGTATTTTCATACATTTCNTACCAGACATCTGTTGTGTATTAATATTTTGCTGGTTGCCATCTTGTTGCTGAACTGACGTATTTTCATACATTTCGCTGTTTTCATTGTTTGTACTTGATGGGCTTGAAGATTGGTTGCCTAAGTACTGTTCAGTGTTGTTATTTACTTTANACTGTTTTCATTGTTTGTACTTGATGGGCTTGAAGATTGGTTGCCTAAGTACTGTTCAGTGTTGTTATTTACTTTATCAAGCTCGTTAACTGCTGCTTGCCCTTCGCCTGCTACACCACAGTCCGACCTACTAACTCCCCATGCATGATTGCAAATATTATTGTCGGTATCCCAAACTGTCCCCTCGCCACACTCGAAATCATATCTGGTGTAGTGCCCATCATCAGAGCCAACACAGCGATAAAACTTTCTGCACTGACCGGGTACACCATGGAAGCCTTCTCCAGGACACTGAGATGATGATGCTGGTATCGCACTCGTGCTCCTCGCATTTTGGCTCATGTGAGCCCTCATTACTACTGTTCTGGAAGAAGAGGTTGCTGAATCGAACAGCTCTACGGGACCATCCACTTCGTTCACACTTGGGGCCACATCATGCCTCGACCACATACTGCACTCGGTCCTTCTTGTGACAGAAGGATGAACACAGATCCCATATTGAGGATCAAAAATTGTGCCATCGCTACATCGAAACTGGTATGCTGTTAGTTTGGTTGGACCTGGTGATTTTCTGACATAGGGGCTCTGCGGGATGCTTGTGTCCAAACAGTGGTAAAATAACACACAATCTAAGGGATCTTGGTGAAATCCTTCTGATGGACAATCGAAGAGTACCTTCCTGGGCCATCCATCTGAAACAATAAAAATATGCGGTAAAATTAAGATGAAATATAACGAGCTCAGCAAAAATAATTATAGTGTTTCTATGTTACTATGACTGTAAACACCTGAAAAAAGTACGTCAATTTGATCCAAGAGAAATAAAGNAATTATAGTGTTTCTATGTTACTATGACTGTAAACACCTGAAAAAAGTACGTCAATTTGATCCAAGAGAAATAAAGTGGAGAAATCTTACAATAGCATGCAATTTCAATAATACACAGGTTATATCCGACCAAATGGTACAAGATGTGTGAGGCGATTCTTGATATAAAATTAGACAGAAAACATATGGCCTAAAGTGGTTTTGGAGGGACACACTCTCAAAGCAAGAAATGTGGAAATACTTTTTTTAAATCATAAACTACATCCGATTAAAAAACAAATCCCGGTATAGTGTTCTGTTAAAAGGCGTTGTTAAATATGCGTACATTGTGTTGGTAAAATCATTCCCCGTCATTAGTAAGCTAAGGGTTGCCATAATGATAACGTTCTTTACTGTGTAAGTGTGGGCTTTCATCACGTGTGCTTTTTCAAAGAGAACTATTTGCCTAAGAATATTATACCATGGCAAGCTTTGAACATGATTATTAAACAATATGACGACAAAATCAAGAGCTAAGTTGTAAAATATCAGACACTCTCATTGTGGCACACCCCTATCTTACGCTCTACTGGGATTTGAGGTCCAATCTCACGCATTTTGATTTTTTAAACTAAATGCATTTCCAAATCTCTTGCATTAATGGTGCGTACATCTCTCAATTATCGCTTTAGGCTATAGGTTGCAATATGTTTTTTCGTTTCATTTTCCATAAGGAATAATCTCACACATTTTGTACCGTTTGGACGGATACAACCTGTATACAATGTCTTACAGTAACTGTCATATTCCATGTTTCATGTAATGAATTATAATTTTTGTACACGACTTGTAAAACGTTGAGTTAAACACCTCTTAAACTTCCATTCTTTACTCCAGCTAATTAAAATGCATGGGATGACATGGAAAAACAAATTTACGTGGACCATTCTGATGAGTGCTTTCGACATTCCTGATTTCCTCCTTTACTAGCTGACACTCTTTAAGACATAAACAGGTGAGTAAAATTAGCTTTCTTGCTTCGTTTGCATGTTTCTTTAACTAGCCATAACTCAATTTTTCAGAAAGGAACTGAAATACAATTGTTACAATTCTTGAAAATTGTATTTTATATCGACAAAATGTCCGATTTTTGTTTATCATAAATTCGAAATTTGTTTAACGAGACCACAAAGTACATTATTTTACCTCGCTAGCTGGATGGTGTATAGTAGGCAGTAGAATTTTTTTTACTTTTTTTTATTAAAAGTAGAAATGAAAAAAAAAACATAATTTTTTCAATCTGTGGTTTATATTATTTTCCAGGTAAAAATATGTAACATATAAACATTTTAAAAACATACAAAGTCACTGTCGGATTTAAAATTGTACCATGTGGCGGCTAATAAAACAATTATAGGGAAACAGTAAAAAAAAAAATTTAATTACAGGAAAAGTTTACTAAGAAATTTTTCGCACATTTTCCATATCATTGCATACGTATGTACTGAGAAAGTACGAATGTTAAATTTATTTTCCCGTACAAGTATACATGTTCAGGAACGAGTCAAATGTGTGAATTCCCATCTGTATGTACTAAAATTT
The DNA here is from genome assembly GCA_002778355.1 of Clitarchus hookeri. Classification (NCBI taxonomy): domain Eukaryota; kingdom Metazoa; phylum Arthropoda; class Insecta; order Phasmatodea; family Phasmatidae; genus Clitarchus; species Clitarchus hookeri. Next base: position 122,082 of record NQII01004725.1, on the reverse strand, counting down.
CTATACTTGTAGCGTGGTGTACGGAAAATTTTTGATCTTGTGTATATTTTAAAAACTTCCATTGTAACTTTAGGAGTTGACTGAAAAAAATTAAATTCTTCAATGTAGTAAAGTAANAAAGAACCACACAAATTTTAAAAATAATAACCTTAATGTATTACGCATTCCACAGCAACAAATTTCCTGGAAACATAATTTCTATTAAAAATTCACATTTATTAGTATTATTATTAATAGGAAGACTCTTTGAAAGAATCCAAAGGTGGGAGAAGGGGGATATTTTGAAGCTCACGGAAACTGCTATTGTGAATAAAAGTACTTTACAAAGTATGCTTTACAATAACATTATTAAATACAACTTATGAAACATGAAGTACCGCTTATAAATATACTTATAGACATTAATCCTGAGTATTAAATGTTCTCCTATTACGAAATTGTTTCTCAGTAAACTAATTACAAAGATGCAATTCGTAAATATGAATGCAGATTGCCCATATCATAAAAATTAAACTTTTTCTCCTTGAATTTTTGTATGCTTAACTCTTTATAGTGCTCCTAGTCGATTTTATTTGTTGCATCTTTTTCTACTGATATTAACGCATGGCTTTTAAGTCGTTCATTATGGCGCATATACCATATTTAACAGTTAATTTTAAATTCACTTTAATAAAAATTCTNTGGCTTTTAAGTCGTTCATTATGGCGCATATACCATATTTAACAGTTAATTTTAAATTCACTTTAATAAAAATTCTGTTGCATGTTGCAGATGTTGTTGGAAGAGTAGTATAAATCTTCAAGACAGGGTATTAGTCGCATAACAATATTTTTTAATTAAGTTAGCACTGATGTAAAAGTTAGACTTTCTTTGTAGATATTAATTAGCTCCAAGATAATATAAATATTATGTCGTAAAAGTAAATCAAATTAAAGAGACGATTTATGTTTTGTTTCTTGTATTCATTTTTCAGTCCTACTATATTTTGTTGGGGCAATTTATTTTGTTTAATATGAGTTAAACGTAATACGAAAGTTATTGAAGTTGAAGTTTCAATTTCGTTTGTTTGTAAACATGAAAATAAAAATATTCATTTGGAAAATGACAAAAATTAGAAAATATTTGGGCATGAAAGGGAGCCCAATTAGATGTGTCAAGAGTAGAAGTATAGTTCACTACTTTTCAGTACGGTATGTTTCATTTCAGAGAGTCAGCAGCTGTTTTCAGCACTGCCAATTTCTATAAAGAAATTCAGATGTTCTCAAACGTGCCATATTATAAATAATTAAGAAAACTAAAGATTTTCATTCCAAAAAATTTGCAAATAAATATATGAAATACAAATTATTATAATTAGGTATACGGACATTACTCAAGGAAATATATATATTATATAATTCAGATATAGCGAAGTTACTAATGATTCAAAATATTTTATGATTTCCTAAACATAAACTTATAATAAATATATAATTGATTTTCTCAGAGTAGATGTCTATGCATATCTCATGCATTAAAATAGTAGTTCTAGATTTCTGATACAGTTCATGACTATCACACACTGCTTAATTTGAACCAGCACATGAATTACTATTTAACAGTGTTTTTAATGGCAATTATTAAATTCGTCAGCTCGCACATGGTAGTCATAGTGGCATATATTTTGCCGGATGTGTGGAAAAAATATAAGTTTTAACCTCTACAAAATTATCTTACTTTGATTTCAACTGTTGCAATTTTGTAAAATAAATTCACGCAAATATCTTAAATAATTATGCAAGTTATTTTAAACAAAAAATTATACGTACAGTGTGTTTTTTTAGCTTGTTCTGTATTTATTTAACAAAACCAATAGTAATAAAAAATATCTACCGTAGATATAAAAACGTGTAATAATAGGATCATTAAAATATACAATTTTTACCTTTTTTAATGATCACTGGCACCCATTTTAACACATATTTTTGCCTAGACATATAGTTATACACAACACTAAACACTGTAGCACTTGTCGATGAAACAATATACTACAGAATTTCACTAACATAAACACTTGCCTTAAACAGATTTATTTTGTCACTGCAATACGTATACAAATTTCCAGCGAATGTAAATCGGTTTTTCTAATTGCAACTTCCCAACAGCTTCGCTGTATAGCGGCCGAGTAGCAGGAGATAACTGTCTACCAGAGACAAAATAACTGCGGAAGAACATACAACCCCGTCTCCAGTCTCGCTTTGCAGCCTCTCACAGGCCCTGGTGCGTGGCTAACTTGAAACAAGTGAACCCCAGCAGCGGTTTCCTGCTCTTTGGTCGAGTACCAGGGGCGGCCAGACGTGACTTCTCCACATTTGGCAATCCATTTCGGCTGATTCGTCGAAACAATAATTAATAAAAATAATTATAACATATAGTTTTGCCCCCCCCCCCTTCCTGCCCGGCATGCTGCTTGGGGCAAGTGCACCCGTTACCCCCTCCCCCTCAACAAGATCCGGGGCCTGGGTTTAACAGTAGCGGTACTGAAAACAACTGCGGAACACCAAGCCCTTCTGGGAAACAGTAAATCTCTATACTGTACTAACTTAAAACGCGTAATTTTAAAATAACACAATCGCCCCAGGAGACTGCGGTGGCTGAGCGGTTATCATCGTGCCGGACGATGCCGCTGGTCAGCGGGTTTTCTCGGGGATCTCCCGTTTCCCCCGCACTTGCATTCCAGCGCTGCTACATTCTAAAATCATTTCACCCTCATCGGCTCTCAAGACCTAGTTGTTAAGAGCCGCTCAAATCTCTCACCTCATCTCTATTGCTCCAAATATAAATTAAATTAAATTACAATTATTTTATTACGGCCATACAACTATATATATTAATTAAGCAAAACAATTCGAAGTTGAGTACAACTTGAAACCCAGTTTGCTCAAAAATTAAAACTGCAGGCTTGGCACGAGGATCGTTTCTCCAGAGTCTGGCCACACCTGTTACATGAAGGTTGGGAGAGAGGACGACCTTGAATTTGGTGTGCCTGAGCGTGCGTGCGCAGTGACCCCGCGACCTAAGCATGGCGAGGCGTGGCGGGGGGATGCTAATGACTGTAGTGAGTAATGGGGCGTTGCAGGTGGCGGGTACTGCTAACCGGAGCCCCGGCAGCCTCGTTGGGACCGCGCCAACTGGGGACGGCCTGTCCCACGCCAGCCGCGCGCGGGGTAGGCATGGCGACCCACTGCCGCACAGGGTCAACACCCTTCCTCCGATCCCTGCTATCCACCACCATAACACGACTGCGGCCGGGCAACTACGGTGTTTCGTTTGTCTGCTGATCAGAGGTGGCATGCGGGCATGCTCAGTCACGCACTCCCCCCTCCAGCAGTCGTGAGGTACCTCCCACCCTGGGGCCGCGGTTGTGCAGTGGTTAGACTAATCGCCTCCCACCTAAGCGAACCGTGTTTGATTCCCGGCGGGGTCGCTCCCGGATTTTCGCATGTGGGAATCGTGCCGGACGATGCCACTGGTAGGCGGTTTTTCTCCAGGATATCCCATTTCCCCCGCTCTTTCATTCCGGCGCTTCTCCGTGCGTCAATCACCCTCATCGGCTCTCAGGACCTCGTTGTGGTCGCCCAAATCTCTTCACTTCACTGCATAACACGACTGCGGCCCGGGTGACTGCAGCGTTTCATTCAGGCCCTTGTAGCGCGAATAGAGAAAACGAAACCTTCCCGAAGATACCCAAAGTCTGCCCGAAGTAGAGTTTATACGGTCTTACAACTTCGGCATTAAAAAAAATGTTACATATTTAGACAAACAATATACTATATTCACGTAGCATAAATTTACAATAAACAATCTTGTAGTTTCTTTCTTTGGATATTGTATAAACTCATGATTGATTTCCATATTGTAATTATGATGTTGGTAGCACAGATTGGTTTGTGTAAGCGCCCTTCACGTCTGTTTATTCGTGTTACGTATATTTTCATGAATATACACATAAAATTTGTTGTAATGTAGTGTTTCACTTTCACGGTTACAGTTTGTATTCTCTCAAATGTATTTGTGATATGAAATAACCGCGCATAAGAGACGCATCAATAATATTGCCTAGAAAACATACGTCAATCACAAAATAAAAAAATAACCGCTGTAGAGGTATCTAGACTACTAACAACATAACGAATTGAGAATGTATTTTACTCGGTGTTCTAAAGTTGGTACTACCGTAGAACCTGCTTCGTCTTGCTTCGGCGAACAAATTAATGGGATAAAGATATCTCGTTACACCCTTGAGTTACAATTCTCTACTATTATTCTCCCTGGTTTCATTTGTTTGCTGCTGGAGACACGGGAGGGGGCGTGTTCAGTCACGCACTCTCCCCTCCTCCAGTCGTGTAGTACCCTCCATCATGTCTTATATAATACAATCGCTTGCCTATACCTATAATTAACTCGTCCATTCCCAATTTTCTCCAATACGCCAACGTCTCCGACGAGCTCTATGCACCAAAATAATAAATATAATTAATAGTATCGACACTAATTCAAAAATGTTCTGAATTCTAATAAAATGGGAACACAAATAATTTTCATGAGACTGTTTTTGTTGATTCTTATTCCTCTTAAAAAAATACAATTTCAAAGATACAATTTTTATTTTACGTCGTATAGTTATGCACAGAGATGTCGAAGTGGACGGAACCACCTATTATAATGGGCTTCAACCAACTTGGTTCCGAGACGATGTTCATATACTTAGAGAAGATAGTTTACCGCGGGAAAAGCTGACTGTTTTCTTGTGTTCAATGTACTGTACATAACTATCCTGAAGTTTTCTTTTGGTATTGGCTGTCTTGCATGCATGACCAACGAGGTTATGATACTCTAAAGCAGAACATTTGTGATTTGCCTGCAAAAAAATCTTAGCCGAGTCAACAATTTGATAATCCAATCATAAAATATTGAACTAACTGTAAATATATTGAAGATATTACGTTGGCTCGAAATATTTCTGCGATTTTCCTGTGTGTCTGCGTACACTCTGAATCACTCCAAAGGCGGGTCTTGAACCCATTATCGATTCAACGTCCTCGCTATATGAGTCCAACGTCTTATCGAGTAAGGCTGTTGTAGAAAATAACACCTAACACATATGCCACGGCGAATTTCCGATGCCGTGGGTAAATTTCAAGAGAAACTGGAAACTGGATAAGTGATTTCTTACGTACTGTTAAAAGTTAAAAATATTTCCTTAATTTTACGGAAAAGTGCTGGTAAAATTTCATTCAGAGGTGTCCGTATATTCTCCGTAAAATTACGGATACACTGATATTAAAAAAAACTGTATTTCCGTAAATTTAACAGAACTTTCCATGAATTCACGAACCCTCTACGTAATTTCGTAATTATTTTTCGTATTTCCAGTTTAAAATAAAAATAGATAATGAAAAAGTATTTAATTTTNCTCTACGTAATTTCGTAATTATTTTTCGTATTTCCAGTTTAAAATAAAAATAGATAATGAAAAAGTATTTAATTTTTGTTGTGCGAGTGTTCTATTGTATATCAAAAAGATATTTTAAAAAGTTAAAACATTTTATGCTTTAACAAATTGCANCTCTACGTAATTTCGTAATTATTTTTCGTATTTCCAGTTTAAAATAAAAATAGATAATGAAAAAGTATTTAATTTTCGTTGTGCGAGTGTTCTATTGTATATCAAAAAGATATTTTAAAAAGTTAAAACATTTTATGCTTTAACAAATTGCANCGTTGTGCGAGTGTTCTATTGTATATCAAAAAGATATTTTAAAAAGTTAAAACATTTTATGCTTTAACAAATTGCAAGTCCGTGACTCTAACCACTAACCTACAACTCTTTCATGTTGTCTGTGGTATAACTTTGGTATTTGTAGTACAGTCTTATCAGTAACTGTATGAAAGAATAGGTCTTAGTGGCGTGGATAAGCTAATTGCCGCAGAAACGATAATTTTCTGGTTACAGTGGCGAAGAAAGCTTCGTGTAGACTCGGCATTGCATTAGTCGTCCCCGAAACCCGAAGCTATAGGAAACACGGAGATTTGCCATATTTTGTATTTGCGGATTTAACTCCGTTTTTCGTCATTATGGATTGCATTTCCGTTAATTTGCTTTACATTTCCGTAAACATTTTCGTAAATATACTGGAATTTTTAACAGCGTGGTGAATAAAAGCCTTTTTTTTTTTTTAGACATAATAATTTTTTTTCTTGAAATCTATCCGTGAGATATTTTATCATCTGTTTGTTAAATGTCCGCCATATTCAAAACTGCTACTGGGAAAAGAAATAGGTTTTTGTATCCCCCCTTGAGTTGAGAAGATTTGGCTTGTGCTTCAAGGCTTAAACGAAGTCTTGAAGGCCGGTGAGAGTGAAACGAGGGGAAGATGAAGCAACGGCTGAATGCAATGGCGGGAATACTGGAGTATGCCAAAGGCAACGTCCGCCATGTTTACTACATACAAAAATCTTAGTGACCCCGCCGGGAATCGTACCTGGTAAACCTTGGTAGGAGGCGAGTAGCCTAGTCACTACTCTGAGAGTTTTTTTCTGTTATTTTTTCCCCATGCCTTACGAATGTGTCAGAGACGTGAGCACAAAAGACACTCTTATTGAAGGTGGTGTGGCCCACATGAGAATTTGGGAAGTTAGGTATCAGNCAGAGACGTGAGCACAAAAGACACTCTTATTGAAGGTGGTGTGGCCCACATGAGAATTTGGGAAGTTAGGTATCAGTTCATTATAAGCAACAATGGAACACGTTTTAAAAATTAGTGCCAGAGCTTGCGCATCAGTAGACATTCAAGTCAGTGAATGAGTAAAGCGATTTGAGTGGCTCCTAACAACGAGGTATTGAGAGCCGATGAGGGTGAAGTGAGGTGAGTATGGAGCAGCGCCGTGATGAAGGGGCGGGGGGAACGGAAAATCCCCGAGAAAAACCCGTCAACCAGCGGCATTGTCCTGCACGATTCCCACTTGCGAAAATCCAGAGTGAACCGGCCGTGGTAGGAGGCGAGCAGTCTAACCACTCGGCCACCGTGGCCCCAGTAGTCGTCCGGTATCTGCGGAGTCGTTGCCACCTCCCGAAAAGGACACGGTAAAATTTCCACGCCCCTGGCCATGATTTCCGCGTGGAGCCAGCTTCTTAGAAAAAGAACTCCGCACATTACAAAGTCGAATGAGCCTTGGAGACGTAAGCGGTCTGCTCTACTCCTCGCCTTTCTCAGAACTCCTCACCTTCCTTCTCTACTTTGGCCTGCTATGTTGTTCGTGTAACGGGCTACGCGTTTAGAATCACATATGTTGATAGGGGTTTACTGTCTGCATCTTGTGAGTCATCTACAAGTTCTCTGTAAACCTGTGTCAAATTCTGTTGAAAATTAGAAAATTATATTATTTTGCCTTCCTGATTTACTAAATTAGGTTTAAATTTTAGGGGATTCATCACACGCAGAACATCTCTAGTTGTACTTGACGGTGGACTGCAAATCGCTTGGGTGTTAGGATCACCGGAACACTACAGTATAGGACTATCCACAGTAAAGTGAGCACTTTTTAAGGCCCTCGCAGTAGACATAATAACTAAAAAATTATATTTTGTTGTGGCCTCAGACATTAATTTTTGAGAGCCATAAAATGTATACACTGTATTTAAGAGTCATACAGCAATTTTTATGTCAACAAATGCTAAAAGGATAGAAACAAGCTAACAGGAATTTTAAAGCATTGCCTTTAAAAATGCTTACTTGACCGTGAACAGNCCCCAACTGCTTCTTTTCTAACTCGCGTTATGCTGCCCCCACATTTTTTTTTACCACTTATTATAATAATAGCTTTTGTCAAAAATTTCAGCGACCATAAGGGGGATAAGGCGAGAAATATTTTTTTTGAGATAGAGCCAAAATAAAATTTTATTTAACCGAATTGTTTGCAAAAATCTGTCCATCATGCAAAAAAATTTTTTTTTTCCTGCTACTAATGAAAATAATCTAAACGTGTAAAGCGAATTATTATTCTATTCTAATCATTAATTGCAACATTTTCTGTTCACTGACGATTAGGAAATTTCCATACATAAGATATATAACACACCACTGCGCAAGTTGGTAGATACTTCAGTGTACAATTCTAACATTTCTGATGAACCCGCTTAAGTGACAAGTCTTGTTGTCTTAGACCATATAGGAGTAAGTGGGACTAATTTTTTTGTTATTGAGTCATTCAGAGGCAACCATACAAACTTGGAAATTAATTTAAGGGGCCAACAATTGGTTGGCTAACGAATGCAGTACAGCTGCCATATTTATATGTTTTTAATGAACGAAGAATTACTTTGAAATCTGGTCCTAACTTTATTAGTTGTGTTTTAGTGAGTAAAACTGAAACTTCTAAATGTAACAGAATTTTCTCACTGTACACAAACGTGTTAAATATGCAGGGATAGACTAATCATTCAATTCGCCATAGAAACATAAATCGATTTTGATCGGAACATTGTTTTTTATAAAACGATTACTTACAATTTTTCTATTTTGTTCCGTTTTTTCTTCATTCTATGCATGGTGATCTGTCGACTTTCGTAGTCGCCATAAGACGCAAAATCTGTCATTAATTAATTTGTCCCGATATTCATTAGTTTTAAACTACAATACGTTATTAAACCAATAATATGTATAGTTAAGTAAAACATACATAAATAGTGCAATCACAAAAAAATGTATTCCTTTAAATAATTCTGCAATTAGTTGCAATAGTTGAGGCAGAAAGCATTAATAAATTATAGCCTTTGGCAGAGAGGGAAATTAATATGTGAGCCAATGTTTTCCCTATAATACGTATTTGAGCCAAAGTTATACAGTAGACTCCCGGTCATCCGAGGTAATTGGGACCGAGATCACCTCGGATACGGTAAAGCTCGGATACTACGGAGGTTATGTGTTATTGTAGTAAAAACATGTGAAGAATGACAAAACTGGTTTATTGTAATTGAAAACGTAAAATAAACATAGTTACAGACCTGTAAGTTAGTGGAAACATGAGATTGCGTATTACTTAAAAAAATCTTTGATTGTTTTCTGAGTTAACCTCTGTCCTCTCTTGGATGATGCGATGTTACGCCGACGCTGAAAAGTCAGTATGTCATGTGGTTTGTTGCTCTATGTTAGCAAGAGCAGCTTTGATCGATTTCATCCCATCGGAATGTAGTATTTTTGGGGTTATCTCGTCCGTGTCGTCGTCTTCTTCACTGTGTTTAGGATTGTTAACCATATCGATAATTTCCTCATCGGTAATCTTCATCTGGACATCTACACTGCACCAATCACGAATGTCTACGCTGTTGATTTGATTTTCAACAGGTAGCTCATTGGCCAGTTGAACTAGTCCGTTCACATTCTCCTGTTCTGGCACTTGTTTGGGTTGTCCATCTAAGCCAAATAAATTTTTCCATTACTTTTTAATGGTGGTAGGTATTACCTCATCCCACGCTGAAGCAATCCAGTACGATACACCGTTCATTGTAACTTGCTTTAAGGCTTCCTTGACAATCATTTCGTCATATAATTTTACAATCAAAATCTGGAGAAGCCTTCATTGGTAAATTCTCTTCATCGTTTCTAGAACTCCTTGGTCTAGAGGTTGAATTAGCGACATCATATTAGGGGGTAGAAATACATCATTAATATCACCACTGCACAGTTCTTGGGCATCTGGGGGAGATGGCGCAGTCTAATAATAAAATAGCTTTCCTAGTTCTTGTTTTTTTTTTTCAAAAATTCTTTAGTGACAGCAACAAATTCATGATAAACCAGTCACTAAAAATCGTGCTTTCCATCCATGCATTTCTTTGGTTGCGGCACATTGTTGGTAGACAGTTGACTTTAGTTTCAAAGAACCCGAAGCATTGCAGGTAGCCAGAATTGTGACTCTCTCTTTACTCTTTTTAAATCCGGGAGCAGTTTTTTAAGATTTTGCTGCTAAGGTTTTTGAAGGTAGCATTCGAAAGTTAAGACCAGTTTCATCTGAGTTAATGATTTGATCTGAGGTTAATCCTTCCTCAAAAATGATTTCTTCAATTTTTTTCTTGAATTCCGCAATTTCAGATGAGTCAGCCGACAGTTATTCCCCACTAATATTCAGCTGTCTTATGCCATATTTATTTTTCCACCTGTCCAGCCAACCATAGCTGCCAGTGAGTTATTCATCGCCGTCTTTAAAGTTCTTGTGGAACTCGAGCGCCTTAGCTTGAAGCATTGGCCTACTCGCAGGACTACCCATCCCTCGAAGCTGTGAAAACCACAAAAAAGAGCTCCAGACAACTGCTCGTAGTCGTCCTTCTTCAAAGTCTTTCGACTGAAACCACTGCCACCACTCACACTCTTGTTGACAAAGTTTTCGATTTCTTTCCGGTTACGTCTCCAATCCCCAACAGTCACATCACCAACTCCCAACTCGGCAGCCACCTTTTTAATTGATTCGCCATTGTCTAACCGTTTTAATGCATTACATTTAGTTTCAAGAGAATCTACAACTCTTTTCCGTTTTCCACTCATAATGAAACACAAAAATCACTAACACAAGCACGTTTAGCGCGAGCGCAGAGACAACTGAGAGCGTCAGGTGACTGCGACGATACGAGGAGTTCCGAGTGAACCGGACGATGAGATGAGACGGGTGGGGCAGCATTTCCTAGAATTAATCTCCTTCATATTCGCGCCAAATGACAGCTTGACCTAACAACAAGTCGAGGAAACATCTAATGCTTGACCTAGCAATAGCCAACTCCTCAACCTTGCACGTCAAACGAAGAAACATCGCTTCTCGCCTTAATTCGCCTGCTTTTAGAAGCATTATTTTTATATTTTATCTTTCGATGACTAGCTCGGTTAACCCGGAGGCTCGGTTGACCGGGACTCGGATAGTCGGGAGTCTACTGTAATATGCGAACCTGACAAAACGTATGTTTTATTATGTTGGAAATAATTTTAATTTTCAGCACTGCTGTTGCTCTCATCTGTTGAAGTACGGAATTCTTCTGACTGCACATCTCTTTCTTCCTCTGATGCACCCGAATTATTTGAAGTGATTTCGGGGGCACTCAGCATCTCCAAAACGTCTGCAGGTAACGATTTCAGGTTTTTTCATTGGTAGAGGCCGCACATGTGAAATGGACGGATCTGAATATATTAGCAGAGAATATAAAGTATATCTGTGTTGGTGCTTGTTTCATGTCACTATGTCATTCTGTTAATTATTTTCTTATTTATTTGGTGTTTCGCCAAATATATATTTTTTCACTATTGGAGCGTGCTCCAGTTCTGCTTAACATTTTTGTTTATTCCCTTTGAAGCTGTATAGCAAACTTTATCATCTGAAAATTGTGTAATGTTTAAATATTTATGTTTGTTCTATGTTTATTGTTTAAAAAATAATTTTATTTGTGTCTATTAATTATTTACGTACGTAATATTGTGTGAACTCTTAATTTACAATTATCAATATGAAAAACTGCATTTGTGAATTATTATATATATTACTTGACTTTCGATTTATGTATCGATTAGTCGCTCGAGGCCACGAAGTTTGGAGCATTCGTTTGTATATATAGGTTTCCGCTCAAGTAACTTCCTTTTTCTTAGTTTTCTCGCCAACAGCATGTAGTCGACTTACTTTTTGGAATCCTTCATAATTTTGTGATGAATTATTATTTATCCGCCGTTTTGGGTAAGTTCGTTTGCGGATATTCTATTTTGTGACGTGGTAATATTATTTTTGTGATTACCTTCGGTCATTTTCACGCTTTATTTTTGCATTTGTGTTTAGCTGTTCCCGGCATGATCGCTTAATCTTGTAGCCAGTCATTTCATCCTTCATGTAATGTGAGCCCACCTAATCGTGGCATGGTCGTTTTGACCATGTGCCCACTTCTTTCGGCTGGCACCGCGGTAACTTCTGTATTTCTGAATCTGTAATCAAGGAACCTCTAAAATTTATTTTGCCTGCTGAATGTGCTCAGGAGTGCTCCGAACTTTCTGTCTTCTGAGGCGACATCAATAATTATGTTGGACTGTCAAACTACAGAATTATTTTTGTTCTTCAACTTAATTAAAAGCAAATATAAAGTAAGTGATGTAAATATTCAAATGAAGCGATCACCGATACATGACGATATAGTCATGGCATTATAAAAAAAAAAAGAGATTGTAGTTTGTCAAAAACCAATTGTGTTCTGAAAGGTAACTCAAAACAAAAAAAATGTAAAACGTATATACTCATGTCTTTATAGAGTCCCTAAATTATTTTATTTATATTTATATATATATATATATATATTTGTTGTTGTGGCGCAAAGAGTTTTGATAGAATAGTTGCTCAAAATAAACAGTAATTTTATTTCTTTGTTAATTACTTCCTTTGAGTTACATCATGAGTGTGTCTATTACTTATTTATGACTTTTATGTAATAAGTAAAACAGGAGCATGCTCATATTGTTTGCTTTCAGTAGTAAACTCTAGTCTAAACAGGAATATAGATCCCACCTTCCATTTGTGTGCCATCCTTGTGTAATAACGAGAGTACCTATGGGTGCTCAAGTTTACGTCACGAAGGTGCTACATAACACTATCCGAGATGTTTTTACGCTGAAATCTCCTCTGTACAACTTGAATTCTTTATTTCTGGCCTCCTCGCTCAATAGGCAGTATGGCATGCTGAGCAATGCTTTCAGACCAATGGAACATGATCTCGTGAATAATTGTGGGCATACGATGCCATACGTACACATGTACAAACATATCTGCGGTGTGTCTTGTGTAATATTTGGATTTGTCTAAATATATTGTGTAGTCACATGACACTGTTTTCATAATAATACCAAATCTGTAAATAAGTTCCTCATCCACCCCTTCAATGCTGGCTGACACTTCGTAATTTTCGAAAAACCATCTTGCAGTATTTCCGTCATTTGAGCTACCAAAACCGGGTTTGGATTTATCTACAATTAAACCCATTTCATTTTGAAATTTGTGTTTTATAGCGCCTTGTATTCCTTTACACGAGCTTTTTCAGCAACACCACGAAATGTCTACTGTTTCAGCGGCAATGTGTAAGCAATGTGGGGTAGGCATTCAAAGAATCTAACTCATACATGTAGTGGAGAAAGTCCGAACTCAAATGTTGATGCTTTTCATGAGACAGTATCAATAATTTCAAAGTCTTGAAAATCTTTAGACGTAAGCTCACGTACGTAGCAACTTTGGGTTGATTTATTGTCTCTCAGGTAATTATAAATCTTCCCATTCACCATGGTGAGAAGAAGACGATGCCGTAAATTAACCACTTTACTGATTAAACAGTATACAGAGGGTTTTAAATTACAGTGAAAATTGAATAGCGCAATAACGGTTAGAACACAACTAAAACCTTCGGTTAACTCTTCTTTCATCCCTTGCAATGCAATGTCATGGGAAGTCTTGAGTTATTCCATGTACATGACGTTCGAAATTAAATAACGTACGCGGTTTTTTACCTACCAGTATAACTATCTTCCATGTTAGCTTAAATCGGAAATCCGGAAAATTGTAGGAGCAGCACAGTTGGAAAGGCGAGCATGCTGTTGAGCGTTCAGATACCCGCAGCGTATTGGCACACGCTCAGACACATCTAGCACCAAGCCAACCTTATATGCTGCGTCATATCCTATAATCTTCGATGCCGAACAAGGTTTCCCGGTTACCCACATTTCATTTTTTGAATTTCTGCCAGATTGAGGTCATCTGCCCCACTGTGCGACGTCACGACACGATGTCGACAGCTACACACCTCAAACAATTTTGCACCACCTGTAATTGGTTGCACATGAAGGATGCTCGCTGGCATGGTAGGTGCGTTACAAAACTACATTCGTAAAATCTGGCATGATATTTTATACAGACAGGGTTTTCACCCGATACGTTCTTTTGGGGAGTGAACAACCTGGTAACTAAGAAATCCCGCTGATGCAAACCTTTTTTTTAAGTGTGTAGTTTTGCCAGAGTTCTTTTGTGCTTCCTACTCGCGCGGCTCTCTTTTACGTATCTTGCCTTACAGCCGGAGACATCATGCTGTTGTTGCACTCCCCTTCGATTCTCACTAAGGACAGCTTTGTGCGGCGCGCGCAGGGCAACAAACGCGCGAGTGCATACTGCAATGTTTTAATAGGCTACTTGGGGCTTCGACCAAAGTGCGATTTAGCACTCTGGTCCCTCTCATCACGGTGAACCGGCTCGCACACTATAATTTAGCTCGTGGTAAACGTGATGGTTGGAGGGTATGTGAGGAATACTGCCATATCCTCCAGCGCTGCTCTCCGTTTCTTCTACATCTCAGCGACCGAGCATTTCTGCTCATACAACTTGAGTCGCATTCGGTAGGTCGTTGCATCCATCTCTCCCCTGCTGCATTCTGGGTTGTTTTCCCAAACTTTTAGCCTTCTTTCCTTGGAAAGATGCGAATGTGTGTCTGGGATGTCACCCCTCCCCCCCCTCAACTACATGCAACAATCAACCTATAGCTTTTTAAACTCCGAACAGATTGAAATACATTTTTGTGGGAATATGGTATCAATAACGACTATGATGACGCAACTTGAAGTATTTTGCAGTATTACCAGGAGGCATGCGATCTGGCCCATCTCTTCCAAAATTATTATTTTTTAAACTGCAATTATATTATACCCATTTTCATAACGTATAAGCCTTCAACAAAAACATATTTTTTTGCTATGTAAATTAATTTACAAGAAATGTGTTTTTTCCGCTCGGACTTACGCCCATTTTCTCCAATAACTGCCCTGAACCTATATCCTAAGATACTGGCTTCACCCTAATCTTCAGTTGGATCTGAATTCGAGTGTAAAAGTGCTGCACCATCGCGACTGGCCGAGTTCTGATCAGTTCCAAAATCATGCGATCTAATATTGGGATGAAAAAACTGTGATCCGCTCTCATTTTGTGATATCACAATGCATTTGTTTGTTTTGAATTTTAACTAAATAAATGTATCACATTTGAAGCTCAGGTTGTACATTTCCCAAACTTTACAACTGTAAGCAACATCCAACTCGAATGGTGCAACAGTATGTGATAATCTTAGATCAAGTTCTAAAATGATCTCGGACGAGGAATTAAATTTCAGTGGTGCAACCGGGAATTAGAGCAGGTTTTGTATCCTCTGGATTAATCACTGAACGAGCAGCGGCCAGTTCGAACGTGCAGCGAAGCAGTGCTCGTGTGAAATGGACCGAAACTAAATGCGTTTAAAGATTTTTTGTAAAATCTACTGACTTTACCTGTAGAAGAATAGTTTCGTACATATTCCTAATGGATAACATTTCTCAGAATATTATCTCAAAGTAAAGAATAAGTAAGTGCCGAATGTAACAGCTTGGACAAGCAAAATCAGTAAATGAAATAACTACAGTAGTACAAGTGTAAATTTGAAATAAACTGGGGTGGTACATACCTTTTCAGATGTAATTGGAATGTTTTTAAAAATCTGATAACGAACTAATTAATTCTTGATATGTAAGATTTCTCGTATTTTGTAAATAAACAGTGATAATGTCATATTAACTCAAATAAGCGTATATCATAATGCATAATTTATTTCTTAAAAATTCATTTTTACTTTAGTAAATTCCTATTTAATTTTATTCTTTTGAAAAATTATGTTAGGTTTTTTACATCATCACACAATTACTAGGATAATATGTTACAAAAATTAACTTAAATATAAGCGTTACTAGTTAATATACTTTTATACGGAAAAGTCTTTCCTTTCTCTATTAAATATACCTACAGTAAATCATGTTTCTTTAAAAACAGCAGCGACAAACCATTTTTCGGTATACATTTATTTTTTCGTACGCCATGCATGTACAGATTCATGCTTCTGGTTTGACGCGTATTAACATTCTTACTGCGGTTGTAAAAACATATCTATATTCTGTATAAACTACAATTTTTTTAAACAGAAATACTTTAGCTAGCGGTTGTAGCACTGGCTTTACTGAATTTGTTTCAGGTGTGCCAGGCTTTCTCTGTGATAATCATTTCCGAATATTTCAAGCAATGATGTGTGTATAGAATTTGTTTCAACTGATATAAATATGTGCGCGTGTGTAAATATACGTATGTGTATACTGAAACTAATTTTAAAATAAAGTGGTATTTAATTTTGTTTAAATTAATAATATATTAATAATGTTTTCATTTCTAGCACGGCAAATTAACGTCCGAGCATAAACGCGTGCATGCACGAGCATGGAAACGCGACATAGATTCGTTTTTTACTCCTCTGCACAGTTAGAGGGTATTTACTGCATTCTTCCTCGTGATTTAGTGGGATTGGCCGTGACAGATCTGATCGCACGTTCCGCCCTGAGCGACGACGTCTGCAGCTGGCCGCGCGCATGATGAACATCAGAGTTACCGCCTTCTTTTTTGCGCGTGCTTCCTTCTCCATGCACACGTAGAGCCGACGTACGAGAGGTCGCAGAGAGAGAGAGGAGGCGGATCGCAGGTGACGGATATTTCGCGATGTTGCAGCGGTTAAGGACCCGTCGTCACCCCGGAAGTGTTCCGAGCGCTCGACGAAGATCGCGTAAACATCCTTGATAGATGCTGGTGTGGGGAAATATGCGTGGCCCAAAAACAAAACAGAGATATAGTTGGTTTTACCAACGCCTCTACCTTTATGTCGGGTGTCTAAACGGGACGTGACGTGCAACCAGAACTAACCTCAATTAACAGCTGAGAACTGCACACACATATGGCTTATCGGGGGATCGGAGTCCAAAACTTCGTGGGTCGAAGCCGCCTACCTGGTGCTCGATCTATGTTGCAGTGTGTTCTAAATCCAGTTTTTTTAAATAAACTGTTATTCACGCTGTCTTAAACTATGAAAAGAACACACACTTCAGACTACGCTTATCGATTACTTTCAAGATACCACGCCCATTAGAAACACCTTTTCAGAACACTCCAACATATTTAAAAATGGCTTTTTCAAAACGCTATATCTGAAAATACACGCGTTGTATACACACAGAAGTACTCAAGAGGCATGCATTGATTCTTGCTACAGACTTTCCAACAATAAAATGATAAGGGTCACCGCTTAAAGTCCCATAGGTACAGACAACACGACGAGAACACTGCATGCCAGTTCAGAGCCTTGCGCGTAGCGGAGATGACACACTTGATGCGCGTGGCAGTTTAGCCCTTATCGCTCCCTCGCTTCTACGTGGTAACCACCTTCAAGTAAGCGGCGCCTTCTTTATAAAAGAGTACACGGGGTATAAATTAATGCAACCATTTGTTAACTGATGTCTATTGGGATCTTTGGAAGTCAGTATTGGAAAAGTAAGAAACAGCAATCCTAGAAAATAGTTTCCACTGTCTTTGTGCGCAAATATTTTACTTGAGTGATACATTATTGTAGCACTTTATCTTACGCCGCAAAGAGACATCCACATTTACAGCATAATAAATAGCTCCAAAGAAATACTATGGTATACGAGTGATAATTGTTCACAGAGTTAGCAAAATTCGCTGCCTGGGATTTCCATTTATTGGATTTTGTAAACTGGCTGCTAGAAATCTGTGGATTTCTTGGTTGTGCCTGGCATTAATTTTTGAGTACCCGTCCTCTTAATGACCTCACCCACGGAGTTCTCTTAAATATCTAAATCTCCACATCCATACACATTTTTGTATCATGTTTCTATTTAATATTAACCCATTCAGACCCAGTGTAACAAATGTGTATACAACGCACAGGAAAATTTTGTTTTGGCCTGTGCTGTACTCTTTGAGGCTTCGTGCTCAATGATCTCCCACGTGGATAACTGATTCGTAAACAGCGCTACTGTTCCAGGGCATGAAACATTCATTTTACTGTAGCGGAACTCAAAACCTACAGCTTATTGGTTGTGATAAGAAAACAAGTGATCTATAATCGGCATAGGTACAGCACTCATCAAAAATGTTCTCATCTGCAATGCTTCAAACCAAAAATGAAAGTAGTTATAAAGATGTTAAGTTCCGCTTACTCTAAATCTGAATTAGTGAGAATTTCACTGTTTCAATCAGTTAACAGTATCTGACTGATTCAACAGTCACTCCAGTGAATTAAACTGATGAATCAGTGAAAAAATTCCAGTTTTCCTTCACTTATTGATTTAGTGACATTTTCCACGGTTTCATTAGTCATTTTTTTCATTGCTTTTCAATGATTTCATTTTGACTGATGGATAGGTTAAACAGCGTGTAAAAATGGTCGTCAAACTACGTGTAAAAATTACGGTTAAACAACACATTTCAAGTGAAATAACAACGTATAAACTAATAAAACCAATACACAATACTTTCTAAAATGTGTTCCGTCTTCCAAAACACCATTTCATGAGGTATCATGAACATTCAGTCTTTCATTCCGTTTCTGCTTACGTTTTTAATTTCGTTTTCATGTAATCATCACAGCGCTCTATTTGAAGGTTTAAACTGCACATAATGTGGTGAAGAGAGTGCACTCATATGTACTATTCGTTTTGACAATCCTAACGGTACCAATTAAACCAAAAACTAAAATTAAGGGCAGCCAATTTAAAACAACACGCTTTCGATGAGAAAATATAAGATATATATATATATTCATTCTTTACAGTCAGTTTGGCTTGGTGTTTACTCTGCCCTCATAGATCAGGGGCAGAGTGGCCGACTTGTAGTCGGAGGGTCGGATGTTCGCGCCCCGGTTCCTCCGCGGCAGATCCTCAGTTCGCATGTCGCGCGCCTGTGAGCTGTGAATTTGTCATCAAGTCTGTCTAACTTGAGCTCGTCAAACGTAACAACCACACACTGTCCAACGTCACACACGCTCTATCCAACGGCAAATGTTATCGGTCAATGTGTCAATAAAGTTAACTTTAAAAAAGAAAGGTAGCTCAGACGGTAAGGTCACGGTCTAAAAGCGAATTGAAAAGGGTGTATAAGTTCACTCCCTGGCCATCTGCAAAAACTTTCTTACTTTTTTTAATTACGGTAAATTGCGCAATATAAACAGTGAACTGTCGTAAATATGTTTATTTCTCATAATTATTTGGCTAAATTCAATAAAACAATATTTAATTCGTCGCTGCAGTTGGCCGTCACTTATTCAATCAGTGAAATTGTTTCACGTCTCTAATTCAATCAGTTGAAATTTTTTTCAATTAAACCATAAGTGGTTTTCCTCTGATTCTAAGTGGAGCCATTTTTACTGATCCGCGTGGTTGAATTTCACTGCGAATCAGTGGTTTTCCACTGATTCGATATTAAAGTGCTGTTTTACGATTTTTGCTTGCCACCCCCTTCATCCACATTTTTATATAGTGCTCAATTCTAACAGCGGAATATTGTCTAGGGATATGAGGAAATGGTGTTAGTAATGTTGTTACTTCCATTGATTCCTCGAGGCAACTGAGCCGAGCTTACGGCTGCAAGCCACAGAGAGAAAATTTTCGTATTCCAGCTGCGTGGAGCAGCTTCAGGATATTGAAATGTTTCCATAGCCACCTTCACGGGGTCGGAAGAATGGGCTGCGACATATTCACTAGTGTCCGCCATTGCTCGTCGCCTGGAAGTAGCATCCTAGGAAGACTCCGAGAGTGTAGGCTTGTGAAGTTCTCCTGCGTGCTGACGTCTTGACTGGATGAGACACTACTTCAGAACTGCACAATAAAGGCAACTTCAGAAAGCTAAACCTTACTCATAATCACGACGATTTGAGAAAATAAATGAAAATATTAATTCACAAGGGTGCCAGTGAGTATGCCGTTGAGATTTCGGAGTAACGTTCTTATTAAATTTATAGGTTTCTAAATTAAAGTTCTTGGGCAATCTTAACTTCTTCTTACACAACTGTAAATTCACGTAAAAAAAAAAACGTTTCATTCATTTTGCTGACTGGCATTTCTATCTCCACTAGTACAGAGCACACTTCCAAGTTCAGGAATGGCTGGGAACGTGTTTGGAGCCGGCAGAGTGGGGTTTGTGCATGACGACATCACTTGTCCTTGTTAGCCACGCAGGCTCTTCACCATAACTTGTGAAGTTTATTTCGTGTAACTGCATCATATGACGCACCAAGAGATGACGTAGGTATGTACGACCTGGTTTGCTGTGCTCAGCAGCGTTGTGTTGATGCCAAGTAACTACCTGCGTTACTCCACAGCCGAGTTACTACGAGACAGCTCAGACAACCGTGTCATCTTGGCTTAGACACTTACATTAATTGTGTTTGTTAATCGTCATTCTCACACCATTTTTAGTTGTTTACTGATTTTTAGCCATAAAATATATTTAAATTTTACATATCGCTTTAAATTACAGAATTGTTACAATAAAAACGTATTTAACATTTTAATTTTTAAACCTAGATATGTATATTTATACGAGATTTATAGAAAAATTTAATCTTTTGTATTTTTCGGTGGTTCTAAAGTTAATATTGAAAAAAAACATAAATCATGCCACAATTTCCGAATAGAATGGCTTCTGTACGTGGACGAGCATTGTCTTGTTGAAAGACTGCTGTGGCGCTCTCTCATAAGCAGTAACGCACGAGGATGCAGAATGTCACTGACGTACCGCTGTGCTGTCAGGATCCTCCGTACCACTACCACAGTCGTAAGTTATGACTTGAGGTGTCAAGTCATAACTTACGACTCTCCATTGAATGATGCCAGAAATAATACCATCTTGCCTCCTCACAATATTAGCAGGATGCGTCTTCCCACCTTCGTTTCGCCATACTCGCACACGACGGTTATCGCACTAAAAAAACGGTTTTATGGTGGCCACAAAATTTTTTTGTCAATGTAGACCTCACAAAATATTTTGTACCCCTCCAACCAAATTTTTTTGTCATTGCAGTGTTTAGTGGCAACTAGAAAAATTACGCTTGTGGTCACCAACAATTAAAAACTGAAATAAGCAGCGCCAGAAGCGGAACTGGAACCCTGGACCTCTCACTTGCGAGCTCAGTGAGTCATCGTTGTGTCACCTTGCTCGATATTATTACATTCTCTGGAGCATGCGGATACCGTAAGTCTAATATGTGGCATACACGACAAGGCCTGCACACTTCACCTCATGGGGAGTTAAGATTCTGGAATCATTCCGTGTAACTTTCACTTATTTAGAAGAGAAGAATGATGCAAAAGATGCTCTTAAGAATAACTTTCATGAATTAGTTAGTAGTCTGATGCAAAGAAACGAACACGGACAAATATGGCGTCGTGGCAAGACAGAAGGTGGCCACCTCGAAAATGCCAGCCAAAGCGCACGCGCGGAATATAATGGATGTAGTTTTGCAGTCGCAGCAAAATTTTGTAACTGTGGATGACATTAACGCTATTTCTGCTAACTTAATGTTTTGGTGGCAGCCAATCAAGTTATTGTTAACAAATATATTATTGACCACTAAATAGCGTTGGTACTTGTCAATCTACGTGTTATTGGGCGCCACAATCTGTTTTTTACCAGCGACAGAATGTCGCCTTGGAGGCATCGACCAAACAGTTTTTGTAGCCGCTAACAAATATTTCTTTCAGTGCGGTGGTAACGGAGAACCGAGGTTCATTGTTGAGCGATGGCACCAGTCACAGCTTCATACCTCACGGTTACGGCACCACTCCAAATGCTGCCGTCTCTGACCTGATGTTGACAACAGACTAAGCTTGAGAAAGTGAACCCCGTAGTCTGGCTGAACCTATCGGTCTCATCATCAAAACACTGACACATCGTAATGACTCACATGCTTGGCAATCACCCAATACTTCCGCCCGGTCTAGTGCAAATTTGTAAAGCGGCTCCTATGAAACTCCGTCAAGTGCTGGTTGTGTTGTATAACGCTACTACAATACATACTGTTTTGTTTAACCTCCCCTCATTGTGTTGGTTAACTGACGCTCCACGCACGATTTTTGACACTATTGCTTTAATCGTGGTAGAACCACTAATGCACTCTGGTGGCTATTATATATATCACAAATCATTGCAGCTCTTCATTTACGGAGCCAGATATGGTAAGTTTACCAAATTAGTCCAATTTGGACCATTACTTATGAATGCTTCACTTTTTTCCTCAGTCAGTATTTTTGTTTTGAAGAAATATCATTAACACTTTGAATGCCGCGTGACTTCTCCTATTATTTTATCATCGGATGTTTTAGTTATAACAATTCTAAAAAGTATTTTTCTCGTAGGTGAACCATTTACAAAAATATTCTACTGGTTAAAACACAACGCGCTCCCGTAGTAAGTTAGCGGCACTTGGTGGGTTTCAGTTATCTACCTAGAATATTTAGTTAATGGGAGTTCGGCATAAAGTTCTCATGCACTGATATACCACCAGTGTTTGTATTCAGAATCTCACAATGACGAAAATTTCTTTCTTTTTTACAAAAAGTAATTAGGGTTACTATTAAAGGCCTTCTTATAGTAAGTGTAATACAAAATGCATACCGCCTGTCTAGGCGTCTACGTTTATTTTAGCCTAGGTGTGCAAAACTGGAAAATATATACTCATTAAGAAATGTTTAAACTGAATCACTCTTAACAACACAGCCTTATATTTGGGGATTCTAGGCTACGGGATTTTGTTTATTGTTGCGCGCTAATAAAACTAAATTGAAATATCTTATCACAAGTTTAAAATATTAAAATACAGTGTATTTTTTTATACATAAAATTTGCCTCTGACGATTAAGTTTGTGCCGTCAGACAGCAGCGCTCATGAAGTGGCATAATTGCTTGTTTTTTATATAGTCCGTTCATGCTCAATTTCAACTTTTCTGAGGCCTTGCTAAAATTTTACTTCTAGGCTATTCCTCCTCCTCGTCTTGCCAAACAAAGCTTAACCAAGTCTAGAAAACTTCATCAAAGGGACAACGCACCGCGTTCTTGCGCACTCAGCTTAATAATATTTTGCGTGAGAACTATTTCTCACTAGGCATTACCAACGCAAATATTTTCTCTCTATTTTACTCACATCAATAATAAATCAAATATTGACATTTATAAGTATAATATAAGTAAAATTTATATTTAACTTAAAATAAGATACTTTTATGTTAACAGAAGTGTAGAACACTTGTGATATATGGAATAATTGGGATGATTTTTCAAAGGTTTGATTTAAAAAGTGTAAAGAAACCGCGAACAGACTAACAACAATTTTCGTGTTAATGAAACATTCGTTGCTTTCCTCTCCTTCCTTCTTTCCGATCATCGCCTAGAAAGTGTGCGATACAGTTGTAAATAAACACGCCTGGTCACAAGGTCAGCGTTGTGAGGGTCGCGGCGTGGGCGAAGAGTTGATGGCCCAATAAACGTGGCTAACGGGTTCCGCAGTTGGCCAACACCAGTGCAGTCCAGGGGGTCCGCTCCCCGACATGGGCCGGGGTCTGGAACAACATTTCCGCCGCATGGCCAGTCCACCCACGTCGCCAACGCGCGTATGATCTGGGACGCCGGGTCAGTAGACTGTGAGCCGACAGCCACCCGCTGTGAGAAGTGTTCCTGTTCGGAATGCAGATAAGGCGGGCAGTTCTCCAAGGTGGGAAGAACTCGCCCGTCTTGGATTTTTTCACAGAGCTTCATAATCCAACCTCATGACCAGACATTAAAAATCAATACTTAACATGACATTGAGAACTATCAAATATAAATTTTGAACTTCGTGCAGCTTCAGTTGTAACTGTATTTTCCGACGTGGAACCAAAATTGCGTAATGATGAGGGAACCTTTGATTACGGTTATAGGTGTGAAATGAGTGACGGGAGAAAAACAAGTTGTATTTCGAAATAACTTTTTAAATGTTCCTGTTCATTGATAAACTTGGTTTTTAAATTCCGATTCCGAAAATTAAGTTATGGAGGAAGATGACGTAAATACAGGATGGCGGGGACCTCTCACCCCTAAGATATTTTGCTGTCACGTATTTTTTTCTTTCANATAACTTTTTAAATGTTCCTGTTCATTGATAAACTTGGTTTTTAAATTCCGATTCCGAAAATTAAGTTATGGAGGAATATGACGTAAATACAAGATGGCGGGGACCTCTCACCCCTAAGATATTTTGCTGTCACGTATTTTTTTTCTTTCGCCGTATACGAAGTGTAACCTTTTTCTGCTGTTTACGAAGATTTTCGGATATCCATTAAAAGGGCTACAGAATACAGNCCGTATACGAAGTGTAACCTTTTTCTGCTGTTTACGAAGATTTTCGGATATCCATTAAAAGGGCTACAGAATACAGTTAGTAATCTGATGCACAATTGCAGTCTAGGAGTTAAAAATTTTTACTTGAGGGCCTATGAGTCAACATACTATTGAGGTCCTGGTCTCAACTAGAAGGAAATGTCAAAAGTAAGATTTCTGTTTAGCAGACGTGATGCTACTACAGTCAAGTGCCAGTTGGGATGTAAACTGATTTCTCACCTCCTTCACATATATAATTATGTTATAAACACCGTGATTTCCTGTGTGCGAGATTCATGGTTCGAATATCGTATAATAAATACAAGTTACGTGACATTTGTTAAGATTATTAAATTATGTTTTTAATTTTTTTGATTTTGAGGTGAAGATCGTTTTCTTCCACCTAACCGAAAATTGAAATGAAGAATTAAAAAATACATTACGTAGCGTTGTTAGGGTCGCCTGTTTATAGTGAAATCACGTACTCTGTCGCAAAATAAAAATAAATAATTATAATTGTACTATTTATTTAATTTTTAAAAAATTCTACCTACTTGGAAAGCTAAAATTATAAGTTGCGGTATCATCCATCTGCGCGTTCCATTTTTATTCGGTATCCTAAGGTTCTCCACATCGCGATTTCCGCTGACGTAAGAAATCATTATTTAAAATCCCTTTGCCTTCGCTGTTAAGTTACTATAGCAAAGCGTAACTTCTCAGTTTGTAGAAAGTCTGGTATTACTACATTTGTTTCAGCGTTTGAGTTAATGTTCCATTCAAACTTATACCCAAGATGTACATTCAAAATAATTAATTCTTGGTCTTTTGTTTAAATATGTTCCTGATACTTCCAGGCAACTATTACAGATACTTATATTTTATGAAGTACATCGACTAACTCAATTATTGTTTCTAATGGTTAGTATTACATAATACAGTTTATTTTTGTTTCCCGCATCTGTCTAGTTTTTGTCTAACAATTTTATAGCTGAAGAATTTTAAGTGAGATATTATTTGAATAGCTCTTGAACATGAAAAAGAGGCGCTTCTCATGGAAGATCTTTTTACTTATTCGAATGGAATTTTAAATAAATATCTGAAATTAGTTTCCAATTATTGATATTAAGACAATGATCATAGTAAACTAACTTTGCTCGTTAACGTAGAACGTTAGATCTTCTGCTCGGATACGGATGTATGTATCGTTTCCGAAATTATTATAGAGCAACTTCGTTAGTCTTTCTACCAGCCAGTCATTTAGGTTTAAGCTCAGGCATCTTAAATTAACACTTTGAACTGACGCTGACGTTACTCCAAAGCTAAAACGCGATCTCCCCCCTCAACCACCCTTATACTGCATGAATGATGGCTCCACAGCTTAGGTAACTTCTGTGCAGTCGTAACCTTCACCTTTTGCTTGACGCAGTCCCGTTAGGCCGTTTCGGTTGGGTTTTCAGGCAGGATTAAAAAGAAGTCATATTTCATCTGGCAGTGGCTGTTGGCTGTCAGCTGTCCGCGCATGCGCGCTGCTTTGCAGCCGAGAGAGAGAGAGAGAGAGATAGAGAGATAGAGAGACAGAGAGAGAGAGGAAGGAGAGATTTAAGCAGCTCTTAACATCGAGGCCTTGAGAGCCAATGAGGATGAAGTGAGTTGAGTAAGAAGCAGCGCCGGAATGCAAGGGCGTGGGAAATGGGATATCCCCAAGAAAATCCGCTGACCAGTGGCATCGTCCGCCACGATTCCCGCATGCTATAACCTCTGTCGGGAATCGAGCCCGGTTCACCTAGGTGAGAAGCGAGTAGTCTGACCACTACACCACCGCGTCCCCATTTTGCAGCCTAGAGTTCTTGTCCTGGGGTACTCAGTTGCCATACACGCTAAAGTCAGATTCACATAGAAGTCAACATGCAGCTCCTTTTGTCACCTTTGCGTTAACTGCAAGTCAACTTTGTTCATAAAATCGTAACTGTGTTCGCATTGGATTTAAGAACAGTTTCGTCTTTGATAAGTTGTAATTCAGTGCTGCCAATAGGCTGTAGCTGGGATTTGAAAAAAAGGCTAGTGTATGTATGCGTATATTTTCAAGTAAATGTATATATTAGCAGTTGTTATAACATTTTATATGTATTCAACCATCCGTCAGTGTTAGGGATGCGATACAGTAATCATCTTACCGACGCCGACTGGTTGTTCATCCAATATGGTGGACTGGCGTGGAATTCTAATTTGCAGATCAGTAAAAAAAAAACGTCACATGTTACACTGCATATGTCCAACAACGGATTCAGGAGTTTTTGGTAATCCCTACGTGTATAATTGGAAGCTTCCTAATTTATGCAGTTCCGTAAGCATGTGCGAATTATGTTTACCCTTCTTTAGCGAAATGTGCAATGACGTTTTAAACCCCCTTTGTTCTCAGGATTCATGCATGACTGCCCTAAAATCTAAAAGTAGCTACATCGTGTAAATTGTGGAACGCTCCAGTAATGCCATCGTCCCGGTGTTGAATATGACACCATGAGGGGCGGCGTAGTGGTGACACGCTGGACTCGCATTCTGCAGGGCTCCGGGTTAGAGTCACGGTCAAGGTGCCCTTATTTTGATTCTTTGTGGGTTTCCGTAACGATTCCAGTAAAGTGCTCTAATGGTTGTCTCTGATATATGCGAGACACACTAAAAGTGTATTAATTAAATTAAGTTATGAGATATGCTAAGATTTCGTGTAGAGAAATAATTTAAAATATCGCTAATGTATGATGGCAGAGAAATTGACGAAAGGGGTGTTAAAAGTGGCGGGGGGAGGGTGGGGAGCAAAGAGTAAAGCAGTACGTGTCCTCAAACTAAATGGGATCCCGGCTCAAAAAGGAGGACCGGGGGAGATGTTGTCTGGTTAAATCAAAGACATTTATACAGTCAAAAGAGAATGTCATTATTGCAAGATTTGTTGTACTGTTGTAAATATAGTTATTAGTCGAATAATGTTAATCTCTACGAGTAGATTTCAACTTAAATTTTAAATAGCCTTTGAAAAGAAAAATATTGGCATTATGCTCAATTATCATAAATAATTAATATTCAAATATTATTACACTGAAAGAGATATGATCGTGTTTCATAGTAATTTTTAAGTCAGTCTTTTTACATAACAGTGGTAATGGATGTGAATTAGACAAGAAAAACCTAAAATCCTGAGTACCGTGCGTCCAAATTTTTTTCGCCGACGTTGCATGATGAGGTACATGTGCATCGAATTGGGGTCCGACTTCAGGAATGCACCCAGGGGTTCCAATACAGGACAAAACATTTAACCAGCGCTGCTACAAAAATTGGCTAAGCTCACGAATGGAGCTTATTATGGTAGCAATATATTTCTTGTAAGCAGCTAGAAAGTTAAATTTCTTGAAATATTTGTTTAAATTTTGAAACCTAAGTAATACTGAAAACAAAACCAAGGAAGATATATTTAATCTTAATACGTTTCGGTTAATTGTGACAGGCTTAAAATACACCGGACTCGATCCCAAAACCTCTGCTGCTCATCACGGTGTGCTACTGTCTCCGCCATTTTCCATTTTGTAAGCAGGGACGCTGCATCAGACTACCACTCTATATATAGTCTATTCGTGGTTTCTCCACACTTTTTTAATCAAACCTTTGAAAAATCACCCCATGTATAGTCCATTCACTGTTACTTACAACTTTTCTGAAGCCCTGCTAAAGTTCTACATCCAGGATATTCTTCCGCCTCGTGCTAACAATGCTTAACTAAGTCTGGGAAATTACATCAAAGGAACAACGCACCGCGCTCGTGCGCACTCAGTGTTTTAATAGTTTGCATAAGATATATTTATTACTACACTCTAAACTTGAATCAGTGAGAATTTAGCCAAATCAGTGAAAACAGTGAGAATTGGAGCAACTGATAACCAGTTCCAGACAACCAATTAATATAGTGGTTGAATTTCACTAATTTATTTGTAATTTTCCAGTGAATTTCAAGAATTTCAGTGCTATAAATCACTTGTTCCCAGTTAATTTGCTTGATTCGCCGGTCAGCAGTAGCTTATCAACTGACTTTCAGCGAAAAAATTTTCACTGATTGATATCACTGATTTGAATTTAGAGTGTAGGCATTACCAACACACTTAATTTATTTATGTTTTTATTGATATTAATTATAAATTAAATATTGTACTGTACGGATAAAATATAAGCAAAAGGTCAATTTAACCAAAAATACAGTACACTTATGTTAACACAAGTATAAAACGCTTATAACCGAACACATCATACATGGGGTGATTTTTCGAAGGTTTTATTCAAAAAGTGTGAAGAAACCGCGAAGAGACAATATGAAATGGTTCGTTGTACTTGCTCACAAGCGTCTTATACTTGTATTCATACAATTACTTTATTTTGTGTTAAATATAAATGATATTTATATTATTCTATAAATTATAATATTAAATTTATTATTAATAAGAATAAAACAGTTAGAAAATACATGTGTTGGTAATGCCTAGTATAAGCCATTCACGGTAAAGTGAGCATTTTTAAATCCCTCTCATTTGGAATAATAGTCAATAACATTTTAGCCTTAGACGTTAACTTCCGAGTGCGGTGGACTATACACACTGTGTGTATTACTTACATAGCAATATTTATTTAAAAACATTTTCATAGTGTAAAAAATGACTGAAAGAAAAAAGTAACTAGGGTCTCTAAAGTGCTCACTTTACCGTGAACATCCTATATATAAGATGTAGTACTTAGCCTATGTAAAATGCTATTACACTGAGTGCGCAGGAATGCGGTGCATTTTCCCTTTTGTGTAATTTTCCAGACTTAGTAAAGCTTTGTTTGCATGAGGCGACGGGATATCCTGGAAGTAGAACTTCAGCAGGGCTTCAGAAAAGTTGGAAGTAANGATTCACATAGAAGTCAACATGCAGCTCCTTTTGTCACCTTTGCGTTAACTGCAAGTCAACTTTGTTCATAAAATCTTAACTGTGTTCGCATTGGATTTAAGAACAGTTTCGTCTTTGATAAGTTGTAATTCAGTGCTGCCAATAGGCTGTAGCTGGGATTTGAAAAAAAGGCTAGTGTATGTATGCGTATATTTTCAAGTAAATGTATATATTAGCTGTTGTTATAACATTTTATATGTATTCAACCATCCGTCAGTGTTAGGGATGCGATACAGTAATCATCTTACCGACGCCGACTGGTTGTTCATCCAATATGGTGGACTGGCGTGGAATTCTAATTTGCAGATCAGTAAAAAAAAAAACGTCACATGTTACACTGCATATGTCCAACAACGGATTCAGGAGTTTTTGGTAATCCCTACGTGTATAATTGGAAGCTTCCTAATTTATGCAGTTCCGTAAGCATGTGCGAATTATGTTTACCCTTCTTTAGCGAAATGTGCAATGACGTTTTAAACCCCCTTTGTTCTCAGGATTCATGCATGACTGCCCTAAAATCTAAAAGTAGCTACATCGTGTAAATTGTGGAACGCTCCAGTAATGCCATCGTCCCGGTGTTGANCACTCCAGTTATGCCATCGTCCCGGTGTTGAATATGACACGGGCGGCGTAGTGGTAACACACTGGACTCGCATTCTGCAGGGTTTCCGGTTTAGAGTCACGGTTAAGGTGCCCTTATTTTGATTCTTTGATTCTTTGTGGGTTTCCGTAACAATTCCAGTAAAATGATCTAATGGTTGTCTCTGATATATGCGAGACACACTAAAAGTGTATTAATTAAATTACGTTATGAGATATGCTAAGAGTTCGTGTAGAGAAATACTTTAAAATACCGTAAACGTATGATGGCAGAGAAATTGACGAAAGGGGGTCAAAAGTGGCGGGGNTCCTCAAACTAAACGGAATCCTGGCTCAAAAATAATTACCGGGGGAGATGTTGTCTGGTTAAATCAGATACATTTATACAGTCAAAAGAGAATGCCGTTATTGCAAGATTTGTTGTACTGTTGTAAATATAGTTATTAGTCGAATAATATTAATCTCTATGAGTAGATTTCAACCTAAATTTTAAATAGCCTTTGGAAATAAAGAAATTGGCATTATGCTCAATTATCATAAATAACTAATATTCAAATATTATTACAATGAAAGAGATATGATCGTGTTTAATAGCATTTTTTAAGTCAGTATTTTTACATAACAGTGGTAATGGATGTGAATTAGATAATAAAACCCTAAAATCCTGAGAACCGTGCGTCCAAATTTTTTTCGTCGACGTTGCATGATGAGGTACATGTGCATCGGATTGGGGTCCAACTTACGGAATGCACCCAAGGGTTCCAATACAGGACAAAACATTTAACCAGCGCTGCTACAAAAATTGGCTATAATCACGGATGGAACAAATTATGGTAGCAATATTTTTCTTGTAAGCAGTTAGAAAGTTTAATTTCTTGAAACATTTGTTTAAATTTTGAAACTTCAGTAACATTGAAAACAAAACCAAGGAAGAGATTTTCAAACTTAATAAGTTTCGGTTAATTGTGACAGGCTTAAAATACACCGGACTCAATCCCAAAACCTCTGCTGTTCATCACGGTGTGCTACTGTCTCCGCCATTTTCCATTTTGTAAGCAGGGACGCTGCATGGACTACCGCTCTATATATAGTCTATTCGTAGTTTCTCCACACTTTGTTAATCAAACCTTTGAAAAATCACCCCATGTACACGGTTACTTACAACTTTTCTGAAGCCCTGCTAAAGTTCTACATCCAGGGTATTCTTCCGCCTCTTGCTAACAAAGCTTAACTAAATTACATCTAAGAGACAACGCACCGCGTTCGTGCGCACTCAGTGTATTAATAGTTTGCATAAGATATATTTCTTACTACACTCCAAACTTGAATCAGTGAGAATTTAGCCAAATCAGTGAAAACAGTGAGAGCTGGAGCAACTGATAACCAGTTCCAGACAACCAATTAATAAAGTGGTTGAATTTCACTGATTTATTTGTGATTCGCCACTGAATGTCAAGAATGTCAGTGCTATAAATAACGTGTTCCCAGTTAATTTGCTTGATTCGCCAGTCAGCAGTAGCTTATCAACTGACTTTCAGTGAAAGATTTTTCCCAACACACTTATTTTATTTCTGTTTTTATTCATATTAATTACAAATTAAATATTGTACTGTACGGATAAAATATATAAGTAAAAGGTCAATTTAACCAAAAATACACTACATGTATGTCAGCACAAGTATAAAACGCTTATAACCAAACACATTATACATGGGGTGATTTTTCGAAGGTTTTATTCAAAAAGTGTGAAGAAACCACGAAGATACTATACGGAATGGTTCGTTGTACTTGTTCACAAACGTCTTATACTTGTATTCATACAATTACTTTATTTTGGGTTAAATGTAAATTATATTGATATTATTCTATAAATTATAATATTAAATTTATCATTAATAAGAATAAAACAGTTAGAAAATATATGTGTTGGTAATGCCTAGTATAGGCTATTCACGGTAAAGTGAGCATTTTTAAATCCCTCTCATTTGGAATAGTAGTCAATAAAATTTTAGCCTTAGACGTTAACTTTCGAGTGTGGTGGCAGAAACTAGGGCCTCTAAAGTGCTCACTTTACCATGAACATCCTACATATAAGATGTAGTACTTAGCCTATGTAAAATACTATTACACTGAGTGCGCACGAATGCGGTGCATTGTTCCTTTTGTGTAATTTTCCAGACTTATTTAAGCTTTGTTTGCATGAGGCGACGGGATATCCTGGAAGTAGAACTTCAGCAGGGCTTCAGAAAAGTTGGAAGTAACCGTGAATGGACTATAGCTGCGACGCTGCGAGCAGGGAGTGTGGAGAGAAGAACGAGGCTGCGCGGAGATCGCTCCTGACCTAAGCAGGCACGGCCAATCACGATGAACAGTGAGCGCGACGCCGTGAAATCTGCCCAACGATGAAATTAGCGGTGTCGGCGCAGCCAGGTAATTACCGCGGCGACGACAGACGGGTGCGATAATGTTCGGCCAAGGGGAGTGGAGGGGGGAGTAGCCCCCACGCCAAGTGCGCATGAAATACGAGTGTCGTCTGATGAATAGCAATGAACTCGTTTTAAACCTCCTGCCTTCAGGGCGCGATTAATTAGTTGCCAAATGCTGTGCTCTGGCTGTGTCAGCGTGGTCGCTAGACAACGGTCTCATGTACTTTTAATAACGCGCAATTTCAGGAAATCAGACACATTTTTTAATTTTTCTTACTGAGGTGTNAAATTTTTTAATTTGTCTTACTGAGGTGTCACCGTGTATGTTATTACCCGCAAGAGGGGAAAAGTATTTCGTGCTAAACTAACCAGGGGAGATTCAGTCGTTTGCAAAATGCACGAGGGCACTTTTGCTACGCACAAGACCTTGAGTATGTAAACGCGTATACATGTAACATGTAAACACATGCATAAATATGTATATATATGCATGTGTATACATATATGCATGTGCATATGACATAAATACCTCAAATGGGAGCAAGTGTTATTTTACATTCTTCGTGCATTCTTTGTGGTAAAAAACGCTCATTTTTTTCTAGGTTGACGCACCTTTATTAGGCGTGCATGTATTATTACAACTAAATACGTGATCTGTAACGTGACTGTAGTTACTAAATATTGTACAATGCAATACATACTGGTTAGTATGTTACTCCTTTATTTATGTTGCTGTTATCAAATTCGAATTTCAATGGAGAAGTACATTAGTACTAGAGCAAAGAGGATAAATTAACAGAACAGCGGAATGGCCACGCAGAATCGACCGAAAGACCATTCGGAAGATCTCTTGGGGTTCGGTACAGTAGGGCATGCACATATACTCAGCATGACGAACTGTGGAGGTGCATGAAGGTTATGAAGTAGTAGTGCGGTGTACGCTCAACATTGCAGAGAGAGCCATTGTACATTTAACGCCAGGTTCAAAGACGTCGACTTGCTGTCTGATGTGGCCAACAAACAATTTCGTAGACAACACCTGGACGACTTTACGCGAGGTCGAATAATTGTGAAGTTTGAATAATGTTGAAGTG
This sequence comes from Clitarchus hookeri, assembly GCA_002778355.1. Lineage (NCBI taxonomy): Eukaryota > Metazoa > Arthropoda > Insecta > Phasmatodea > Phasmatidae > Clitarchus > Clitarchus hookeri. The sequence goes on along the minus strand of NQII01004725.1, from coordinate 88,686 downwards.
TGGCCAGTATGGCCAATGAGTTCGGGATCGCACACAGTATCGTGTCGCGAGTTTGGAGGGCATTTCGAACGACAGGAACATCTTTACGAAAGCTTACAGTCATGCACGGTTACTTCCGACATTTTTTAAGCCCTGCTTGATTTATAATTTCAGGCTATTCCTCCGCTTCATGCAGACAGAGCTTAACCAAGTCAAGACATTTACACCAAAGGGACAGCACACCGTATTCGTGCGCACATATTGTAAAAATATTTTGCATAAGAACTATTTCCGACGAGGCATTACCAGAACACAAATTTCCTCCGTTTTTATTGATATTAATTATAAATGTAATATATCAATTTATAAACGAAATAGTTAAAATTCAATTTAATAAAAAAAAAGGGTACTTTTATGTTAACTCAAGTATAAAACGCTTGTGATACGTGGCATATTTAGGAAGCAATCAATCACGTCATACATGAGGTGATTTTTCAAAGGTTTGACTTTAAAAGTGTGTAGAAACCACGAGCAGACTATAGCAGTAGTCATCAACGACCAACGACGACGACGGAGGATCAGTCCTAGAGACGGGAAGAGATCTACGGCATACAACGGATGAAATCGCAAGACACGTTTGCAGTGTAGAATATTATGCCTTATTTTTATCGAAAATAGTAGTGTAAAAACACAAGGCAACCTTTTTTTTCACCATGTAGCTGCAAGAAACAACCCAAAAATGCCAGAGTGTTACAGTTTTCAACGCACTAATAGGGTTACAACTCCACGTCTGTCACGTTTAATGATTCTCGTCAATCGTCGTTTGTCCCGTTCGTTCACGATCTTTTTCCGGCTTCAGCGATGTCGAAGATTTGATGTTTTACCGGATTCCCGATATTCACGATACACTCGTGAAATGGTCGTATGCGAAGATCCAAATTTTATCCCTACCTCGGAGATGCTATGTCCCATCTCTCGTACGCCTACTGTAACACCACGTTCAAATTCACTTAAATCTTGATAACCTGCCACTGTAGCAGCAGTAACCGATCTAGAAACTTTTCCAAACGCTTGCTGTCTTATATAGGCGATGCCGACCGCATAGTGTTACTCTGATTGGTTCCATATCTCTGTTATTTGCATACGCACGCCTATACCAGTTTTTTTGGCTCTCCAGTGTATATATATATATTTTTGACATGNTATATCTATTTTTTTGACATGTTTGTTTTATGAGAAATCACACGGAAAAGTTGGCTGGTAGCGTTCAGTTCCATCCTGTAAATGAATTTCCACATCGCGAGGCCACCACTAAGCAGGACTTAGAGTAGAGTGCACCCCTCCCCCCTCCCCTTTCTCGCTGCAAAACCACTCTGGGCAGGCCTGCTGTTGTCATTCAATCTCGATGTTGGACGTCGGCATTTCGAGTATTCTGCCGTTACAGCAACCCAACACCCCCAGATGCGAGCGGCAAAGTTGTTCAGCGAGGGCAACTTATCGAGGTAGCAGACAGTTGGCAGGCCTGTCAGAGAAGAGCAAACTGAAACGCGGCGCCACTGTCAGTAATCAACAGCACGCAATAATAAGCCCGGTCACTGCCGACAAGAACGCTCTTCACCTTGTCTAGTCGCCGACAGCCATCGTGACTCTTAGGTTTGCGTTTCACTTCTCATGGCTGAGCACCGGAAGGCGGGTGGTTATGAGTAGAGATTTGAAAAGTTCGCGTGTTCATTTCGATACAAGTTGGAATTCACGTACTTGTACATTAATGTTGCTTTAGCAATTAGTCTACGCGTTGCTTGACGCCTCCTGGAGATGAATGAGCCAATAACAAACATGCAATGCATTGTAGGCCTAATCACCGCCTTGTACTGCCACAACAAGCAACCAATAAACACTTGATATCTCCATGAGTTTTTATAGGACCGTGAAGCCTATCCTATAGTCTATTGAACTCGCGAATTTTTCAGGTCTCTAGTTATGAAACTTCCTGAAATTTATGTCCTCCATTTTGAGATTGTGCTCGAGTTCTGAGTCCTGCTGTGGGCAGATTTCGAGCCATTGCCTTTTTATACGTAAGTAAAAATATTTACTGATTATATTTTCTCCTGTAAGGGTGGTTTATGATAGCAAAACTACAAGACATTATATACTAGAAGTCAGGTTTTGTGTAAATCTGTCCAAATAATCAAACCTTATAAATAATAATGGTCTTGCAGACACATTGGTAGGTTGTACATAATGGTTACTCGTAAAGAGACTGAGTTGACATTATTCAGGTGTGATTTATTTCGTGTTCTCAATATAATTGAACATTTTTTAAAATCAGATTGTTTATGGGACAATTAACTCAAAATATATAATTTCTCATATTTTAATTATTTTGGATACATAATTTTAGAGATTTTAATTTTGTCGTTTATATTTTGTCAGTACAAAATAATATTTTTTTTTTTATTTAAAAGTAATGTAACCTTTAACACAATCATTCGGTTCTCCTATTCTTATTGTACAGCAAAAAAATAATAACAATAATCGCCAGTCATCTTGCTTTAACGAGATAGCTGGACTTGCCATTCTCATAGCGAGCAGAATCAGGAAGTCGATTAACGAAGTGACCGCACGCCCTTCAGGTATAGTATTTTCACGGTAAAGAAAGCACTTTTGAGGACCTAGTTACTTTTTCCTTTCAGCCATTTTTATCCTTTAACCACCTTTTAAAATAAATATTCTCATGCAAGTAATAAGCACAGTGTGTATATTCCACCGCACTAGGAAGTTAAAGCCTAACGCTAAAATAAAATATATTTATTGACTATTATTCCAAATGAGAGGGCTTTCAAAACTGCTCACTTTACCGTGAATATCCTATAGCAAGCATACTGACTGATATATTCTGTGTGTGCTCGTTTTATTCGAGTGTGACCGGGGGGCTGTTTCTTTCACTCCCAACAGAATGCACTCACATGGATTTTCTTATTATTTCAAAAATAATAAACCAGTATTTACAAATTGTGAAGTACCCCAACAACATAAAATGTACATATAACTTAAAAGCAGTTAAACCGGTATTAAAACCGAAGGTATGAAAATATGAAAAAAACTTAAAGAATTTAAATACTTATTAGTTTAAACTGTTTTATCATAAATTTACCTTAAGTCTAAAAAATTTATGTTGAAGAAAGTCAAACATAATTAATATTTCGAATTGTATACATAATCATGTTGTATGATTTTCCAGTTTTGAGATTCAGTTTTCAAATGGAATGAAATAACATTACATTTTTTGCGAACCGTTTTGTCAGTGATTTTTTGCAAATTAATGTTAAACAATTTTTTTGGTTACCAACAATATAAAAATAACAATTATGTTCAATACACGTATCTTATCATAAAACTATTAAAATAATAGAAGGCCTTGCCACAAAAGTAAGTACAGCTAACAAACATTTAATTAAATCGAGTTTAATAAAATTGAGTTTTAATACATAAATATTATATAAATAAATTGCTGATCAAATAAACACCACTATTTTCGAAAGCTACTTAAGAATAATAGACAAATTTCACTACGAACAAACTCAATTAATTAGACTGGCACAACTGTTTAAATAATAATAAAAAATTAAATTCATGCATGGGATTTAATTTACAGTTATTTTAATTGATTATTCATATAACTGAATTTTTTAGTTCCTTAATGTTTTAATATATTTCAGTTTATTATTATTTTATTTTTATTTCAGTAAAATCTTTTTATTCAATGTTTCGTATTTCATTAATTTATTTAAAATTAATTATGTTCTACTTTATTCATAAACAGATGTAACTGCATTTTAACAGTTCCCTTTTTTTGTAATTTGAACGTTGAAGGCATTGCCAAGCTTGTGTTGACTTGAAGGGCGTGAATGTTTCGTTGAAATATTCCAAACGTTTTCTTAGATGGAGTATCGTTTTACTAATCAATGCACTGAGCGTCAGTCTTCGTACATAAGCAGTTACTGAATAACGCCAGAAAACTGCGCATACAGAATAAAATTAAAAATAAATAAAATAGGAACATATAATACGACTTGGGTATAACATAAAGTTATGTGTATGTGTGGTATACGCCTTAGAAAGTACAGCTAAAGTGTTAGTTTATTAAAAAAATATAAAAAAAAAATATTTAAGAAGTAACTCTGAGTGTTAGAACTAAGAATGGACAGATGTATACAACCCACCGAAGAACCGGATTCTGCCATAATTCTAAATAATCGTTGCCACGCTTATTTTGTATTAAATGTCGTGTCGGATAACTTAGTTCTACTTAAAAATTACGGAGAAAGGTTTCCTTGTGTTACTATTCCCAAATTCTAATATTTTTTTCGGGGAATCTACGTTTAAAATTACAAACGAACTGTAATCTGGGAATCATGTAGACGATGCTCATACAGAAGATGATTCTCGGTAAACACGATACGCGGGTACAAAGAATTTCGTTCAAACAGTGAAGGGATAGTAAAGTAGCATGAGTAAACGCATAAACTCGCACACACCTATTAAACCTCTTTCACAAAGCTAAAATGTATTCAGCAAGGAATAAGTGTAAAAATTATTTGAACAATCAGGTACATTTTGAGCTAGCACGCGAACTCGTCTCATAAAACATGCATAAAACATCTTCCAACATAGAGAAAATACGTCACACCTTCTCTCAGGTAAGACTATGGAGACCACAGGAAGATAAAACATACCTTAATTTTAATGACGATACGGCTGTTGTTTAGTGCTGGTAATATGCATCCTCCTACCAGTTAACCAATGTTTCAAGGCTAGAAGTATTTCAAAAGTATGCAATGGGTGACAGACTTCATAAACTAAGGAGGCCAGCAGGACTTCATACAACGTTGTTTGAGTTTCCACAAGACAGTTCTTCCCATAAAGCTATTAGCAACAAGACGTTCCAAATAATAAAGTATCTGAACAACTTATTGAAAAAAGTCTCCGTGATTAGTGAATTTCACCTTGCACATCAATATGTCTAATATAATCATTGTTCCAGTAAAACTGAACAAATTAAATCGCTGAAATTTTGCAGCACAATCAAATGGAAATGAATACACTATTTACTTAGCGTTTTGAAAAAAAGATTAAGCTTTTATTGAACACTTAATTAAGCAGTATCTAATAGCGTAAATAGTAAATGCTAATGCATTTTGTTTTAACGGACATTTTTAATGGAAATGTAAATAAGCACTGTATTTTCCCTCCAATAATAAGTTTAGCAATCAAGGTGTGGTGCTGATGTAACTTAAGTTGACCGCCCTATACTGCTATGCTCGGCCAGTTTGAAGGGACGGAAAATGCATAAAAAATAACGAGATGGGAGCGGTGCCATGTTGGAAATCACTATGGGGCACTTTCTCAACATTTCGCGGTACGGGATACAATCGGGGGTACAACAAGTTGGCAATAGCATTGTAGCTAATGAAATCAACGGTGAATTATTTCAACGTCCAATAAAATATATGTATGGCTACAGATCATACCATTTAGCGTAATATTTTGTCACCAAGTTAGACTTCACAGTCCTGTACATATATACGGGAAAACAGGAGAACTCTTCATTACCACTCACAATAAAAACATATCTCTGACTTGGCCACACACGTTTGTGGGCTCGACAGCTATGAGTTTGCTACTACCTACACATTTTTTTCATGTATTACTTTTAGTTTTACAATAAGAAAACTAACTAAACAAAAAAACCGCACAGGTGTTTTAAGTTATATAGTGGCGTAACATTATAATGCTAACCAGATAATGTCCAGAATAACTGCCTTGTACAGCAGGGACAAGGGAAATGATTCAGTAAAATGTTAGAAGTTCGCCATATGTGTCTGGAGCCACGCAGACCGCAACGTATACGAGAGCTGCTGAAGGGTGCGCAGTGGGGTACCCACAAACGAGCGTGACGAATGTGGTTCCATAGCTGCTCGGTGCAGTTCAACTTTGGGAAATTAGGGAAGCAGGAAATTACACGGTGAGTATAAAAGAATACCCCAACTTTGAAAGTGTATAATATCAAAACCAAGCAACCTACAATCTTGATTGACCAATAAAATGAACCGTGGAACCATGAAGTTTGTTTATCATACATTCATAAATGTTCAATGTGACCACCACGAGCGGACCGAACGACATCTACGTGATAATCAGATTCGTTCCACACTCGTGTCAGCATGTCCGGTGTTATGGTTTGGATGGCGTCCGTAATTATCGTTTTGAGGTCATCAATTTTAACCGGCAATGGTGGACGAAACACTTGATTCTTTATGCACCCCTATAGAAAAAAATTCACGGGGTAAGATTCGGGTTTCTTGGGGGCCAGTGATGAAGAGCATGATCACCAGCTGCTCCTCGACCAATCTAGCGTCGCGGCAATGTTTCGCTCAGGTATCCGCGAACAGCTAGGTGCCAGTTGGGTGGCGCACCATAAAGGAAACATCAGACCGTCCCCTTTACATTGAAATGTCGAATACGAGCTCGCTACTCCCTCGCCACCTCAAACCGAGAGTTACGAACGCCATCCAAACCGTAACACCGGACATGCTGACAAGAGCGTGGAACGAGTTTGATTATGGCGTAGATGTCGTTCGGGCCGCTGATGGTGATCACATTGAACATTTACGAATGTATGATAAACAAACTTCACAGTTCCGCGGTTCATTAGATTGGTCAATCAAGGTGGTAGGTTATTTGTTTTTGATATTATAGACCTTCAAAGTTGGGATATTATTTTATACTCATCCTGTACTTGGAAGTCTTGGTCGTACTTCTCCAATCACTTCCGGATAGTTCTGCCTGTGTGTCACACCTCACTCATCGTCCTGCTGGAAGCTGCCATTCATCCCACGGAAAACAGTCACCATGTACAAATGTATGGTGCTTCGCAGTTTCCACAATTTTCATTCACAATTGTGCCGTTTGGCCAATCTCGGCAAGCTTTAACTAAATCAGCACAGAAACAGTTCACAGACTGCGCTATTTCTGATATGCTGCCACCCTTGGCCCTAAAGCCAGTAATCATTCCCTTTTCGGCATTTGATAAATCAAGTGCCTTTCCCATTACAATTATGACTGACATGTTTTCAGAGTGCCTTCATCTCACCTCATGTGTGATCATCAAGTCTGCTTTGGTTACGTGTGTTTGGCTACACGCTGTTGGCGTCAAATGAAGCAGGTGATCATAATGTGATTCGACCGTGTGTTACCAAAATGTGTCATGAAGTCGTAGAGTAAGCGTCTCTAACATACCAACATCTGTATAAAAAAAACCTGATGCTACACAAGTACAGTATTTTTCATATTAGTAAGCATTACCTTATGAACTTATGAACCTGTCTCTCATAGTAAGCAGAATATTTAAGGAAAATTGTTGTAGAAAATAACCGTTTTAAATATTATCCGTAATTTGCAAAAGTCAGTATCATACATCAGCCAACACTTTTTCTGAACGCACACAACATATTATTTGCAACTATACATAGTCATAAATCAGTGTGGTTTGAATTGACTTAATCGGCCTTTAAACAGACGTCACTAACACACACTGAAAGAAATTATATGTACTGTACACAAACTCGGCTAGCGCTACTTCCACAAACGCACTTGTTAACGAATGCCTCATGTTTGCATCGCTTGTAACTCTTTGTGGCCATTGGGTTAGAGCATAGTCCAAAGATGAGGCAGACTGCTTATTCGTCTTCTGAGCATGTACACAGCATTGGCCTACCCCAAAGGAACACAACTGTCAAAGTCACATGGTCAACAGTGATGAATGCGTTTGTTTGTATTTTAATTTTTAAATGAGAAGTACTATTATATTAATAAAATATTTGACCAATTTCTTTAATTAAACTGCATAACAAATTAGTTTGCGAAGTATAAAAACGTCTCAACACACTTGTTAACCTCAAAGTCAATCCACGTCGTTTTTGCTAGCCTTATTGGCAGAAAAGCAGTTCAATGTTGGGACACGGAGATTGGTTGTGCTCAACTAGCGAGATCGGTCTACCTCATCTTTAGTCTATGAGTTAGAGCATCAGAGTAAACGTACCTGTGATAAATTACAGTTTGTTAATGTTCAGTTTATTATCGAAGAAGTCTGAGATACGGGATATATGACGTCCCGTCCTATGTCCATACGGGATAATTCTTTCTGCCCTAGGATACGGGAAATCCTGTACGATACGGGACAGTAGGAAACCCTAGTTGAACGTTACCTTCGGCAGAAATCAGCAGCGGTGACATAGCGCACGTGCTTAGAAGCGCCAGGCACGTCAGTGATGACGTCATGGTGATCCTATTGTATCACCATTCGGCGAAGGCGCTGGAGCCCACACCTACGGCAACAAACAGAAAGACAAATTATTAATCAAAGCAGTAAAACTTGCGTATTCGCAAATACACTGAATACCGTGGTTAGAGACCTGTAAAATTCGAGGATTAGTTTCAGGACACGTTAAACTTAAGAACTTGTATATTTGTTTTACCATTGGTACTGGCCCACGCACTATTTGACACTTCCTCGACGACTTTGAACCAACAATAAACAGGCATCACAGTGCAGTCTCAGTTACGGCATGTCACCGCGGAAGCAAGTAAACATTGAGGATTTGATATATGCCACCGTATATTGATGGATAGGTTAACATCCGATATGCTCAATGGATTACGAAGGCAAGCTGAAACTCTCTTCACGAGACACGTGTCGTAGAGATAGTGCACACCCAAACAAGACGGAAATAAGCATTATTCAAATTTTAGTCTAATATCGGTACTCTGACCTAGGTAATTGTAAGAACTGAACACTGGTTTCGCTTATTAGATTCTTATGAAGCATCGTTACGGAGACAGCGTTTGCTCTATTTAAGTAATTCAAAGTTGATTGAGAACTTTTGAAACGAATCTTTAGAAGAAAAACCATGCCTGTAATTGATTATCTTCAACAATGTTGGCAGTAATATACGAAAAAAGAAATACGCACCAAAAAACACTACATGTCTAATCACAACTGAAATAAACTTATTTTTTAATACACAGTATGCTAACATATTCGAAATCTATTCATGATCCAACCAATTTCATGGTGCCACTTATATGACGTTTGATTCCAGTTATTTTTTATGGGGGGGG